>OZ024909.1:26264243-26676743 GCA_964017125.1 Flabesymbios commensalis | reverse complement strand
GATCGACATCAAAACTCGTTTTAGATCTACCCGGCACTTAATCGTGGCGCACCTCAGGCTGCATACCGATTCATGTCAGTGTCAAAGCGGGGTGCCCGAACACTGTCTTAGTTTATTGCTAGAATAGGCATATATTATAGGCCTAGGGACTGAAGGTTAAAATAAAAGCTAAAATTCACTATCTGATAGTAAAGCACACGGGGAGTTTCGACTTCGTCACAACTAGAACCAAATTGAGGCACGTCGCGAGACGTTGACCCAATGCTGTTTTAATGTTGGGTCAACGTCGTAGACGGTGGGCTCGTCACCTTAAGTGCTCCTTGGAAATCAATACATGGAAGTGTTTTTAAATTCCAGTTGATGCATACCCGCTGAACCAATCTTGGTTTAATGTTGAACCATCATCCATTCCGCGACGCTGGTATCATAGAAACATCATTATTTCAATGTCTGGTGTCGGGGCTGGGAAGTAGGGCCTTCTGGGAAGTACTGTTTCGGTTGCGTCCACTGACTAGCACAGCAGACACAAGACGTTGAATCAAGGTTGGTTTAACGTCTGCTGGGCTGTTGACGTTCGGGTCAATTGAGCGACTGTGGGAGCTAGTGGATAATAAACTGGGTCAACTGCTGACGTAATTAGGCAACCACGCCAAAAGTAGCCTCATTTTGGCGAGAGCGGATATGACGTTACTGGAAGCCTCGTTATTAACCTACTTCCGCTTGGATATTGAAAGTGAAATGTAGCTAGACTTTTTCTAGGGCCTATCACTTCTAGCGGAACTAGGCCGATAGGGCTTATTTTATTTGGTTTCAGTCAAACGAAATACATTTTGGTGTGACTTTATCAAAATTAAACCTATTTTATTTTAAATAACTTCTACATGAATGTGCCTACATCGCCCATAGGGTTAGTGCGAGAGCAGCTGCATGACGGAAAATGTCATCGCCCGCGCAATCATTATAAAATGTGGCATTTCGGCGGCTCATCTATAGTCTGTCAACGGCTGCGTCCAGCGAGAAAAACGTCCATGCTACGACGCTGGCCCAGCATTAAACCAACACCGGGTCAACCCTGCAAATACTAAGTGAAAAGAGAGAGGCACTATAAGGTTTATACCAGAACTAGTGCATAATCTCGCGTCAGCCCTCGCGCTGCGCGCTCCTCTAACCTGCAACTACAGAACATTTGCGTAACATATTTTATACAACGTCGGCCGGCGTTGGTCCAACATTGTATAAATGTTACACAAATGTTTTGTGTTTGCTGGAAAACACTGGGGTCAGGTACGGATCGGTTGACGAGCGTTGGCCTACCGCGTTGGGCCAGCGCCAGGCCGACCCGCACCGAAAGGTAAATCAGCTCGCAAGGATCAATTCCTGTGCTATTTCCGGACAAACACTCTCGCCACAAGTAGACCCCTAGCACCACTCACTGGTCGCGCGCGGGATCTGTCGCCCTCGCAAATCGGTGGCCGCCCCGAGCGGGATCAGAGCAAAATATCGCCGGCATGCAAAACCTTGTATCTCACCGAAAGACACGCGGCGTTGACTCAATGTCGGTTATTGTTCAGCCGACGTCGCAAACGTTAAATCAACATTGGGTCAATGGATCGAGTTTGACGTGTTAGGCCTACACACATTCACCCATTGTTAGTTTAATGGAGTCCGAGCTTGACGCCACACGGGTTAGCGTCAGAGATGGCTAGCATAGCAAAACCTGTGGTTTTATGCTGGTAGACAGTGTAAAATTTGAAAAAATTGTGAGGGTGACCCTATTCAAATGGTAAATTCGCCTACAAAGACTGACATTTAAATCCCCAAGTTAAGGCATTATCCCAATGAGATGGATATCTGTCAATATAAAATAAAATCGTTGATAAAACAATGACGCATTACTTCATTAATTCATCGATCTTCCGCGCACTGGATTTTTAGGGCAAAACTTTACTAATGTAATTCTGTGAAAGGCAGTGACGTCACCGGAAACTGTTTTGCATGGGAACTCGGTGAAAATAAAGTTATATAAGACCCCCTCCCCCATACTTCATTGTATTAGCCAACAAAGGGGGTCAAGGCCATTAAGTATCACAGAATAGCACTGAACAAACGTTGGACATTCGACATTATTCGGTAAAAAAAAAGTGGTGATATCTCTCAACCCCCCCCCCCCCTCCGCACAACATAAAAAATGATAGTGCATCATATAATTTCAAATAGATCTAAACAGGACGAGAAAAGGGATGATTAATACAAGTGTGCATCTTGAACTATCAAGTCCAAAGACCGATCTGCCTGGTGGGTCTATAGCATTGGCTTGACAAGATGATCTCTGATCTGCGCGTGGGTCTAGCATTGGCTAGACAAGATGATCTCTGATCTGCGCGTGGGTCTAGCATTGGCTAGACAAGATGATCTCTGATCTGGCTGTGGGTCTAGCATTGGCTTGACAAAATGATCTCCGATCTGCGCGTGGGTCTAGCATTAGCTTGACAAGATGATCTCCGATCTGCGCGTGGGTCTAGCATTGGCTGGACAAGATGATCTCTGATCTGCGCGTGGGTCTAGCATTGGCTGGACAAGATGATCTCCGATCTGTGCGTGGGTCTACCATTGGCTTGACAAGATGATCTCTGATCTCTGATCCGCGTTCGGGTTTAGCTTTGGCTTGACAAGATGATCTCTGATCTGCGCGTGGGTCTAGCATTGGCTGGACAAGATGATCTCCGATCTGCGCGTGGGTCTAGCATTTGCTGGACAAGATGATCTCCGATCTGCGCGTGGGTCTAGCATTGGCTGGACAAGATTATCTCCGATCTGCGCGTGGGTCTAGCATTGGCTGGACAAGATGATCTCTGATCTGGCTATGGGTCTATCATTGGCTTGACAAGATGATCTCCGATCTGCGCGTGGGTCTAGCATTGGCTTGACAAGATGATCTAGGATCTGCGCGTGGGTCTAGCATTGGCTTGACAAGATGATCTCCGATCTGCGCGTGGGTCTAGCATTTGCTTGACAAGATGACCTCCGATCTGCGCGTGGGTTTAGCATTGGCTTGACAAGATGATCTCTGGTCTGGGCGTGGGTCTACCATTGGCTTGACAAGATGATATTTGATCTGGGCGTGGGTCCAGCATTGGCTTGACAAGATGATCTCTGATCTGCGCGTGGGTCTAGCATTGGCTTGACAAGATGATCTCCGATCTGCGCGTGGGTCTAGCATTGGCTGGACAAGATGACCTCCGATCTACGCGTGGGTCTAGCATTGGCTGGACAAGATGATCTCTGACCTGCGCGTGGGTCTAGCATTGGCTGGACAAGATGATCTCTGATCTGCGTGTGGGTCCAGCATTGGCTGGATAAGATGATCTCCGATCTGCGCGTGGGTCTAGCATTGGCTGGATAAGATGATCTCTGATCTGCGTGTGGGTCCAGCATTGGCTGGATAAGATGATCTCTGATCTGCGCGTGGGTCCAGCAATGGCTGGATAAGATGATCTCTGATCTGCGCGTGGGTCCAGCATTGGCTGGATAAGATGATCTCTGATCTGCGCGTGGGTCTAGCATTGGCTTGACAAGATATTCTCTGATCTGCGCGTGGGTCTAGCATTGGCTTGACAAGATGATCTCCGATCTGCGCGTGGGTCTAGCATTGGCTTGACAAGTGTTTCACAACACAGCATGGGACTGCACGAGAAGTTCACCCAGATTTGGATTAATGTTGGGCCGCCGTCTACGACGCTGGCCCAACATCTCGTGTTTGCTGGGTAAGATGCCCCTGATTGCCCGGGGACGGATGAGGGATCCGTATTCTTCACAGGTGCGTCTGGATCAGCGAGACTATCTGAGATTCTGGATGACCGCGTGCGAAAATGACAGAAAACACGAGACGTTGACGTAATGCTGGGTTAACGATTAACCCAACATTGGGTCATCGTTTTTGTTGGGTACGTGATTGACCAGCGTCCATGATATAAGTTCAGTATTCTGACACCTATCATGGCAGACACGAGACGCATTGGATCAATGCGCCGACCCAGCGTTATACCAACGCTGTGCCAACGTCCTTTGTCTCCCGGGATGTTATCCACACCACAACGTAACGTTACGTTGCCTGTGACATCGTATTCCCAGTGTGATATGGCCTGACCCTCAAACCGCTAAATTAAATCATTTAAATTTTCGCCCACTTGAAGTTGTGTCTCGCTACCGCGATCCACAACTTCAAGTGGGTGAAAATTACTGATATTTGTTTAATTTGAGACCACACATTTTTAAATATTGATGTTTAAAAACACATTTCGTTGCCAATAACTGTGATTTAAACCGATAATAAAACGGATTAAAAACGACTACAGTCGCGCTTAGAGGGTTAATATAGGCTCTATCATTATAAACAATAGATATCTATATCACACTGATAAAACCACATGACAAATAAGTCACTTTTAATTGTGTCAATAAAACATCTATCTATCTATCCACTGATCTCTGTTTGATAACAAATATTGTGTTAGTAAAGCGTTGGAACTATCTACAATTGACCACATGTCGCCAACGCGGATTTGTTAAAAATCAATACACACGACACAACTGCTTGATGTATAGCATATTAGCATGTGTGATTTACATATAATAGTACATGTAACTGGACAGTCGGAGCTATCTGACACTCAAATGAGTAACAGATGGGAATCAGCACTCAAATGAGTGACAGATAGGAATCAGCACTCAAATGAGTGACAGATAGGAATCAGCACTCAAATGAGTGACAGTGCATTCTCAGCAAACACAAAACATTTGCATAACATTTGTACAATGTTGGACCAACGTCGAAGACGTTGAGCCGACGTTGTACAAAATGTTATACAAATAATTTGTGTTTGCTGGGTTTAGCTCCAAGTGGACTATAATCTTTATGAGTCTATTAAATTCTCAATTTAGATTTGAATTCTAGACATATTTTTCCATAAGAAACTGCACTAAAACATTGGGCTAAGCGATTTGCAAGGTTCTGTAAAAATACCCCTGTTTTTCACCAGTCTATCATATCTACGCTCAGGTGGGTTTTTGCACAAGTGGCAGACAAATTTTTCAGGTTTTGCGAAGGCACGTAATGTCACCGATATTTATCGGTACAGCTTTAGCTGAAGTGAAAGGAGTCATTAAGCCTTCAAGTGCGAGACAAATATACTATAATTATTTTTATAATCATAACTTTATAAATACATTCCTTTTTATTATCACTTTAAATAGCGGCTGTTGAGTGTGAAACATGTCAGTGCCTTGTTCCGTACTTTACACAACAGGTCTTAGAACAGTTTGGAGCGCGGTTTTATATTCACCACCAAGATAACCACCTCCGGCCAGTACTAAAAAATAAGTACTTGATGAAACCGATTATCAAGGCCTAGGCATCTAATTAAAATTTTCACCCAGTTGAAGTTGTGTGTCGCGGTATTCAAGTTGGGTGAAAATTACTCATATGTGCTGTATTCGATACCAAACATTTGCAAATATTCATGTTAAATCACACATTTCATTTCGGTTAAGAGTATGTAGTCAGAATGATTGTGCAAAGGCGTTATCACTGTCACTTTGCAAACCTTTCAACTTGTCGTCATCTTAGAATTGAAATAGTCCTTAACCCTTTAACCGCCGGTGCCGCATATATTCGGGTTTTTCATTTTTTATTAGCACATTAAGTACCACATTTTAAATATGTTAAAGATAAAATGTGACATCAACCAGCAATATTTGAAAAGAGTTGACCTCCATTTTGTCAAATCTGAATAATTTTCACTCACTTGAAGTTGTGGATCGCGTCAGCGAGACACAACTTCAAGTGGGTGAAAATTCAAATTGAATAATTTGGCGGTTAAATGGTTAAAGCGCGGAAATATTTTTATATAAACCAAGAGAGCAAAGGATTGTCTTCAATTTGAAATCATCAATGTCTTAGTTATCTATTTCTGCTTCATTTGAATACCGGTGTTATGGGTTTACGGCCATTATCAATATTTAAATCTTTCAGGGCTGGGATCGACATTAGACGTGAGAATCTGACTTCTGTAGACGTCAGATTCTGACGTCTGAAGTCGGGCTGAAAGGGTTAAAGAGTGGAAGATACAGCCTTTCAATTCCGAGAGGAGGATCCGGTTGGTAGCCACAAACACAAGCCCATAGCCCAGACAAAATGCCGTACTCTTTACTAATAACTTCAAGGGGACATTCGGGTATACAGGTGAGACTGCACAACAGGGACTTCAGCATTGCAAATTCGTGCACTACTTGATTTTCTGGCACTTCACCGAGTTTTATTTCACCGACGTTAAGGGTTTAGTCTAAATATAGTGATTATGATCTCCAAATATAAATTAAGCTGATACAAAGGATGTCCAGCTTTACAATGTTTTTATAATATATTCCTTCATTGACCTTTGACCTTTGTCTTTGTCTATTTTATAATAAACGGAAAGGTCACTTCGCCTGAAGGCTGTCTAAATTGGAGTCCTGAGTAGACTATCTAACGTTATTAATTATATCACGAGGCCGGTATTCTCGAAGGATATTTCAAAATGAAATAAAGAAAAGGGGGGAAAGGATGTAAGGGGGATATGAACACCCTTCGAGAATACCGGCCTTGGGATAATCAAATCGCCTCAACATACATTCTAAATTGATCAGACATCAATAATTATTTTGCCGCTCAAAATTCCCCCGATTAGTTTTTGAAACTCCCGCTTATTACAAAAAAATAGTGTTTGACACAAAAATGTATATAGGACTCACTTTTTCCAAATAATTTTCCATCTGAACCTCCGTTTTAAAATTTGGTACTAGAACCTATTTTAGGCATCTGTGATTGAGATGAATCACGACGATCAGGTAGGCATACATAAACTGATATAGATCAACTGCTTCACGGATGCGCAGACGAAATATTGAGTTGAATTTGCGCGACTGTGCATTTAAAAAAGGTTACCTGGAGACACGTCTTGTTTCATCTTGCCAGCTGTCGTGGACAACGGGACATTGTTTTGTGTCTCAATCTTGGGACAGTACCTCCAATGCTGGCCCAGCATGCCAACGGCGTTGGGATGGTCAGTCAATCAGCGCTTGTTTCTATGAGGGAAAAATCATCCACATCCGAGCACGCACTAGGAACTGCCTCTGGGTCGATTTAAGGTTGGGCCAGCGTCGCAGACGCTGGCCCAACGTTAAACAAACACATGGCAATCTCCCGTGTTTGCCAGGATCATGCCGTTTGTCACATAAACATCTCTTCCCGCAGTTTGCAGTGAAGGTCCTCCGAATCGCCAGAATCGTTTCCTTCTTTCGGTTTCTGTCGCCTGTGACGATGCAAGAAAAAGGGGGATCTGGCCGGCCATCTGAGCGAGAGCGATAAGAACGAGGAAGTGAGAGGAATCGGGAGTGGGCAATCATTGCGGGCCATTAATCTTGGACGGATTTTTTTCAACATTTCAAATGGTGGTCCACCGTCTGCGACGCTGGCCCAACATTAAAACATAATTGGGGCAGTGAGCGTGTCTTGCTTGTAGGAACTTTACTTTTTTAATCCGCAACACGATACACTAAATTTTTTGGAAGCATCACTCCGCAATCTATACTACACGTGTCTTTCACTGATAAACGCAACTCTGTGAAAATGAGGTAGCGGTGGCCATTTTAGAATGACACTCGTTGAAAAAAAGGGTCAAGCATGACTAAACTAAAATGAACTAGAGGCGGATTGAGACAGTAATGATTGGACTACGTTATGTGCGTTTTTTTTGGTAACCATTTTTTTATTGTTGGGTTATTTTTAATATGAGAGATTGATGGGAATTTTAGATTTCTAGATTTTGACTTCTTTGTTGGTTTAATGCTGTATCACTCTCTACTCGCTGGACAAACATTAAAACAACATTGCGTCGACGTTTTGTGTTTGATGCAGTTACAACTGTTAGTTCAATGTTAAAATGTAGCATTTGAAAGGTTCTACTGTTTGTATCAAACACCCAATGCTGGTTAAATGCTGAGCAACACAGTGCGACGCTGGCCCCACATTGAAACATTACTTGATATAGTCACCTCTAACAATGGACCCCTATATTGAATGGCCAAGATTCATTCATGGGCTTCTTCCCACATGTACATCAATGATATGATGAGATGATATGATATGATATGATATTGATCTACATAGTGATCCAGAAAATACTGAATAAATGCCGAAGAACATGACGTATGACTTAGAAAAGTCATAGCACACCACCACATAAGGATCATTGTGCCAAGGTTTGAAATCGATTGGATAAAAAATCAGGGAGAAATAGCGCATTATAAGCCCCCCGACATGTACATCATTGGCCAAACATTGATCAGCACTTAGTGATCCAGAAAATCCTGAATAAATCCGGAAGAACAACTGGGAATTCTTAGAAAAGTTATAGCACACCTCCCCAAAACCAAGGTTTGAAGTCGATTCGATAAAAACCCAGAGAGAAATAGCCCTCGACATAGAATAATAAAAGTGTCGTGATCCAAACAAAATTTAATATATTTGAACCAAAAGGTCCAAACATAATAAAACGAATTTCACAGTTAAGTTAAAACACCTTGATCTTGATCTGCCATTTTTCTGGTTCGTACGATGCACTCAACATTATTTCACTGATAGCTCCAAGAGGGGACGTGGGTCCTGATGCAGTGGTTAAAACTGCCTGCCTGGAAAGTTGGAGATCGCGCGCTCGAACCCCGCTCTGGCATTCAAGCTTCAAAGAAGTTTCTTCCCCGCTCACTCGTAAAAATTCGATATTGTTCAGAGCCTCCGTGACCGAGAGGTGACGCGTTCGGCCTCCGACCGCCAGGGATCGAATTTCCAATCCTGTGTCTGAAGGGTAGTGTCATCTCATTCATCTCACCATCCTCAAGAGATTCTCTTGGTCCAGTTTAGCCTATATGTGCACAAAGATGGCATAAACCCTATTCATTCATTCATTCATTCATTCATTTATTCATTCATTCATTCATTCATTCATTCATTTATTCATTCATTCATTCATTCATTCATTCATTCATTCATTCAATAGTTTCAAATTTCGAAATTTTCGAAATTCGGCAGAGGATGTTGTCACGGAAATCACATTATCATTTATGATTCCAGCAGGCTGGGTAGTGAGTGTCTATCCCCTTTAATCTCTTCAGTGCTAATCACGATGATAGTCGTCTTGTTTTTAATCCGTTTTATTAGCTGATTAAGTCACTGTTGTTGGGAATAAAATGAGTGTTTGTACATCAAGATTTGCGAAGGTTTCGTCACAAATTAAACAAAATGAGTAATTTTCACCCACTTGAAGGTATGGGTCGCGCTAGCGAGACGCAACTTCAAGTGGGTGAAAATTTAAATAAAATAACTTAGCTTAAAGGGTTAATGCGCCTCTTAACCCCTAACCCTTTCAGTGCGGGGACCGTCTTTACACGTCAGAATATGACGTCTGTATACGTCATATTCTGAATGATACATGGTTATTTGTAGCGATGGTTGGCTAATAGGCCCTTTTATAAAATTTTGTAAATGAAACTAAAATTGTTGTATTTTTCAGCTCGTTTTTTTGAAAAAGATGTTTTCAAGTAGTGATCTTATATGTGCTTGTTGAGATTGTTGTAAATGTACTTCTTCTCTTAAGATGTTGATTATGTCAGTGGTGGGTGTTATTAATATGTTGAGACAATTTTTTAGCATTCTGGTAGGAATGGATCACATGATTTTGACGATGAATCCAAAATGAGCTTTCTAATTTCTTCTTCCGTCGCACGTTAAAAAAGTGCATTTTTTTAGTTTATTTCAGGCTGTTGCGCTGATGGTATGTATATTCGGTACTTGATCTAGGAATTTAGAACGAATAGTTTCAATTTTATCCAAAAAAAATATTTCGAAAAATGGTCAATCAGGCATCGTCATTCAGTCATGTGTGTTATGTAAAAAACATGCTCTACCCGGGGACCATGCAAGTCATGTAGTAGTAGTAAATCATTTATTAAAGTCTCACTCTTATTTCACAAGTATCACTCAGAGTTTCATAGCTATAGGCCTACGTAATGATGAAACCTAAATGATCTTCTCTAGTGGTCACGACTCATTGCACCCAGACCCAACTAGCTATTACATGACGCCTTACATTTAAACATTAAATTGTTAGGGTTTATCGTATGCTGTGCGCATGATCTTATTGAATTTGATCCGAGCAATCAGTGATTGCGACCTTCATCTTCAAAGATTGTAGGTTCTTTCAGATTTTTAAAGAGAAAAAAATTGAAAATGGCATCTGTAAAATACTGATTTATACGTGGTTAAATACACTTGACCACCTGATTGACTGACTACTGTATCGGAGGCACACCGATTTAAAAAATCCCGTCGAACGCGCCTATAGATTAGTGTGACTGTACCAAAGAGGCTGGATACCAGCAAACACGACACGCTACCTAATGATGGGCTAATGTTGGCCCAGCGTCGTAGACGGTGGGTCAACATTAGCCCAGCATTGGGTCAACGTGTGGTATTTGCTGGGATACCTGTTCCGCCGTGCAAAGTCAAAAGCCAGTATCTCCTTAGCAGAGAGTATGTTATTCGTGGTTCCCAGGTTTATGTAGAAAGTGGTTATATTTCATTCACTTTGGAAATTGGTGTGAATCGTCGCAGATGTTTCACACTAAGCTCCAATGTGAGTAAAATTTAACCACTTTCTACTGCAGTATCTGCTTACTTTACAATTAATTACAAGTAAGCAGATACTGTCTTTTGTCTTTGCAGAGCAGTGTTCATTGGGAGCGCCACTTTCAGCATTCATCTTTCACGGCTGCCGCACGAGCAGCAGCAGCTGCAGGTGTTTAGTCTCAAAAAAGGGTACCTTATTTTTTAAGCGTCGAGGTAATTCTGTTATCGCGTTGAATCAATATTGAATCGCGTGTATTAGGTACGGGGTGGAATTTTTGTGCGCTCTTTTCAAGGTTATTTGTCCGTCGTGGGTATGATTTTGAGCGCTGGCTACACGTTTACGTACAGTTACTGCGTTCTGGTGTTGGGCTATATAGTACAGATCGCCTGCAAGTACAGCAAGAAAAACAGACGCCGCCGCGGCAGAAGCAGTGTATATATGGCTCCCCATATAAGGGCCCCGCCGCGCCGGGAACGCTCGCGCCCGCGATCCGACCCCGGGGCGATGTCGGGCCAGCGCTCACGACGTCGACCCGACATCGCGCCGACCGTCGTCTCCGCTCCGCCCTGCCAACTGATGAGCGCGGCTGTATTTCCGCGCCCTGCCCAGAACACGATACCGTCAGCTGCTTCCC
This sequence comes from Flabesymbios commensalis, assembly GCA_964017125.1. Classification (NCBI taxonomy): domain Eukaryota; kingdom Metazoa; phylum Annelida; class Polychaeta; order Terebellida; family Flabelligeridae; genus Flabesymbios; species Flabesymbios commensalis. The sequence goes on along the minus strand of OZ024909.1, from coordinate 26,665,388 downwards.
AGCATGCCGGGAACGTCTAATCAACGTTGATTTAATGCTGGGCCGCTGTCCGAGGCGGCGGCGCAGCATCAAACCAGCGTTGGGTGTTGTCTTTGCAGGGATCTCGGCGGTACAGCCACTTCTTCTGCAACTACCAGAAAGTTTGCGCACAGCTTGCAATGAGTCAGCCCTGAACAGGTGTGGGCAGTGGATTGCCAGAGTTGTTCCACGCGGGGAATCGACGTTTTTTAAAACATGGCGGTGTTAGAGAGCGGTCGCCACCCCGTGGTCCGAAAAATTCCCACAGCATTTTAACGTCGTGGCGGAAAAACAAGCTAAGAATGCGCAGATGTAGGTGAAATGTTGCTGATTCTAATAAGCCTATTATTGCCCTGATTAGTTGTGGCCGAGTCTTAGATATGAGCGTTAAAAGGAAGTTGTGCACGTTTTTGTGCCGTCGCAATCTATGACTGTAATCTTCAGTTTCCGTCACGGTTGGGATTGGCAATGAGTGTGCCCCGGCTGGAAAGTTTAATAACAGACGACACACATCTTTTCTCTGGTTTTGCAGGTTTAGCCACGAGTCACAACAATCAAACAGCATAATTTGACGCCACCCATTTTTCTCGATTGAATAGTGTCAGCACTAAAGTTCAGCCCAAATATAATAATTAATTGTTTTCGGGATTCAATCTGGTACACCTGGAACATAAAGACGCGATTCACAACTTCAAATGAGTGAGAATTGTTCAAATTTGGCCATGAAATGAAGGTCAACGATTTAGAATTCTTGCTGATTAATGTCACGTTTTGTCGTAACGAGGGTCTCCTTGTCAACTTTATTTTCTTATGTTATTACTGTATATGTATGTTTTGAATGCAATAAGGGGGCCACTATTCAATTTCGAGAGGGGGGGGCTGGAGTTTTTTTGAAATAAATAATTTCGGGCGGACTCTGCGTGAAATAAATAATTTACTTCACGAACTGTTCTATATAAACATGTAATAGAATATGAAATTTTTGGCGCGCCGCCGAGCCCGGTTGAAATAAATAATTTGCCCGCGACAAAAACTCCAGCCCCCCCCTCCCCCGTGGATATCGAATGGTGGCCCCCTAAACTCCCCAAACCACCAACATCTCAAGTAGGCCTAATTACCGGGCGAAGCGGGTGGAAGTTCATGATGTGGTTATTTCCAAATTGTAAATAGATACAGCCAAATAAAAATACCATTCAATGGCCGAGCGTATAATATACAGCTCTTTTTGTGTCAAATTTTTCAGATCCAATGACTCGATTGAATGGTTTCTCTGTAATTTATTTAATGCACTCCCCCACAACAAGTAACTCTTAGAAACAAACATCCTATGGTGCTGCATAAAGATCCAATAAATAGGTGAAAACCAAAGAAAGACCAAATAATAGTGTGGATCATCATGTAACAACCCATTATTGTCAATTCCGGCCACCCAATTTTTCATTAATCTGGAATACGTGCTGTATTGAAAATTACCGTGAGATATTTTTGTGTCGTAGTTTGGCTTTTATCATCAGTAGGCCTACATTAAAAAAAATATGTAGACTATTTTCACCCAACGACAAGAGGCGCCGACCCAATGTCGGGCCAATGCTGGCCCACCGTCTGAGACGCCGGTACAACCCCAACCCAGCACCTGACCACGCCGTGTGTCCACTGGGATGTAGCCATGCAGATGACAGGGAACACATATCTTGAGCATCCAAAAAAACACGAAGCATTTAATCATAAAGTTGGGTTAATCTTGGGAAGGCTTATAAACATTGTTTCAACCCGTGCATTTTGAACGGGTTATTGCTAGTTATATTATATCGGATAGGATATTGTCAGAATATATATATTTATATAGTCTGACCGATTTTTATAGCATGGAAACATTATTAAGAGATAAATGTTGACGCAACGTTGACTGAATAGTTGGCCAACATATCTAATGCTGAACCACTATTAAACCAACGTTTATCGCGCTTTACATTGTAGTTGGAATACTTGGTGGATGTGTCATCAAGCCTTCCTTCGCCAGCTCATGGTCATAGAACAACACACCCGTTGATCGAGTTTCCCAACCCAGAGTCCCAGTACACACGACACATTGAACCAATGTTGTTTTGATGTTGGTCCAGCGTCCAACATTAAACCAACATTGGTTCAATGTATCGGGTCTACTTGCTTCCGCATACCAATCAAAACAAAAGCGGATAGAACTTGCAAAATAGAACACCCCTGTTTGATGGAGTCCAGGTCGGCCTGACCAAAAACGAGTTGGAAAAGGATTCAATAATCGTAAGAAGAATTAAATAGAATGTGGGTGGGTAGGTCAGAATAGAGTAGACTCCACTCATTAACCCTTTCAACGCTGAAATATTTTTGTATAAACCATGTAGATTAACCCTTTAGCCGCCGGTGCCGCATATATTCGGGTTTTTATTTTTTATTAGCACCTTTTTAAACATGTTAAAGATAAAATGTGACATCAATCAGCAATAGTTGAAAACAGTTGACCTCCAACTTGTCAAATCTGAATAATTTTCACTCACTTTAACTTCAAGTGGGTGAAAATTTAGATTGAATAATTTGGCGGTTAAGGGGCTAAAGGGTTTTTCAATTTAAAATCATCATAAATGTCTAAGTTAACCCTTTCCACTCCTACGGCCATTATAAATATTTTAATTATTTCAGTGCGGGGACCGTCTTTATACGTCAGATTCGTATAAAGACGGTCCCCACACTGAACGGATTGAAAACTGTGTGTATCAGCTTTTTTTAATATTACGTGTAGTGTCGAATGCTAACTAACATTAGATCCTTGAGATGCATCATGATAATACTTAGTAGTACCTTTCAACACCTACCGATAGTTAGATAAACTGACAGTGAACGGAACTGGTCTAAAGATGGTTTGTTTGAAAATATTTTCAATAAACATTATTTGTATCCAAAATATGATGTGATTGTTCATTGTTTAGAGACATTTTTTACATCTTCATGGTTATTTTGAATTATTACATGTTTTCTTAACTTTTCTATTATTATTTTTCATTTTTTTGAATACGTGTTTACATTGCATTTTGAATGTCATGGTTACACGAATAACAAGCAGTCAGTCAGGGACTGCAAACCTCCGCCGATATTTAATCATCGTAATCCACATCCCGGATCCGGATCGTAATCCGGATCATCGCCAAAATGGATTGCTCCCCGGCCCGAGACAGACCTCTGGTATTAGGTGTGGCAGATACACCCTTTCATTCAGGGGTATTTACATTATCTTCGCACAAATAAGGGGCGGGTGCTTATCATTTGAGCGAAATATGCAGACATTACAATAGCAGCCATATTCCAACCATATTCCACGAAACATAATATTATCTTGAAACTCTGTAGGCCTAAGTACATTTACTCCGTGCTTTCCGCAGCTTCAAACACCCAGTTATTTGGCCGAATTTTCTTTCTCCGTCAGCTATAAATTGCAGCCGCAATTCCCACCAGTCAAACAGAGTGAAATAAAAATTACCCAATTTGAAAAATATCCAACTGGTATACATCAAGTAAAAGCTTAGAACGGCCTCGTTTTCACTCTCCCTGGATTTTTTTCCCGGTAGAGTTTCAGTTAACCCTTTAAGCGCTAAGCACGACCAAAGTCCTTTGTAATTCGTTTAATTGGCCAATAAATCACTTTTATTTGGAATGAAATAAGTGTTTAAATATCAACATTTGCAAATATTTGATCTCAAATTAAACAAAATGAGTGATTTTCACCCACCTGAAGTTGTGGGTCGCTGTAGCGAGAAACAACTTCAAATGGGTAATTTTCATCCATGCACTTAATGTTGTGGATCGCACACCTTTCAGTGTGTGAAAATTTAAATGGGAAAACGTAGCGGAAAAAGGTTAAAATATGTCACAGGGTCCACATTGTATTTTTACCCACTTGAAGTTGTGAATCGCGTCAGCGAGGCACAACTTCGAGTGGGTGAAAATTCAAATTAAATAACTTGGAGGTTAAAGGGATAATCCATCTCTGATGCTGAATAATTTGCTCGTCGCAGATGCGCTTCGTTCATAATTCAACCCAAAAGAATCCCACATCGCACTGAGAGAATCATAAGACTGCCGTGAAAAGCCGAAAGCCAGTAACTGGTCACTTGAAAAGTAAGCAGTTACTGTCTTTTAGGCTTTGCAGAGTATAGAAAGTCGGGCAGTCCTAGACGTTCGTTTCGATTACAGCTAGGATTAATAATTCATCCACCCTTTCAGATAGCTGCGCCAAAAGGCGATCAGCTGCCCATCAAATAAAAGGCGTTTGCCAACGTTGGCTGGATGATGAGTAAACGTCTGCGAGGTTGGAGGACACTTTCTAGTCGGCTGGCTGTCTGGGAGCCAGCAAGCAAAAGATATTCAGACATTGTTGGTCCAATGTTGGGCCAGCGTCGTAGACGCTGGACCAGCATTGATCCAACAATGGGTCAGTGTCTCGTGTTTGCTGGGGAGTTTGCGTTTGCCTAATTCGTTCTGGTCATGAATTATACGAATCAGGTTGAATTTCCTGTAAATAATGAAGGGAGACGGAATGCGATTTTAGGGCCCTTTTTGGAGCGCACTATGCAAGAGCAAGCGAGAAACCAATACAGCGCGCTGGCTATACAATCACAAAGAATAAATGTAAATAGTTTTGCGCTTGCACCAACAAAAAAGAAACTCGTTGTCCTGGTGTTGTCTTTATAACTGACGGACTTTCAAACTTCGCCTCACTTCTAAAAAAATAGAAGTGAGAACCTCTTTGCTAAAACATAGATCGCATGACCAGGTTATCCCTTACTGGCCACGCTGACATAAAAAATATTTTGTTGGGTAACAACATACATGTACCTGTTTTTGCGCTATGCTTACCCTCATATTATTAAGTGTGCTAAAGGACCAAGGAGTGTAAAAAAACATGTGTCACCTTGTCATAGTCAACGCGACCAGTCCGAAACCTACGATATATCGTAACTTGTATGAGAACACGTCAGAACACGGACCCAGAAGTATTTATGACCTTGTATCAACGTCGCGTGTATGTTTGTTACTGAGTAGGCCCATACACCGCATCGTATATGATCCATTATTAAGTATATTAATTTAGGAGGTGCTTAATTTGTCTTGACACATGTATACATATATTCAGTTCCATTTCAGACTCATTTATGGCTATTATAGGAGTGATCTTGAGATAATAATTCATTTTCTGCAATGAGCGTGTTACAATGGCGGATCTAGAACAGGTATTACGGCGGGGGAGAGGGTATAACGAGGGTTCAGCTAAAATTCGCCACCAACAAGATGTCTCATATGACTTCGATTGGGGCATATAAAGGTAGGCGCATACCCCCCCCCCCTCATCCTCTGGATCCGCCACTGAATTAAAAGTACATTCTGAGGTGTTTCTAGTTTATTCCTGGAAGCTATTGTTAAGTCAGTTCTTGAATCGAACATATAGACATAATCTCACAAAAAAAAACAATATTGTCAATCATTGGCACAGATAACTCTAGCCCATCAAAACACATTGAACCAAAGTTTTTTTAGCGTTAGCCCATCGTCCTCGAAGCTGGCCCAACATTAAAACCATATTGTTTAACTGTATCGCGTTTTACTGGGAGTATTATAAACTGTTTTTTAAGGCTGATGTGGTGCATGTGGTGTAAAACATGGCGAGCAATCGTTTAATCACGCATATTGAGAGACACCTGGTGAATACCATGTTCCCCATCCCAGCAGACACGAGACTTTGAACCAATGTTGTTTTATTGTTGGACCAGCGTTGAAGACGATGGGCCAACATTAAAACAACATTGGATCAACGTCTAGTGTCTGTTGGGATAGCGGATGTTGACACTGCGGATGATGGGATCAGTTACCTCTCAGTAATAACTATTATCACTTGTATTTATCTTATTCTATATATCTAGAAAAGTAATCATGGTGATTGCACTCGAATTCTTAAGCATTTATCAGTTTATAACCTTACATTGTTTTTTCAACCCTTTCAGAGCGGAACCGGTATTAGACGTCAGATTATGACGTCTAAATTCGATCCTGCATTGGAAGAATAAACTATTAATAATGGCCGTAGACCCATAACATAGGAATTCAAATGAAGCAGAAATAGCTGACTAAGACATTGATAATAATTTCAAATTGAAAAAACCCTTTAGTCTCCAGGATTTATGCAGAATATTTCAGCGTTGTAAGCGTTAATATTAGCCATAGTGTACAATCAACAACCAGTGAAGAGAGCATAGTGTGCGCAAACATGATTGCCACTCATTATCCAAGTATAAAACTGCATGATACATATAACTTTCTGCAATGAATTATACATGATGACATATTATAACTTAAGTCTATCACCTTGAATACAAACACGCACATTGACAAAACGCAATTTATTTTATACGATAAACAGTGTTTACTATTTCATATAAAAATGAACGAGAAATCCAGTTTCAGTTTGTCGTAATTGTGACACAATTCACGAAAAAACCTGTTTAAGTTGTCCTACATAGTACATGTACTTGATTGAATATATCTTTTTCTACTTATTTACTTTTTAGACATTGATTCTATTAAATATATCTTAGAATAGAAAAATAATGAGATGTCACTCATACAAGGATATGACCAATAAAAAGACATAGCTCTGCTTTGCAAAGCCAAAAGACAGTAACTGTTTACTTGTAAAGTTACTGCCTTTTTGCTTTTATTTGCACGGCAGAGTTATCGAAACCCGTACAAGAACTATTGTAATATGATGGCGTAAACATCACAAAAATAGCAATTGACCTAGCGTTTTCGTGTTGTTCTTGGTACAGTTTTTAACACTAGTGTGTAATATAGAACATACAGAGATAAAACCTAAGCTGTTTTTTTTTCAAGATTTCAGATGTATTCCTTCTAGGGATTTCACTTGTAATTGAAGCAAACGATAATAAAATACACTGGAATGAATTCACGTAGATGTGGATTTTAGATCTATCATTATTCAGTTATCTTTTTCTGTCGGCGAAACCTCTGTCAGCAGCTGCACAAACACTGTCAACTTGTCTGAAAATCAAACAGAAACAAATTAGTATCAATCCAAACTGAACAGGCCATTTGAATACATTTCGTGAATGAAAAGTTATGGAGGGCTAAATACTGCAGAGTCATGCGCAATGAAAGTAGTAGCTGTTAATCCATTGTGCACGACTTGCAACAAAAGGGCATGTATGTATACCCAGAAAGCACCGCGTGAGTTACAAACCAAGTCAGTTTAAGCCCCACCTATCGAATCACTGTAAACTATATAGTAATAGTGGATGACTGTTCTAAACTAAACTATCTAAAAGCCAATAGAACTGATAAGTGACACTTAGATTCACGTGATGATAATAATATAACTATCACTGTTGGATATTTTGCCAGCACTGCGCCGTGTTCGGCACACCTCTCTGACTGACCGACCCTGTCTCGCTGTCATGCGGACTGGAGGACCTTGAGCCAGCGTTGGACCAACTCTGGTTCTTTGTCCACTGGTGGCACATCTTGATAGGCTGGAATTGTTATGTGTTGTTCGGGCTCTCACCGGCGATTGGTCGTGACCAGAAACCCCGTCTCGGAGTGGGCCCACGGTTCTGAACACAGCACTCAGACAGCTAGGTAACCGCTTTCTTGGTCAACGCTCTTTATATAGGGAGCACTGCACGTATAAATGTTAAGCACATCACTATTAGGACGACACCCTGACAACTTATTGAATCTGGACATGAATAAAGGTTTATGAATCGGCTCTACTGGTTGTCTTATTGTGGGGAGAGGTTCCACTAAGTTACAAAACTTTAAAATCATTATTTCACATTTAATGTAAGAATCGTGCCCGGGCAGCAAATGAGTGGCACACACCACACTCTAGCTACAAGGGGACAAAATGTAATATCATAATTAGCTCCACTGTATGAGACTGGCCAGTCTACATGGTAAAGATAATTAGTTAATTTTCACGATGTATGCCTATCATGTTCACTGTGTTGTTTATCCCAACGAAAAATAAATATTTTTTGTCCCTGGTGCATTTAGGATGTGAACATCAACGCCACACATGTTTTAAAACACACCACTACATTATTTTCTTTGTCCGACCACGACATTATTGTTGATCAAGTACAGACCAATTATCATGGTAGGCCTAATGGTACTATATTCAGTCAGGTGTGACCAAGCTGTTGATTATGACGGATCCTCATTATTGCCGGATGTGTTTTAAGTCAGTTAAAACCCTCGGAGCTCTACATTCTTAGCTGTGGAAAAGGCCTCGGCCTTCGGCCCCGGCCTTTTCCACAGCTAAGAATGTAAAGCTCCTCGGGCTGTATCCTATAAGGAAACTCATACTCACCGCTGCCCGGAAAGCTGATATTGTAGTGGACAAGGGGGACATAGGCCAGAACCCCTAGAACTATGATGACTAAACTATAAAGATACTCCATTCTTATATCCTGCACTAGAGAGGCCACGAAAAGCACACTGGTAAAAACCATGTACAGCACAGGCCAACCCAGCCATGCCTGGAAAGACAAGATAAAAATAATTTTTAATCACTGCTTAATGGTAAAATCGAGGATTGCTTGTGCAAGAGATTTATACATTCAAAAACTAACGTTCTAGCGGTTAGTTATAAGCTACTTATCAATTGGTAAAAATGTGTGCTTTATAGACTTAAAATTTATTTACTGCTCTACAGAGCAGAATCAGGGTCCCACAGAAATCTTAAAATGAAATTAAATGACTTTTCCACGTTTTGACATGACCATTTTTAATTAATTTCATGACGTTTCGTCGAATAAGGAAACTGCTATCATAAGAAATATATGTCATTTGAGACTCTGTTTGTCGAAAAAAATCACAGCCCGTCAGCCTCGTCCCCCCCCCCCCCCCCAAAAAAAGTTAGACTACTTTTGTAGTAAAATAAGAAAAATCTTTAATGAATTTCATGAATTTTCGTGGCAAATATAAACATTTGTTCGGCTGAAATAAATTTCCTTATTTACATAACTGTTTACATTACCATATGGTGGGAAATTTATGTTCCAATACACAACTAGATAGCATTCAAAAGCATATACGCCACTAGACAATTTTTTTAAATGTCCCCAACACCAATGTTGATATTTTTCAAGATCGGACTGTCAGCCATTTTGATATTAATGGATTCTATATGCGAAAGAAATCCACCAGTTCTTTTTGATTACAAAAATCACCACCCCTCCATAAAATGTATGGCTCAGTGCCTGAACATAAATTAGATTAGAATAATTTCCCTGGCACATCAATTGATTAGCGGATACGCCCGAGGCGGTGGCGGACAATGCACTATTGGCATTCTGATAGTATTGGGAATGATTAACCCTTTAACCGCCGGTGCCGTCCATATTCGTTTTTTACATTTTATATTAGCACATTATATATCAGCTTTCAAACCTGTTAAAGATAAAAAGTGACATTAATCAGCAAGATTTGAAATTTTTTGACCTCCATTTTGTCAAATCTGAATAAGTTTCACTCATTTGAAGTTGTGGATCGCATCAGCGAGACACAACTTCAGGTGGGTGAAAATTCCAATTGAATAATTTGGCGGTTAAAGGGTTAATAAATGTATTGTCATATTATAAAATACCGTGTGTCACACATTGCATTATATCCTCGCATTCGTCATAACAGGTGGTTATTAACTCTTTCAGCACGGGAATCAACTTTAGACGTCAGATTCTGACGTATATAGACACTGTGAGACTGGGACATCTGTAGACGTCAGATTCTAACGACTAAAGTCGATCCCCGTACAAAAAGACTAAAAATATACTTTAGATCTGGTAATGTTCGCGTGTTTAGATTTTCGCTAATTTGTGATTTAGGAACTTTTTGTGAAGTCTAGAATTCGCAAATTATAATTTCGATGATAGTAGCGCTATTATAATAATAATTTTCGCGGTAACTCAGTGGAAACAATGTTATAAAGGATCCCCTTCCCCTTACTTCATTGTATTAGCTAGCTCGGTGAAAGAACACCCACCTACTTTTGGTATCCACCTACTTTTTTCCTACCTTATAAGGTCTTTCTAGTTCCGGATGTTTTATCCTTAGTACAAAGAATGCTATTGGATGGATCAGGCTACATATGCTGATGCAGAAGCCGGAAGCCGACACCAGACTGTCAAGGTTACCCGGGAACAGCACCAGGACGGAAGTTACACCCTGGTAAATCAGGTATGAAACAATAATAATTATTGGTCTCTTTCTCTGAGATCGGATATATTGGTCTCTAAAAATAATAACCTTATAAAACATGATGTGTGTCATTAACTCTTGTCCCACTAGACCCGTATATTATACGGTTTCAAGCATGTTTAGATCAATAGAAATATCACTCAATATAAAAAAAAAAGTTTTTGGTATATGCTTAGTTAATCTAATACTTCAATATTAGAGATCTCTATTTTTTCATAAATATAAGTATTTTTCGTTATTTGAAGCTGGAAATTGCATTAGCAATGCCAGCTTCAAATGCAAGAGAGATAGAAACACACAATTCAACAGGGCAGGGGTTAATATATCAATAATAAAAGTCCAATTTGAGCTATTACAAAACAGATTTTGTGGTATGTATTTAAACCGTTAAAGTAGCAGTCGTGTAACTATCAATAGCCATCTAGATATCGGCACCTTTGAATTGAAAGGGTGTATCTCCCACTTTGTAAAGTGAGAGATACACCCTTTCGATTCCGAGGTGACGAACATCACTTTTCTGGGCTACTCTGCCCGAAAAGCCAAATGGCAGTAACTGTTGTTTTTTTCAAGTGAGCAGTTGCTGCCTTTTTGTATTGCAAAATGATTCTGTACATGCCGTTACGTCGCGGTAAGGTAACCCTTACACCGCTAAGCGCGACTATATTCGTTTTTACATGTTTAACCCTTGAAGCGCTGATTTTTTGTATATAAACTATGGAGACCAAAGGGTTTTGTTCAATTTGAAATCATCATAAATGTCCTAGTTAGCTCTTTATGATTCATTTGAATACCAGTGTTATGGGTCTATGGCCATTATAAATGTTTTTACATTTACAGAGCGGGAATCGACTTTAGTCGTCAGAATCTGACGTCTACGTCAGATTCTGACGACTAAAGTCGATCCCCGCGCTGTAAGGGTTAAATCTCATTTATTGAGAATGAAATGAGTGTTCAAACATCAAGATTTGCAAATGTTTGGTCTCAAATTAGCCAATACGGGTATTTTTCACCCGCTTGATGTTGTGGGTCGCGGTAGCGAGACACAACGTCAAGTGGGTGAAAATTTAAATTATTCAATTTGGCGCTTTAACGGTTAACAATCACGTGGGATACATTATGCTTGAGACAGCTATGTTATAATTTGAATCTCACCGTGAACACCACTGCGGGCAATGGTGTGGCCTGTCGCACGTGTACCATCTTCATCATATTGGTCCACATGCCATCACGTGCAAGGGCATAGGTTATTCTACAACAGCCAATGACAAGTCGGCATAGCGTTTGCCATCAGAACAGTTTTGTTGCGCTGATTTGTGACTGGCTCTTTCAGAAATCAGTAGGCTACAGTGAAACTATTCTGGTGACAAATGAAAGCAGATTATCAGTGTAAGAACGGTCTTCAACATTTAAAAATAATTATGTCGTTCCTCAGCAAATCTGTTTATGAGCTACTCAGTATACAAACAAAACTATATATAGCAAAGCCATACAAAATGGAAATATATTTAGCGATAATAACACTTTACAGAAACGCTTGTTCGATATTAACCTGGATGACATCGCTATGTGAGCATTGTTTGTCCCCAGTGTGGACAAAGCCACGCATATAGGTACGATCCACACCAGTTTGGGAACTGTTCTCTCGGCCCAACCCTGAAAAAACAAAGAGTAAGACATTTTTACGTTTAATTGTATACATCCCATTTTTATCATACAGATTATATACTTTTTATTTAATAATAATAATCAATAATAATTTTGTTAGCCAGCGGTCACAAAAAAGTATTTCAATGAAGCTATCTTGTATGTATCTGCTGTATAATGATACTTCCCAGCAAACACGAGACATCGACCCAATGTTGTACGAATGTTGGGCCACCGTTTACAACGCTGGCCCAACATTGGGTCAATGTCTCGTGTTTGCTGGGTTAGCATTTTTAAGTGACATTTTCAGTCATTTGAAGCTTGTATTGCCGACCAAATTGTCAGCTTCCAGCGTACAGAAATAACGACCGTGACATTCGCGATATCAGACCTGATACATAACAATGGCGTGTGTTTGGAGCGCGATGTGTTAATGCGAAGCTCTCCTTAGGTAGGGCTCAAACTGTACAAAAAGGGATTCAAATTACCACATCGCCATGAATCAATGTTGGTTTAACGTTAGTCCATCGTCTACGACGCTTGACCAACGTTAAACCAACATTGATTCATGTCAATGTATTCATTTGAGGCCCTCCTCTTGAATTGTACAGGAAGGGCCTCAAATTAACACATCGTCGTGAATCGGTGTTGGTTTACCGTTGGTCCACGGTCTACGACGCTGGACCAGCGTCAAACCAACATTGATTCATCGCGATGTATTAATGTGAGGCCCTCCTCGGTAGTCCTCAAATTGTAGAAGAAGGGCCTCAAATTAACACATCGCACGACCAAGCAAATGCATTATTATCACAATATGAATTATAACCCTTATGCTGCTGGAACAGTATATGGTTTCAAGCATACATTATAGAACAATAGAAAAAACACTAAATTTGATAAAATAGTTTTTGGTAGATGTTTAGTTGATCCTATAATTAAATATGGAATATGTCCATTTTTTTATAAATATAAATATTTTTCGTCATTTGAAGCTGGAAATTGCGTTAGCATTTCCCGCTTCGAATGATGAAAAATAGATGCAAACAATACAACAGCACAAGAGTTAAAACACTGACATTCGCCAAAGGAAATCAGGAGTACTGCTTTTCCGGGAATCCTGTTAACAGGCTATAATTTTCCGTCAAACAAATTTATAATGTGGGCGACTAAACTATATCAGATATTTTATAAAGCCCCGGGTTCGATCTCACCGTTGCCACAGCGTCCGACGCGAGGATCTCTTGTGGAGACATGGCAGTGAAGTAGGCACAGTTGGTCAGCAGATACAGTCCAGTCACGCTGACCACGCTGACCACTACAGCTCGTGTCAGAGTTCTGAAAAAACAACCATAAATTATCCATTAACCTTTGTGTTGCTATAACCGCATAAATACGTTTTCAGACGCTTCAAACTGAGTAATATGGTTCTGAAATTGATAAAATAGTTTCAGATACAGTCCAGTCACACTGAGATTGATAAAATGGTTTCTGGTAATTCAATTTGGAAGATTCAATGTTTCACAAATAAAACTTTTTCCGTCATTAAAAGCTGGAAATTGCGTCAGCAATTCCAGCTCCAAATGACGCAAAAATAACAACACACAATTCAGACGAGGTTTAATGATGAACCAATGTTTGAGATGCCGGCCCAACATTGGTCCAATGGCGGGTCGCGCAATGCCTTCCCAGTAAATTTGAGACGTTTAACGAATGCTGGGTGAGCGTTGAGCCAGCATCAGTGATGATGGGCCACCAGTCAACAGTTATTGGCTCTACGTCTCCAGTTTGCTGGATTAGCAATACATGTGCCGCTGACCACATCTCATCGTTTAACCGTAATCCTGTTAACAGGTTACATACCCTGCTATGGTCTCGTGCCGAGTAAATGTACCCTGACATATTGGCACAGCATTGAATTAGCCACGCTGGTTCAGCGAGTGCTGTTTATAATATGGTGAGTAGGTCTCAAAGATTTTTGTTTTCTTGGCAAATATTCAACTTTGTTTCAAAATAATTATTTTTTGTCTATTAAATAGTACAGTTATTTAATAACATGCAGACAAGTACATGTGATTACTGAGTGTGTTAAGCATTTTTTAAATCTAGATATTAAAACATATTTAATGGATTCGGTAACCAAATTATTACAACAAAATGTAAAAGCATATAGGCAAGTTTATTACATAGTTTATTATTATAAAGGGAATCCTTGGGATGAGACATTTACAATTTTGTCAATTTTGAAAATTTAATTTATATGAAGCTATATAGCCTACTGATCTTAACTGAAATACAAAAAAGTCAAAAAACAATTTTAAAGCACAGAAGAAGAGTGAAATAGTTATATTTCCAGGTCGTATATTGCCATGTAAACAAAACAAGTCAGCAATGTACAGCACTTTACACCACATATTCCCACGTCTTGGACGAGAGATCAAAGCAATCGCCGCTAATTGGTGTCTGATTGGTGTCTTATAGTCAGGACATGAGGTGGGCGGGGGCCCTAGGGTGGTGGTTAGCACCGCTGCCTTTCACGCCAGAATTCGGGGTTCGGTTCCCGGTCTCGGCGGTTTAAAAGAAACAAAAATGTTTCTTCCTCATCTACGTGTGAAAGTCAGTATTGTGGGGAGCCTCCGTGACCGAGAGGTAGTGTGCTCGGCCTCAGACCACCAGGGCTAGAATTTCGAATCCTGTGTCTGGAGGACAGTGTCATCTCAATCATCTCACCATCCTCAGTAAGTTCTCCTGGCCCAGTTTAGCTTATATGTGCACAAAGGTGGCCTAAAGCCCGATTCATTGAATTTTTTTTAGGACATGAGGTGATACACCTGCAACACGGATTGTCTGCCCAGCGCTGGGCCGACGGCATCAACATGTGGCCCTGTGCTGTAGGAGCATTCAATCGTCCTTCAGCAAGTATTTAGGTATACACAAAGTTTGTTTGGGTTTTAAGCGGAATCATAGAAATGTTGATAAAAAATATTTTTCAAAATCCAAAAAATCTGAAAAAAATAAAATCATGATCTGGGGGATACACTACTTCATTACAAAACTAAGAACGAAAATTGATGTCATCCCAAGGAGCTGCTTTAAGTATATATTAAATTAATTATTAAATTTGATTACTGACTTTTCGGGTCTTGACACTTCTCCTGCGATGTAAAATATGGAATCCCTGCAAAACAGATTCACAACGTATAACGTTAATCATACCAGCAACGAAATGTAATTAACCCTTAAAGCTCTACATTATAAAACTCAAATTTCCATCGCGACTCACAACTTCAAGTGGGTGAAAATTACTCAAATTTGTGTAATCCGAGACCAAACAAGGTAAAACGCTTAGCGCTGTAAGGGTTAATATATGAAACGTAAATAAAAACCCGGTATACTGGACTTACAATAGTAAGTATGATAGTATCATATATGTCTCCGTTGTATCATACTTGTCTCTGTTGTATCTTATATGTCTCTGTCTTATCATATATGTCTCTGTTGTATCATACATGTCTCTATTGTATCATACATGTTCATGTTGTATCATACATGTCTCTGTTGTATCCTACATGTCTCTGTTGTATCATAAATGTCTCTGTTGTATCATACATGTCTCTGTTGTATCATACATGTCTCTGTTGTATCATACATGTCTCTGGTGTATCATACATGTCTCTGTTGTATCATACATGTCTCTATTGTATCATACATGTTCATGGTGTATCATACATGTCTCTATTGTATCATACATGTCTCTGTTGTACCATAAACTATATCTGTTGTATCATACATGTCTCTGTTGTATCATACATGTCTCTGTTGTACCATACATGTGTCTGTTGTATCATACATGTTTTTGTTGTATCATACATGTCTATGTTGTATCCTATACATCTCTTTTGTATCATATATGTCTCTGTTTTATCATATATGTCTCTGTTGTACCATACATGTCTCTATTGTATCATATATGTCTGTGTTGTATCATACATGTTTCTGTTGTATCATACATGTCTCTGTTGTATCATACATGTCTCTGTTGTATCATACATGTCTCTGTTGTATCATACATGTGTCTGGTGTATCATACATGTCTCTGTTGTATCATACATGTCTCTATTGTATCATACATGTTCATGGTGTATCATACATGTCTCTGTTGTATCATACATGTCTGTCTCTGTTGTACCATATACTATATCTGTTGTATCATACATGTCTCTGTTGTATCATACATGTCTCTGTTGTACCATACATGTGTCTGTTGTATCATACATGTTTTTGTTGTATCATACATGTCTATGTTGTATCCTATACATCTCTTTTGTATCATACATGTCTCTGTTTTATCATATATGTCTCTGTTGTACCATACATGTCTCTATTGTATCATATATGTCTGTGTTGTATCATACATGTTTCTGTTGTATCATACATGTCATTGTTGCATCATACATGTTTCTATTGTGTCATTTATGTCTTTGTTGTATCATACATGTCTATGTCGTATCATACATGTCTCTGTTGTATCATATATGTCTATGTTGTATGTCTTTGTAGTATCATACATGTCCTTGTTGTATCATACATGGCTATGTTGCATCATACATGTCTCTGTTGTACCATACATGTCTCTGTTTTACCATACATGTCTCTGTTGTATTAGATAATTATGTCTCTGTAATGTCATACATGTCTCGGTTGTACCATAAAATGTCTCTGTTGTATCATACATGGCTCTGTCGTACCATATAATGTCTCAGCTGTATCATACATGTATCTGTTGTATCATACATGTCTCTGTTGTATCATAAATGTCTCTGTTGTATCATACATCACACATACCTCTGTTGTACCATATAATATATCTGTTGTATCATACATATCTCTGTTGTATCATACATGTCCCTGTTGTACCATACATGTCTCTGTTGTATCATATATGTCTCTGTTTTATTATGTCTCTGTTGCATCACAAAATGTCTCTCTTGAATGTAAACAAGCAACGATGACTTCATCTTGCTTATACCATCAGTTTAAACCAATGTCTTAGATACTATCCAAACCACAACTACAATGGGTCTCTCGTGTACAGAGCTGATAATCACCCACATGATATATAGCCTACATTAAAACATCCAGAGAAATGAATTGACATAGACACTTATTACTCTTTTATGCTCTCTATTTAGGCATAATTAAGTGATTAAATATATATATATATAAATCATCAGTTCATCATCTAAGTATGGATTAAAGTGTGAAAAAAATCAAAGCATGTATTCATTGTCAGTGACCGGTTGGATACAATTAAATGTTCATCTGCAGCTTGGGTGCAATTGTATCTCATCAAGCGTTGTGTCTCATGAGCATATTTTGAAAAAAAATATCACACACATGCGTATATAGAAACACAGCAAGACAAAAAACGTTGTCCCTGTGATGGTTAATTTTTGGGCCAGCGTCGCACACGCTGGCCCAACATTAACCCATCACAGGGTCAAAATGTCGCGATGACCTGTCCCTACCATCCGCTGTAGGCCCAGATCCCTGCGTAGATGGCTGTGGCCAGCTGGCCCACATTTGTATTTGTGTTGGCGAAGAGACCGCTCGGCTCCAAATGCTCAGTGTGACCTGGAAAACTTATATAGTTTAATATCAGTACGTCTATTTATCTACCAGACTAGTTTACAGGTTACATAATCTAACATAATAAGAGTCTGGATCAGAACATTGTACCTGTTAATATCAACAATTACAGGGGCGGATGCAGAAGGCCAGTGGTTTCAAATGAAGTTGTTTGCTTTTCTGCGTTTTTTTTCTCGATTTAGATTGTCAGCACTCTGATCAACCCTTCAACCGCTAAATTCTTTAATTAGAATTTTCACTCACTTCAAGTTGTGTCTCGCTGACGCGATCCACAACTTCAAGTGGGTGAAAATTATTCAGATTTGACACAATGCAGGTCAACGGTTTGAAATCTTGCCGATTGCTGTCATATGTTATCTTTAACATGTTCAAATGCTTCACCACAAAACATTTAAGTGTCAGATAACAAGTTTTTGAACAATTCACTTGCGGGAAGGAGGTCAGAACCCCTCCCCCCACCTCCTGCCCCCACCGGATCGGCCACTGATAATTACACCGCACATTATCAACCATATCCATTCTTAATGTGTGCGTGAGTAGCCCATATGTTGTAGCAAACATTAGAAACACTTTATTTCAATTCTGTTACTCATCTCTGTTGGGCGAATTACTGTAGAACTGGTAATATTTGCGAAGCTTTAAAATTCGCGAATTAAAGAATCTCGCGAAAATTATTATTATAATAGCGACTAAAGAAGAATGAAAATTCACGAATCCTAAACTTCGCGAAAAGTACCAAAATAATAAATTCGCTAAAATTTAAACACGCGAAAATTAAAAGATCTACAGTATATGCAAGAGCATGTGATTTTGGACTTTTATTAAGAGAGGTGTGGAATTTTCATATCGAATAAAATGTGAATAACATTAACAATAAAAAGCGATCATAAGTGATAATGTATTACTATTCCATGATCAAATTATATAAGATCATGTGTATCCGGTGTCGCGTTGTAGTTCAAGTTATATTAAATTACGCCAAAGTTTCTGTGCTTATTGTCAGATATGGTTGCCCAGTTTAGCCTATATGTGCACAAAACACTCATTCATTTCATTTTGTCAGATAAGGTGCATATAATTATAACAACGTGGTTGACTCGTAAGAATTGTAGTGTAAGAATTTTCAACAAACAATTAACATTTGGTTGTTGACCCAATGCAGAGTTAATGTTGGCACACTGTCTTTGACGTTGGGCTAACATTAACCCTGTATTGGTATTCTGCTTTCGTCTAAGCTCGACATTTTTGACTCTTGACCCGCTAAGCGAGACAATAGTCGTTGTTAATCTGTTTTATTAGCCCATGGGGACTGTATGTGTATTCAAACGTCAAGTTTTGCAAATGTTTGGTCACCCACTTGAAAACGTGGGTCGCGGTAGCGAGACACAACTTCAAGTAGGTGGAAATTTAAATTATTAAATTTAGGGGATTTAGGCTAATGTTGGCCTACCCACTGCGACGTCGGGCCAACATTATTTAAACACTGGATCAGCGCCTTGTGTTTTCTGAAGTCTAAAAAGCATGACAATGTTGTTTGACAATGTGCGCTACCCACCAGAAACCATCCGCATTATTCCACCAAGACCAATGAGAAGAAGCACAATGAATTTGGTATTTGTCAGCAGAATATTGATCACGTTTGTAAATTTGACACTGTACATATTAACTGCCGTAAGTAGTGCTGAAAAAAAAAAATATTTGCAATGAAATATTTTTTATCTGTGTACAATTTAAAACAGCCATGTTTTGCTCAGTGAGTAGTAATACGTAAAAATTAGCTAATGCAAATCTTTTTTAACGTTTTAAATATAAATTTTTCAAAAAAATGCATATGAAAAAACAATTCTAATTATCACACGATGCTGGGTTCGCACGTGTTGGTACTAGGCTCAAATCAAAGTGCTTGAATTCTGAACGATATGTTTCAAATTCTGAAAAACATTGAAAAATATATGTTTGATGAAAATCTGCATTGATCTATGACGGTGGACACAGCTGGTGCGAAAAGGTAAACTTAGTCATTCTTGATTGCAATCTGCTCAACAATGGTAGTTTGATCCTTTAAAAATATAAAATGTTTCTGAAAAAGTCATTAGAAACACTTTTGTTATCAAAGCCTTTGTGAACCCTGAAGATATCAGTATTTAATTAAAGCTGATGGTGATATTAAACATTGTAATACTTGCGAAAATACAGATATTTCCAATAAACAAACAAATAAACGAGTCAGATTTATTATGAAACATCAAAATAAGGAATATTTTATCCATAACCGCGTACTTGCCACGATCCACCTATTTTGCCACGCAAAGACAAAAGCAGTTATGGCATGTTGCCTCTGTAAGGTAGCATTATACCCTTATATTGCGGTGCTTACCTATAACAGCCAAGGCTGTGAGTTTGACCAGCAGTACCGGCGCTTCGCCACAGACACCAGGGAAGAACGGGTTGATGAGGTAGTAGGCGCAGGTCATGCCCAGGAGGCCGATGGAGAGAGGTGTGATGAGCAGTATGCTGGTCCACATGTATAGGAAGCCCACCAGACGACCAAGTACAAGGCGCTGGACATTGTAAGGCCCGCCAGAAAGAGGAAACATGGCGCCCATCTCGGCCAAGCATAAGCTACCTGCAATTGAAACATCTTAACCCATAGAACACTGATGTCGACTATAATACAGTGGAAATTATGTGTTTTTATTAGCAACTGTATAACCCCTGATAACCAATTGTTAAAAATAATATATGCCTTCAATTTTGAAACACTGATATAATGTTGGGACCTAAATTTCACAAATCACATACATTTTCCGTCATCTGAAGTGGTGTGTCGCGGTAGCGAGACACAATGTCAAGTTACCTAAAATTTAAATTCAATAGCTCAGTGCTCTAGGGGTTAAAACGGCTTTCAAATTGCAAAAGAGGACACGCGTCAGCTGGTGAGCAACTGTGCACTTAACCTCTGCTAAGAAGCCATCAAGTTATTTTCAAAACTATTTATTCTTACTTTAACCCTTCTTTGCCCAATAATACGAATCATCCGTAGCCGCACAAGTTCGCCATAATGCTATTTTCATACTTTAAAAAAGTCCGCTTATTAAACCTCGAAATGACGTTGAAATGACATTGGTGTAATCTTACAACTATGCCACATTACAACCCTGAGGGTTATATAGTTATGTGCCAAGTTTTATTATGCTGCGTCAAATGGTTGCTTATCTGCTTATGAGGTTCTATTTGAAATATATCCCGACTTAAAAGAATAAACTTGGGTTCGAGGAGTACGTTTTTGTGGGGAATTTAGGCAAAGAATAGTTAAGTCAAAACAATAATGCAGTTATATAGCTTTAGGATAATAACATTCCATGCTTATCTTATAATTGAAGAAAAATACAAAATAAAAAAACCCGTCATAATTATTCTCTTAGTGCATGTGTCACTTTGTGAAGTGGCAGAGACACTATTTCACCCCCGACGTGATGATATATTCACCTGCCAAAGCGAGAAATCCGCAGACGATCCATAGAATAAGACTTAATCCCACGGATCCTCCACCTTCAAGAATGCTCTTTGGGGAGATAAAGATTCCAGAGCCTGTCAACAGAAAGCGTTCAGTCTTATTTACAAACCTTTAACCGCCGGTACCGATTATATTCGGTTTTCATTTGTTAAACTTGTTAGACACAAAAATTGACACCAATCAGCAAGATTTGAAAATATTTCAAATCTCAATAATTTTCACCCACTTGAAGTTGTGGATCGCGCCAGCGAGACACAACTTCAAGTGGGTGAAAATTTAAATTAAATACATTGGCGGTTAAAGGGTTCATTTTATGCTGTTTTGCAAAGCCGAAAGACAGTAACCACTATTTTAAAATGTAAGCACTATACTGCCTTTTAACTTTGTACGGCTTGTTTACTAAATTCAATCAGGTCCCCACAAAATTGGCTGATAACATGCCTATATGTGTTTCAGTTGATTGGTTATTATTTGAAATTTAACGGTTTATCGTAAGACCAGCTTTGGTTTACTGTTGGGCCAACGTCTCATGTTCGCTGGGTTACTATGTCGATATCTATCATGCCGAAAAGATTTTCATACCCAGTAAGCGATATGTCTGCCTTGGCAAAATATTGGTTAAATTGTGCGCCTTTTAAAATAAGCTTTGGTCAACTTGATAAATTACCAGCTGGCCTAATGCTTTCATAACCATTCACTCGCTGAATTCACAACTCCTCTCAGCAAACATGAGGCGTTGGCACGACGTCTCATGATAAAAGTTTTAAGCCACTGTGTAACTTCCAAACCAATATAGAGGCCAAAATGTCTTGGCAGTTTTAGAGTGGCTTGAAGCTAACAACATTCATAAGTACTGGTATTAGGTCAAGAACTCGACATGAGGCGCCATATATATAGGCCTTTGCATGCTCTAATTTTCAGATTTGTGTCTTCGCGATTCTTTCATTCCACAGTCTTTTCAGAGGAAATGCATTTAATAGGGGTTTAGGCCACCATTTGCACATGTAGGCTACACTGAGCCAGGACAACCTCCTGTACTGAGGATGGTGAGATGCTTCTCAGATGAGGTGGTGGTGACAATGTGCATTATGAAATAATAAGTAAGTCTTGCGCTCCCACCATCGTCATATAATTTGTGATATATAAATAAAAATAAATCATTTTAACAGTACTTATTTTACAATAGGCCTAACTATTTTCTAGGCATGTACGACTATCCTGACAATTTAAATTAAAAATAATAGCGTAGCGTATCTAAAAATATCCTCTCTGTAATATATCGTAGGGCCCAAATGACACCCCTCTATAAACCTATTACCTTCATTGTTTTAATTTAATTCATTTTTACATGTAAAATGGTATAATACCTCTGAAATACGTTTTAGACTTTACAAATTTTACAGGGCTGTCGACCCATGACTGTGCTGTGATGAAAATTGAAAGTTGGTACAGAATTGACTGAGAAATCATCTAAAATAAGTGTTGATCGAAATTTTATACCGAACAAAAAGCTCACCGATGATGTTGGCCAAAATGAAAGATATACTGCCAAGAAGACCAATCTCTCTTTTCAATCCCACGACATCGTCCTCTTTCACTTTTTCTGCCATTTCTCTGGCACTTAAGGTTAGAAATTACACAAAATTACGCACGGTGGACATTTTGAGACATATGGCTCCGTACGAGTATTAACGCCTAATGAGCACTGATCAGCTGCTGATGAAGCACGTAGAATCCATAATGAACTGCCATCTGATAGCCACCCTCAGTTTCAGCTACGTTAATTTATCTCATATTTAGTTTATTAATTATATTTTTGAAAGATTATCTCATTCTTAATGGCAATTAACATTACTTTCTTGATTAATGACTGATTAATGATCAGCGGAGTTATTTCCAATCGAACACTCAAGTTAAAGTGATGAAATTGATTTATTTTAAACGTTATTCCATTCATGTTTTAAACGTTATTCTATTCAACGCTATGCAACAATGAGCGATCAATTACGGTAGTTCCTATTCAACATCTGCCAGATATAAATTTATAGTATAAAATTAAACATTTCGGCATATATGCATTGCTATGATGAAAGAAAATAAGACTAGGCTAGACAAAAAATGTAATAAACGTTTTCCCAGAAGACCTATAGCTTTCAGTAAAATCAAACGCAAAATCACGAGTAGTGTTGGACTAAGTACATTGGAAATGACACTGCTGATGAATAATTAATTGTAGGTCTATTGTTCGTTGAAAGTCACCGTTAACCACAAACCACTATAGTATGCAGGTACCCTGTGTCAAAACCAGTGGAGTTATTCATGAATTCAATGGGGAGTAAATCGTTGATAATTATGACCCGTCTGAAGTTACACACTATCATTGAGACCCGTTCAGTGCGGGCGACGACGCTTTAAACGGATGAGAACTGTTTTCAGAATAAAAATATCGAGTAGGCTGATCGAAATGTGCACGATAGGCCTACATAATGCTGGAATTTGAAACAGACTCTGTGAAGAGTGACAAAGAAAAAATGAAACGTGGTCTCTGTTCAATCTCAAATAAAACTTGATCCCTGTTCAATCTTTGGTTTGAGAAGAGCGATAAAGAAAAAATGAAACATGATCTCTGTTCAATCCTTGGTTTGAAAGAGTGCCTAAGAAAAAATGAAACGCGGTCTCCGTTCAATCATAAATGAAACTTGACCTCTATTCAATTATTGGACTGAGGAGAGTGACAAAGAAAAAATAAAACGTGATCTCAGTTCAATCTTTGGTTTGAGAAGAGCGACAAAAAAATAAAACGTGATATCTGTAAATCTTTGGTTTGGGAAGAGTGACAAAGAAAAATGAAACGTGATATCTCTTCAATATTTGACATCAAACACGATAAATTGCCACATTGACTTCCTAACCATAATTTTTTGTAAATATGATCAAAATGCTGTCAAAATGTACTAATGTCAACAGTACTATGTTACTTTTCAAATACTTTTGTCAATGGGACAATTTATTAAATCAATAGAACAAAAAAGTAGTAATGTTTTTGAAAAAAATAGAAATAATTTATTAGAATTACTATGAAATCTGCTGAAAGAATTAGCGACAAAGCGACCATAAGCAATATTCAAATTAAAATTAAAAGACTGTAGATTGTATTTCAGATCAGACAAGGAGGTTGCTTAATGCCAAGTGTTATTTCTGTTGAATTGAAAGTATGCTAACGTGACGTTTTTGTTGACACTTTGTCAATGTCACGTTAGCAATAATGTTACTAAAAGCCACTTTGCTGGCTAGAATTTCTCTGCACCCACTCAGAAATGAGTGTTTGTATTATTGGTTTCAGATTATTGCATTGTAAAATGGCTAAAATAACTGTATTTCGATGGTTTGCAATAAACAGCAACATCTAACGTGACAGAAGCTAAGCCACTTGATATCTGATGAATGTCTTTGATACAAAGTATTATACTAATAAAGAAATATAATTTAAATTAAAAGATGTAGGGACAACGAAATAGTTCAAAGTGAAAATTAAAAGACAGAAGATTATATTTCTGATTAAACAAGTATATATTTTGGAGCTAAGTGTGTTTTTCGTTGCATTTAAGTCATGCTAACGTGACGTTTATTTTGACACGTTGCTAGTGTCACATTGGCAACAGTGCCAATAAAAGTCGCATTCTTGCCCGGAATTTATATGCACACAGCTAGAAATATTCAAGAATGGCTGGTTTCAGAAAAAGTGTCACGTTAACATATGAATTGTCAAAGAGCATGTCACGATACACTAATATGTGTCAAGTATATTGTCACATTAACAACAAAGGTGTCTAAACTTATCTCACGTTAGCACATTTTTCAGACTGCTGTGGCTCATATACAAATGCAGCCTATGTTCAGTGAATTGTGTGAATGGACCATGCATATTAATATGCACAGCATCATAGTGTTTTAGAATTTAATTACACACCTAATACTATGTTTACAGTACTGCACCATGCTAACGTTACAGCCTTTATATTACCTGCTTTATTACAAATCAGAGCAGGTAACCTGCAACTTTCATGTCACCCATTTTTCTCGGCACCGTGTCATGATGGTAGGTAGTCAGAAAAGAATAATCTTGTTCATATATCAAAGCACTGATGAGACCTCAACGAATTTAGGGTCTTGACATTGTCACGATAGCATTGTAAGATATGCCATTCCTTCTATTTATATGCATTTTCCACAACTATATATGAAAAGATTGCATTTTTATATCCAAGTATGATACACTTTCAGACACATTGGAAACATTTGTTATGTGTATTTCTGAGCTTTACCTTTGTGCTAACGTGACGAAATACATTAACACTCAAATGTATTTTTTTTTCTGCACACCTGTGAACAGTTGGAACGAAAGTTCTTATTGTGATTCTGACATGCACATTTCTTTAAGAAACATTTCTACATGAAAATATAAAAACAGAGATCTTATAATGCCTTGGTTAGATGCAGTAAAAAAAAATTCTACCACGTGTGGTAAATTTGGGTAGTTTCAGAGCCGCAATTAGACACTTTTTAACGAAATATATCAAGATGATTTTTCTCAACTCTTTACTGGCAAGCGCGCTTGACAGAAAACATATAAATATGAGCTTTTCCAAGACTACACATAATAAATGTATATTTTTAATTGACCCCCAAGTTATTTAACTGGAATTTTCACTAACTTTCACTCACTTGAAGTTGTGTCTCGCTCTTTCGATACACAACTTTACTCCAAGTCTAGCACACCCCCCCCGTTGCAATAAAGTACTGGGGTCATCCGGCTATGAAATTACCCAGGTTAGACTTCTAAAAAGTTAGACTTCAGGTCACAGGAAGCAAAATCCAAGATGGCTACCACGCGTATCCGAGTAATCTATGATTGCTCATAACTTTTTAAAAATTCACCTAGACAATTTATTTTTGTGTCTACACCTACAGTCTGTTTCACCAGAACCTGGGAGTAGCCTTTTTCTAATTTGCTCGGTCGTTCTTTAAAATTTGTTCCCCTAACATCCCTGAAAATTTGGTGCAATTTTGTTGTGTATTTAGAAAGTTAGACCATTTGGCATGTAATAGGATTCTTGTTTCACGGCAATGGTGTTAAAGAGAGCTGTCATTTTGAAAAATTATTACATGCCAAATGGTCTAACTTCGCTAAAACACAAAAAAAATCTACCAAATTTTCAGGGATGTTGGGGGAAGGTGAAAAAATAATCTGAGAAAAATTTAGTTAAAAAATTTTAAAGAGCGACTGAGCAAATTGAAAAAAGGCTACTCCCAGGTCCTGGTGAAACAGACTGTAGGTCTCCAGGTATTAAGAATTCAAAGAAAATCAAAATAAAAAACTTAGAAATACAAAGTGCAGAAATTCAAGATGACTACCAAGTTAACATGTAAAATCTACACTTAGGTTATTAGGTATAAGGAATTAAAATAACAATTAAAATCAAATACTTCAAAACAATACAATGTGCAGAAATTAAAGATGACCTCCATGTTAACTTGAGAAATTTATATCTGCTAATAACTTTCGAAAAAGTTCTCCTGGAAAATTCATTTAGATGTCTACACCTAGGTCTTTAGGTGTGATGAATTAAAAAAAATCAAAGGCAAATATTGTAAAGTAATACAATGTGTCTACACCTAGGTTTTTAAGTAAAATGAATTTAATAATGAATAACGTTTGTCTGGCGCTCGCATCAAATCATCAACAAATTCTGACGCACGCCTAGCGAATCACAACGCACAGACCAAAATTGTTTTGTTTTTTAGTGCGCTGGGCGTGCGTGATTGTATGTGTGACTGGGCCTTAGATTATGTGAGAATGTCAGGGTTATGTGTAGGGCTTTCCAAAATATGCATTAAAACTTATTTAAATCCATTTCATAGTCATTGGGCAAAATGTCGTTTCAAATGCAATACTACAATTTTTTACAGATCTAATGTTTAACCTTCAAATCGCCTTGGTTTGACCTTGGGTACTACGTGTGTGAATGACCAAGCGTTATTAACACACATGGAAAATATAATTATAATTACTTGTATTTTATTAGGCAGTTGCTATCATTGCAACAAATGTATTAAAAAATTTTTCTACAATGCACAATAATTCGTTGTCACAATTTTGCGTTAAAGGGATTGGCCCAGGCTAAAATCATCAAAAAATCAGTGATTTTATTTCGGGTTTTTAATATGACCATATGATGTAAGCATGTACATAGACTAGAACTGCAAATTTTTATAATTTTTGTGCTGCGCATTCACCAGTTAGGCTAGATATAGAGACGAAATTCCTGATTTGTAATTATTGACAACCATGTCAAAAATAAGAAATGCGGGAATTTCGTCTCTATATCTAGTCTAACTGGTAAGTGCGCAGCACAAAAATTATAAAAATTTGCAGTTCTAGTCTATGTACATGTTTACATCATATGGTCATATTAAGAACCCGAAATAAAATCACCGATTTTTTGATGATTTTAGCCTGGGCCAGTCCCTTTAATAACACAATGTGCTGTAGGCTATATGTTTTACTTTCGTTTACTGGTATTTGTAATATTTAAATGTGTAAAGGATACAAGTCAGATTTGTTTACATAGTCATCTAATTTGCCAGAACTACATAAAACACCTTCTCCTTATTTTTGAGTTATACATTTTTGTTTTCTGAAGTTATGGACTGAAGGGTTTATTAGTTGTGTTAACGTTACACTCAAATCAAGTTGTCTTTGATTCAATGCAAAATTTATAGAATAATGATCAGACCTATTCAAATACTGAAAAAAGTTGGTGACCTAAATCAAATGGCGATGATTATCCGGACTTGAACATTTCGTGAATTTTACTTTTTTTGAATTCCTCATACATAAACTTCGGGTCTAAACATCAAAATGAATCTTCGAGGTGAGAATTTTGGAAAGTTATGAGCAGACAGATTTCTGCACATTGTGTTGTATTGTTTTCCAGTCTTTGATTTTTTTCGAATTCCTGATACATAAAAACCTAGGTGTAGATACCAAAATGATTCTTCTAGGAACATTTTTTGAAGTTATGATCAGATAGATTATCATGCTAGCATGGCGGCCATCTTGGATTCCTGCAGATTGTGTTGTTTTAAAGTTTTTTGATTTTTTAAAATATTTATTATACCTAAAAACCTAGTGTAGACACCAAAGTGAATCTTCTATGTGAATTATTTTAAAAGTTATTAGCAGACATAGATTCTTCATGTTAATATGGCGGCCATCTTGAATTTCTGCTTATTGTATTGCTTTAAAGTTTTGAATTTATTTTTGTTTGAATTTCTCATACCAGAAAACCTTGGTGCAGACACCAAAATAAACCTTCTATGGCATTTTTGTGAAAAGTTATGAGCACTCTGAGATTTTTCACCTGTGTCTGGCGGCCATATTTGTTTTTTTCTTCCTGTGACTTTAGATCTAACTTTTTGGAAGTCTACACCTAGTTAATTGTATAGCCAGATGACCCCAGTACATGAATGCGAAGTCAAATTCTCTGCCTCTTTCATTGCAAGCGGGGTCCTATGGCAGTGCTAAAATTATTCAGATTTGACAAAATGGAGGTCAGCGATTTT
This sequence comes from Flabesymbios commensalis, assembly GCA_964017125.1. Classification (NCBI taxonomy): domain Eukaryota; kingdom Metazoa; phylum Annelida; class Polychaeta; order Terebellida; family Flabelligeridae; genus Flabesymbios; species Flabesymbios commensalis. The sequence goes on along the minus strand of OZ024909.1, from coordinate 26,636,638 downwards.
AAAATTTTGCTGGTTGATGTCATTTAACTGTTTAAAAAGCTGGTATTTAATTTGCAAAAAAAAACTTTGAAATACGAATATATCGGTACCGGCGGTTATTAGCTCAGGGGTGTACGACGTTGGGCCAACGGTAAGCCAACGTTGGTGGAACAAATTCGTAAACAGCAGAAAAAATGCATATATTGTTGACACAACAAGAAAATATATAAAATTCCCTTAGTATGAGTGTCCAAAATTGGGGTAACAACGGTAAATAGGGGTAATAAATAACGATAACTTTAAAACTATTTAACCTAGATTCATAAAATGTGTATCTAAACATATGTCTTAGCACACAAGGAGTCCATTAAAATCATTAGTATTAATTTTAACCACCCTTCCATTACCAAACAGGGTTTGCGCCAGGAATGTTTGAGTGGGGAGGGGGGTCCGAGAGGGATGGAGGGTCTTGGGGTCCTCCCTCAGGAGGAAAATTTTACCTGAAATGACAGCAGAAAAAGGGAATATATATTTTTTTTTGCCAACAAGGTGGGGATATCCCCCTGTGGTTCTGAGTGAGGGGGGGGGGGTTTCGGACCACCCCCGGGCGGAAACCCTTCCAAAAGCGTACATGGGGGTAAAATGGAGGTAATAGCCATAGTTTGGGAAAACTATTTGCTTAGATTTACAAATTGGTATTTATACGTATGTGCTAGCACCCGAGGAATTCATTTAATTACTTATATTAATTTTTAACAACCCTTTCATTCTCAGAAATAGAAAATAGTGAAAATTAGCAAATTTCAAGATTAGAAATACAGGACATGGTCCAAATCTTTTTGTTAAATGGTACATTGATGAGTATACGGTTTCTGAAAGAGATTATAGGTGGCCTACTATACATGGTGTATGCAGAAAAGGGTTATTTTACGATACGTAGAAAACAAAGATATGTAGAATCTGATTCTCGTAAAATACAATTTCAGTTGCACATGATGTAGTAGTAATAAATTATGACTTGACGTCACTTTTCGGCACTAATGATCATTTAGGTGACATTGTAATACGACAAAAACAGTGCAGTCATTTCATGAGATCAATGATGTAGGCCTACAGAATGGTGTCGACGTGAGGGTGGGGTGTTAGGGCATGGTGGGTTGAGAGTGTCGCCCTATAAGGGGTTCTGGGCATGTCTAGAGATTTACCCCCAGGCCTGCCCAGACATTCAGAGACAGGTTTTTTCTTCAAAACACGGCTCCACTATCCTCGGTTGGGATAGTCCACAGAGTAAGAATAGCCGAGGTTAACTCCAATCATCCCACGTGAGAGACCTAATGTCAAACACTCTATTGCCGGTTGTTTAAGGCTACCACGACCAAAGTGCCTGCACTGACAGTGACACTGCACTGGTTATGCCTGCACTGATGTAGGAACTACATTGGCATCGCTGTTGAGCGGAGGAACCAGAATAGGCCTACACCGCTGGCAATCCAACTGAAGATTATGGCCAGACCTCGCTCGCATGCAATTGAGATGGTGTTATAGTGAACAGGCATGCTGTTCAGCCAGAAGTTTCATGTTATCAGCTGTGGCGGAGTGTTGTGACCAATAATTAAGCTCCATAGGTCTATTCAAAAACAAAGAATTATCTAATTTCTTGTTGTTTTGTAATCCCCACACATTCATTCATCCCCCAATCTCATGTAGGCCTACACGTAATTAATTAATTGAATAATTAACTATTGTCAGATTAACATTAAATTCATTAACTAGGGTGAATGAATTTCACGGATTCCTCAGTCATTTAATTCTGAACAAATTTTCATGACATTTTGGCACAACACACTCTACTACTCTGAACAGTTTTAGAAGGTTAGACCATTTGAAATGTAATGAAATTCTAAGGCGAAGCTAATGGGTTTATAGAGGGCGACATTTTTATTTACTACATGTTAAATAGAATAACTTTAAAACTATACAATATTTTCAATGAAAATTGCAGGGTAATCGCCGCATGACTAGAAAATCGTGCTTGTAAAATTTCATGACAATTGGTTGAGAATTGTGTGAGAAATCAGCGAAAATCTTTTAACACGGTTAATGGGAATCCGACTATAAAGGGGGTCTGAAAGACTTCAGAGGAAAGGGGTCACACTATACACAGGACCTGTGCACACGGCGGGTTCAAGCTAGTGATAGATTTATGTTAAGCTTTTTGATTTACTTGACCATTCACTTTTGTTACACTAACTAAACATGGATAGTGAATATGCTCTCACTTGGTTTGCATCTCACAACTCCATTAACTACAAATATGGTACCTTACATACTGTCATGTCAAAATAGCCTCTCCACTGTGTGGGTACGATGATGACGAAAATATGAGATTCAATAAGCTTGTGTGAATAAATGTAACCCATCTGCACATAATCAGTCGTATCATGCATTTTTCCGAGCTGCAGAAAATACACACGAGCATCCCTTGTTCTGCAAAAACCGGAAGTTACAAGACTACATAAGTACAGGAGCTCCCGCTCCGAATTAGAATTTGATTCAAGCAATTTTGTGTAGGGTTATTAAAGTAGTCCTAGGCTCGGTCAAAAATCAAGACGCAAGACAACTAGGTCTAAGAGACTCAGTCTAAGAGGAAGATAAGAGCTAGACAGTCTGTCAGAGATTGCAAACCTCCATTGAAATTAATGATCCTTTAGAATCAGTATCCCGGTAATGGTCTACCTATCTGGCACGGTTTACCCGATATCAAGCCAATCGAGGTAAATAATGGCTGATTTACGGTCATCTTGAATTCGTTAGAGACTAGTTAAAAAATTTCAGGGTGCATCGTCCCCCGAAACCTCACATTTTGTTTTATAGTAATGGACTAGCATCTAACACAGTTTGCAAAATATTGGGCATGTGAAAGTAAATAATGGCCGATAGGCAGGCGGCTATTTTGAGTTTGATCGAGTCTAAATTTTGCAAGATGCATCCTCTCCTGAAATCTCACATTTTGTTTTATAGTAGTGGTCTAGCCATCTAGCACGGTTTACCAAATATCAGCCATGTGAAAATGAATAATGGGCGAAAAGGCGGCCATTTTGAATTTAAAGTAAACATTTTTCAAGGTGCATCCTCATCTGAAATCTCATATTTTGTTTTATAGTAATGGTCTAGCCATCTAGCACGGTTTACCAAATAACGGCCATGTGAAAGTGAATAATGACCGAGAGGCGGCCATTTTGAATTTGTTCAAATCGTATTTTCTCAAGATACATCCTCTTCTGAAATCTCACATTTTGTTTTATAGTAATGGTTTAGCTATCTAGCATGGTTTACCCAATATCAGGCCTGTCGAGGTTAATAATGCCAATAGGCGGCCATTTTGAACTTGATCAAGTTGAAATTTTTCAAAATGCATCCTCTATTGAAACCTTACAATTTGTTTTATAGTAATGGTGTAGCTATCTTGAGCGGTTTTCATGATATTCCGAAATATGAGGCCTGTCGAGGTGAATAATGGCCGATAGGCGGCCATTTTGAATTTTATCGACCTGAATTTTTTTAAGATGCATCCTCTCCTGAAATCTCCCTTTTTGTTTTATAGTAATGGTCTAGCTATCTAACACGGTTTACCAAATATCAGCAATGTGAAAGTAAATAGTTGCCGATAGGCGGCCATTTTGAATTTGATCGAGTCGAAAGTTTTTAAAAGGCATCCTCTCCGGAAACGTCACATTTTGTTTTATAGTAATGGTCTAGCCATCTAGCACGGTTTACCAAATATCAGCCATGTGAAAATGAATAATGGCCGAAAAGGCGACCATTTTGAATTTGAATAAGTAAACATTTTTCAAGGTGCATCCTTATCTGAAATCTCATATTTCGTTTTATAGTAATGGTCTAGCCATCTAGCACGGTTTACCAAATAAAGGCCATGTGAAAGTGAATAATGGCCGAAAGGCAGCCATTTTAAATTTGTTCAATTCGAATTTTTTCAAGATGCATCCTCTCCTGAAATCTCACATTTTGTTTTAATGTAATGGTTCAGCTATCTAGCATGGTTTACCCAATATCAGGCCTGTCGAGGTGAATAATGCCAATAGGCGGCCATTTTGAACTTGATCAAGTTGAAATTTTTCAAAATGCATCCTCTATTAAAACTTTACAATTTGTTTTATAGTAATGGTGTAGCTATCTTGAGCGGTTTTCATGATATTCCGCAATATGAGGCCTGCCGAGGTGAATAATGGCCAATAGGTGGCCATTTTGAATTTCATCGACTTGAATTTTTTTAAGATGCATACTCTCCTGAAAGCTTACAATTTGTTTTATAGTAATGGTGTAGCTATCTTGAGCGGTTTTCATGATATTCCGCAATATCAGGCCTGTCGAGGTGAAGAATGGCCGATGGGCAGCCATTTTGAATTTTATCGACTTGAAATTTTTCAAGATGCATCCTCTCTTGAAACCTTACAATTTGTTTTATAGTAATGGTGTAGCTATCTTGAGCGGTTTTCATGATATTCCGCAAAATATTTCAGTTGGATTTACCGATGTTATAAAATAGGTCAAAGTGCTGGGTCAACTGGTCCAAAAACCTGAAAAGGCACAACTAGGGACCTTAGAGAACATGTATGTGCAATATGACTGTAATCGGCCAAGTACTTTCCGAGATCTGCTCCGGAAACAAAGTGTGTGTCAAAATGTCTAAATAGGTCAGAGTTCTGAACCAAAAGTAGGTCAAAGTTCATATACCCCAAAAGGCACAACTAGACCCCCTAGAGGTGTTCGTGTGTAAAATTTGAAGACAATCGGACAAGTACTTTCGGAGATATGCTCCGGAAACGAAATGTTCAGGGACGGCCCAACGCCGTAACATCATCATTTTCTCCTCTGCGACCTTGCATATTGAATTTCGCTTAAAAATATTTTAACCTGTCTATTATCCACCAGGAAGTAACCCACATACAAATTTTTTTTATCCTAGCTTATTTTCTTGCAAAGTTATAGGCAAAAGAAGAGGTAAAAAACAGAACGGCGGGAGCTAAAAAAATGTAACAAATCACAACATGAACTGCTCATACTGACAATGATGCACGAGCAGTTCCTAAAGGTCCCCAAGATGGAGCAGAAGATGATAGAGCATGTGATACACTCGCCCAGGCGTTTGAGCTTATATCAAGGACGGACAAAAAACAAAGTCAAAACATTAAGTTATTTTTTAAATATTTTAATTGTTTTTTATGTAAACATTTTACAATGACATTAATGTATACTTGTTGTATCTTTAAATGCATAAAATAATTTATAATTCTTTCCCTACAAATATACTTTTGGGTGCTTGTGAAACTCGTTTAACATTGCGCCCTGGTTTGCATGGGGTGTGGCCAAGGAGACCAAATTATCGTGAACCACCAAGACTACCACTGCCAGTACAATAATATGTGTCGTCAAGACATCTTAAAACATGTAACACAATCGTAAACAATCCAACAAACGCAAGACGTTGGTTCGCTTGTGACGCCTTGAGTCAGCCGGGACAGTACTCATAATGGCTGCACCAGTCGAGTGTCATATGTACATTAACGATCAGTCTCGGGAAAGTGACGGCATGTCAAATGAATTATGCCTATGTATACACTGGCAAAAATATTTACATCAACACTACTTTCTTATGCTGCTCACAATTCGTTCTTGAAAATCAACCACATTATCATCATGCACTCGCTGATGTACAAACTGCTCGATTTGGCCCTTTAAGCACTATTAAAATTTTCACCCAAATGAAGTTGTGTCTCGCTCCCGCGACCCACAATTTTAAGTGGGTGTAAACATAACAGGAGATCAAATATATTTTAATCTCACTCATAACTTCAAATCCAATATTCGAACTGCTAATAACAAGTTTAAACACCATCACAATTAGTCCCATTAGATATGAAAGGGTGTATCTGCCACTTTGTAAAGTCGCATATACACCCTTTCCTATCCAAAAGGACGAATTGTGATTGTCACTTAAAGAGTGAACATATTCAAGCGAGCAAGCCGCCAGGGGGTGCCTGTTTCGTTACATAAAAAACCCAAATCTGCAGCGTTGAAATGTCACAGATCGGGCACGATTCAAAACTTGCAATAATACTATGCACAGCTCAGGTTGTTAAGTACACTGTATCGGTCATGAAATCATCATCCACAGAACACCCAAGCGAGGTTAAAAATACAAGGTCACTAGTGCCATCCACACCACCCTGAACATTAGCGTCAGCGTGAAGTTTACATCATATCAAACCATTGTGGTTATGTTTGTCGAACAATATCATTATAACAACGCTGCTCCGCAAAGGCATACAACAGTAGCTGGTTACGTGTGAAGTAATAGGTTAATGTTGTTTACCGTCACATGGCAGAAAATTATGGTCAGCAATACACAGCCAAGGGTGAAAAAGCACTGACCCAGAAAAACTGATCTGGTGCCGGCATAAAAATAATGAAACCCCTCCAATAAAAACATGAAACTTAAATATGTTGACATTTTCATGTTATAAAACGGTCTACATGTACATTGGTGACATAAAATTGAATGATAACTGACGGGGACAAGACGGAGCCGTTGATTACAATTCCGTCAAGCTTGTCGTTGCTGTTGGCTTGCAGAGAAATGTGGTAGGTTATTAAAAATGGTAACAGTTTCACAATATCATGATCTACATATAGCGAGGGTGAGACTAGCGCGGTGCCGGACTGACCGAAAATCACAGTTAATATACCATCTCACAAGCAGGCTTGGCATTGGCCCAGAGTCTGCGCAATTAGGTCAGCGTCGAGCCGGCATTGTGACCCTGTCCAAGCCAGGCATGGCATCATCAAGACGGGGTGAATCCAGGCTGCAAAGAAAAACATGGACGACACATGGTCAGGGTTCGCATCTGGCGTGAATATCACCTGTATGGAAAATAACTTCACTAGTATAAAATATCACAAATAATCTAACAATCACTGGACTATTATGCAATCGGCCACTATCAGTGTGGCATGGCTGGGAGTTTATTGCATTGTCTGTAATAAACCTTGTTGAATCAATCTTTCTGAAAAGTGAAGCGATCCAGACCAATGGTTTTAATAAATGACAAACGTCACAGCACATGGCACATGCAGGGATCTGCTGAAAAAATAGTTTCACCAGTTTAGCGAACCACCCAATCTCATGTGTTGTGAAGCAATAGGAGGCCATGGAAAGTAGACTTTCCAAGGCCAACTGTTCTGCCCTGCAAAGCTGAAAGGCAGTATCTGCTCACTTGCAAAGTTAGCAGATCCTGCCTTTCGGCTTTGTACGGCAGTATTGCTTCACTAAGAATCAGATGCATTATTCTTCTTTATGATACTGATTAAAAATGTTAGGATTATGAAGCCAAGCATAGATGGATGTCAACCCTTACGCCGCCTAATTAATTCAATAATGGGATTTTTACCCACTTGAAGGTGGTGTCTCGTTATCGCGACTCACAACTTAAACTGGGTGAAAATTATTCATATTTGTTTAATTTGAGACCAAACATTTGCAGATTTTGGATGTTTAAACGCTCATTTCGTTCCCACTAACAGTGATTTTATCGGGTAATAAAACGAATTAAAGATGACTACCAGGGTTAGTCGCGACTAGCGGTGTATTGGGTTTAAATCGCATCTGCTATACTCAAATCGTACATGTTGGTATCTCTGTTTTTTGCACATATATTTTCTGGTAGGCTGAAACAATTTTCTCCTTCAAACAAAAAAAAAACACCACATAACAGCTCTGAAAATTGAAGGGTCAAGATTATTATATCCGTCATTTACATAGTTTACATCATTGCTTTCATAATGACATGAAGCATGCACTGACAAGAGAAGAACAAATAATTTCCAACTGATTGAGGTGAGATAAAATGGGTTTGATTAATCTGAAAATCATATATTGCACTGGAAAAGAAAACAATCAGAAAAAACAAAAGCGCAGAATGAGGATCTCATTTCAAGTGACCTCCCAGCAAACACAAAACTTTTGTATAACATTCATACAATGTTAGACCAGCGTCGGAGACGTTCGGCCGACGTTGTATAAATGTTATACAAATGTTTTGTGCTTGCTGGACTGTGGCTGAATCTCAGATTCATGGGATTGAAGTCTCAACTTGAAAACCTGGGGTCTAAAGGGTAATAAGTGATACTTATGACCCTTCCCTCCCAAAGCCACCGCTTTTCCAGGGGCCTATCTGTGCAGTCACACACATTCATACTGCATAAACACGAGTCAAATTATGAGATCAAAATAAACACACTCCTGGCTAAAAACTTGTCACGTACAAGTAACTTCACAACATAAGCGACAATGGCGGATCACATATTGGCTCAACCTTCTTCCAATGTTTGATGTAAGCCATCTCATCCAGCATTAATAAAGAGAAATATATGGATGTTATTACCAATAAAAATTATTGCTGCATTCTAAGATACTTTTATCTCCCAAAATCAGTTTTTCACAGATAAACATAATAAAATTGCACTCGCACTGCATTGTATACCGACTATAATTGCATAATTATGGTCTAAAATGTTTGTCAACTGTACATTTAAAAACGTTCTTTTAACATAATATAGGAATATTTATTGGTCACCTTGAAACCAGAAAAAAACTTAAAATTTGTATTTTGTCCCTTTTAGACCCAACATCATCAAATCTTTTACCTGTTAAGTAGCAGATAAAACCTTTGGTTTTCAAGTGGCTATTTCATATCAACAAAAACGTTAGATGAAATAAAACAAAGACAAATAACAAAACCATTTGCACAGATGACAGCAAAGGAACAAATTACTGCGCGCAAGTTGTTGGTGTATTGGCAGATATAGCCAGTTTGTGGTGTTAGCACTGAAAAATAAATATTAATGAGTAATGTCAACACGCTGAACGAATTTGTTAGTTTAAAGTTGGACAAGCATCACACATGGTGGAATAACATTAAAAACACAGTGGATTAACCTCTTGGACCGCTAAATTAATTAATTTAAATTTGAAGTTGTGTCTCGCTACTGTGACCCACAACTTCAAGCGGGTGAAAATTACTAGTATTTGTTTAATCAGAGACCAAAAATTTGCAAATCTTCATGTTTAAACACACATTTCGTTCCCAAGTACAGTGACTAAAGAAAAAAATCTAGTAAAAACAAGTATAGTTGCGAATAGCGGGTTTATGTCTCTTGCTTTATGGACCTCATAATTTTCTCCCACTTAAAGTTGTGGGCCGTGGTTGCGGGACACAACTTCAAGCAAGTGAAAATTTAAATTATTTAATTTAGTGGTTTAAGAGGTCAATTTATTTTATGGGTAACAATTTTAGATCAGAGTCCTCGATGGGGCATGAGATCGTGTAATGTCAACCACACCCGTGATATGACTGAGAGGGCGCAGGTTCAGGTTAAGCAACCAAGGAGAATGTCCTAATTGTTTCATGGCATCACAGTGCTTGTTGGTTTTGACAAGTAAATTGGATCGGGAAAAAAAGAGAAAGATGCAGGCAGGTAAAACATATGGGGATTATGCTGCCGAATTTTTCATTCATTTGAAGCTGGATGAAAAATAATTATATTTATGCAAATATGTACGTCTTCAAAATGTAATTATTAGATTAAAAGTAAGCATCTACCACAAAACATTTCAGCAAATTGAGTTGAATTTATTTGATCTGAAATTTGCTTGAAAACGCATATATGCGGTCCCGGCAGCATAATGTTTAAGGAGTAAAAGTTTGGCATTGGGAAATGCTTTTGCATATCTGCAACAAACAGTTTTATCGACTTCGGTGGCATTTTAATTGGTTTGAAATGTCTTTGCAAAGTGACCTATAGGTGTATATATCCTCCCCTTAGATATGGAAGGGTGTATCTGCCACTTTGTAAAGTGGCAGATACAACCTTTCATATCCAAGGGGACAATATATACACATACAGACCTAGCAGGACAATGGTGCTCACATGGTATCACATGATATGGGATTTGATTTGTGAGTAATGAACTGGGCGTTTCTTTTAACATCTCTTTATTTCATTCCAGGATTCTAGTGGACATCATCAGTTGAGTTTAAGAAAGAAGTTAATAAAAAGATTTTTCAATACATTTCTATATCTGTTGCATTGATTGTCCGTCTTGCTGCCTTTATTCTTTTAAAGTGGGCCCTAAGTCATTACCTTGATATGTAAACTAAATATTTGGTTATCTATAATCCATCAGCATAAAAACGCATAAGTTGTATTCGCACATCATACAATAACAATTTTGGACATTTTAGATCATAATCTAGACAGGTGCAAGAAAAGTAGTCTACATATATTTGTGGATATTTTAAAGGCCCTAGTCAGACGACTAAGCAATATTTTGAAATAAACAAACTGTTTGAGCTTGTGGGACAGAAAATATATATATAAGAACTAATTACCAGACCATACTTAACAGTAAAATCACTCTTAACCCTTTCACCACTGAAGCCCGTTTTTATGTGCTGAATGCTATGGCATTCAGCACATAAAAACGGGCTTTAGTGGTGAAAGGGTTAAAGGATTGTCCATCTGAATAGCAGTAGTGAAATATAGACTACCTTTGACAATGAACCATACCAGCTCTGTGGCAATAACATTTTTTGACAATTCAGGTCATGTGATGATATTGCTTAAAATGCGCAATTATGCTGCGGGTCTTAAATAAAACACCAATTGTAATTTAGAAAATGTTAAATTTGTAAAACGTTAGATTATTTTACAATAATTTAAAGCTGGCATTTCGCCACAAATACAGCATAGATACGGCATCCTTATGTTGCAAGGGTTTCAATGACTACCGGTAATCAAAAACGAGACATTGATCTAGACGACTGTTGCCATGTTGTGCAACGTCCCAGACATTGAAACAATGCTGGGAAATCATAGTGTGGGGTATGTTAAAAAAAGATGCTCGCTTATTTCATAGTAAACAGTATAATATGATACATTAATATGATAATGAGATGTGCACGGCGCAGCCCAGAAAGAAAGTATCTGTTACTGGCAGTACATCTGTGAAAAAAAATAGACGGCTTCAATCATGTAGGCTGTGGACGAGCAACATCTCTGTGACACATTCAAATACACATCTATCAATTGAAAAGCTTTAAAATATGGGAGTAGTGGTCCCAGTTATTCTGCTGTACAAAACTAAAAGGCAGTATCTGGTTACTTTTCAAGTGAGCAGATACTAGCTTTTGCCTTTGCAGAACAGTATCGTGCAAAGCACTGGTTACTCGCGGTTATAATTGGCACATAGCAATCAGTTTTTTCATTTCTCACACAGATTCACAAAGAATAGCAATGAGGCGACACCACATCAAACACAAGATATCAACCCAATGTTGTTTTATTCTCTGGCCGACAGTCTGCGATGCAGAAAAACATTGGGCCAATGTCTCCTGTGTGTGGGGACAGATCAAATTAGACGTCATTCAATACAGTGTAATACCAACTGGTTGAGGGTGAAGGAACAAGTCTATCATTATAAATAATACTGGGTACGAATACAATATTAACATACAGTAATCTCACATTCAAACAAGCAAAGTCTTTATGTCAGCTCAATGTCGAGCCAGCCTTCCGGGGGTGGATAAACAGATCAATACAAAGTCCTGTCTACTGGGTTTGACTAATTCCATTAACCCTTTAACTGCTAAGTTATTTAATTTTATCCACTTAAAGTTTGTCTCTCTCAGGCGATCAACAGCTTCAAATGGGTTTAAATTATTTAGATTTGTCAAAAATGATGCCACGTATTTTTAAATCTCCCTGATTTCACATTGGAAAACTACAGTGTAAAGTGCTTTCAAAAGTTAAAAAAGATTCTGGTCGTTATTAGCACTTAAAATGTTAAATCTACATATGTTGTGACTTAACCCTATACATGCTGGAAATTGATATACATATACTTACAAGAAGGTATAATATTGAATTAAACACCCTGCGCAAATAAAAAGGATGATATTCTTGGATAAATACAATTTTGAATATAGAAAAGGAATAAGGCTATACTTCTTGAAATTTCAAGGAAGACAGAAAACACATTACTGACAATGGAGAAAACAAAATATTGACTGCGGCCTAAAACAAAGAGTAGAATTTCTGAAATGAAATTTCAAAATTTGATTATCTATCCCGATCTTGTTGAAATTATAACTACATGTTAATTTTCTTTAAAGGATTCGGGTATTTTTAAATTATATATTTGTGTACATTTCTACATTGAGGTTATATTTACTGAAAAAAGTTATATCACTTTTGTCCATATTAAGTTTAGAATATCAATACCTCACATTCAAAACTCCACGAGGATGAATATGTGATGAGATTGTTCCAACCCACAAAGAGTTAAACACATGTACCCAGCAAGGTTGAATCAGGGATGTTTAATGTCTGCGATGATGGCCAACATTAACACGACAATGGTTCACGGTCTTGTGTTGCGAGTAGGTATTAGCGAATGGTGCCTGAAATGCAGAATAAAAACACACCTCAAATGTTCATTAGTTTGCAGCCATATAGTCAACTATTATGAGTGCGGTTTTATTAAATGAAGTGAACAATATATGAAACCACCGGATTGCACAAACTCACAGCACGTTTGCTACAAAAACACAATCACACTTGTCTGCATATTCATATGGCAATCATCAGTATCAACAGCATAATTTGTCAAGTTACAATCTAATAACAATACGTACTACGTAATAACATCCTGCAAGTATGCCTCAAAATTAAATATAATTGTAACAAATTGTTTCTTCAGGATTGAAGCGTCATATCTTAATGAAATTATAGGTCGTCCCATAGCAGTTAGAAGGTGCTAAACTGCCACTTTACAAAGTGGCCGTTTTGTACCTTCTAACTCCAAAGGAACGAGATACGACACTATAAACCTCCAAAGGTGACAAAGTAATGTGTGCAACGTTCAGGACAAGCTCTGAACCTAACCACCCCATTGGATATGAAAGGGTGTATTTGCCACTTTACATAGTACAGATACACCCTTCCACATCCAAAGGGACATCATATAAAATAATAATTTGTGCTACATAGAATGAACAATATTCAGATCCTGATCACATTAATCAACTAAAATAAAAGTATTATCTAAAAGCTGGATATTGAATTGCCACACAGAAAGGAAAATAATTTATCATTGTATCCTCAATAAGCAGATGAATATAATTTGTGCTCCCGGTCAATCTTAAAAATGAAATAAATTACAAATAAAATAATTTGCATAAATTTTATCACGAATCTTCCAATAAAATTAAATCCATAAGATTATTGAATGTCATAATTTTTTAAACAACTTCTCTGTAAAACATATGAAAAGAAATATTATTAAATATTTCAGGGTTTTCAATTGAAAGTAAATAATTCAAGCAAACTTTTATTTAATTTTGGAAAAAGTACTGAAAAATTACTTCAGTAAATGACAAACTGTGAACTGCATTGTGAATTATGGCACTTAGTTAGGAGGCAGAATTGACAGTTGATGTTTTTGAAAAGTAATTATTAATTCAAACAGATAAAAAATGATGATGCGCATCCAAGCACTTAAGTAAAAATGGCTAAAATCAAACAAAGTACTTAAGAGTTGCATCTGCCACATACATGTATATAAAGCGGCAGATGGGAGAAATGAGTTCTACATGACATTTTTTTGGCTAATTTCACGGGAAACGTAGAACAATTTCAACCCTGCTGTTAATATTTAAAAACAACTGTAAGGAAAAATTACACACAACCTAAAGACTAATATGATTACACTTTTGACATTTCTGGGGTTGTAGTGTGATGATAATCATGAGGTCCTGCCGTGCAAAGCGAAAGGGCATAACCTGTTTACTTGAAAAATAAGCAGTTACTGCCCTTTGGCTTTGCAGAGTAGACATGCATCCCTGAACCTCCGCCGTTGTATTTATTATAACACAGTTTAATACTTAAGTACATACACATGCAACTATAAGATGCAGCCTCCATAGCTATCTGCACATCTACAAGTCTCCACCTTGGTAATAACGCTTACAGCACGGAGATCGACTTTAGTTGTCAGAATCTGACGTCTGTAGACACTAAAGTCGATCCCCGCACTGTAAGAGTAAAACTATTTATAATGGTCGTAGACCCATAACATAGGTATTCGAATATAAATCAGAAAGAGCTAACAAAGACATTTATGATGATTTCAAATTGAAAAAAAAACTCATTTGGTTGCGATATATTTTACAAATTATTTCAGCGCTTGAAGGGTTGAAGGGTCGTATATCTGCTATTTTGTAGTGGCAGATATGACCCTTTAATACCGAGGTGACAAATTGTATTCTGCCACATGATACCAAAACACAGTATTTATGGGTGTAGTTAGTCACTGGGCTGAGGAAAGCATTGATTTCCGCAAATTAAAAGAGAAACAAATATTTTAAAGAGCAAATCTGAATAATCCACAGCTGTCAACCTGTATTCTGTGCATGCTATTGAAGTTTTAAAGAATTAAATCGATATCAAACAGCAGTAGATATCATAGCACACAGACAAATTCCTCAGTAGATAGTTGGATCAAGCTTGTGATCATTTCATTAAACAGCAACAGCGACTGAACATTCAGGCATCCATTTGTTTTTCACTCACTATATCATCCTCTGGGATGCAAAGGGACATATCTGCCAGTTCAGAATTTGGCCAATATTTCTCTTTCAACCCCAGAGCACAATATCAAGGTAAGGTATTTGCAAGATAAAAATATTGCTAAAATGAGTACAATGACATTGTAGTAGAAAAATCAGAATAAGTGTACCAATTTTGTGCAGTTTACATACATGGAGTAATACATCATTTTATAAGTGGTCACAACAAACAAGTTTCATATTATTTGAAGACTGGGAGTTTTTATAAAAAAATCACCAACAATTATGCTTTAAATCAATCCTTTCAGAAAAATAAGCTTCTATCGATTCCTTTGAAATGTGAAAGCACACAAATTCAGGAACAATCTCAATCTAGATAAAAGTAACCAGAGACTAAAAATAAGCCATTGGCTTTGTCAAAGCGAAAAAACTGTTATCTTCCTATCTATATGCACAGTGTCTTGTAATGATATTAAGGGAAAAATGTTGTATGCACCTTGATAAAATTAATTAAAAAAAAAAGACTTCTAAATAATTATGCTTGTTTTATCATCATCACTTTCATCAATTTTTTAATGTCATGATGCATCAAACATAAGCAAATGGTTGAAAAATCAGACTTACCCCAGAAGTGCTATGGACATGTGTAATATATCAAAAAAAAAAAAATCGCTAAAAAAGTGTGTTAACATACAGTGACAAACATCTTTAAGTGTCCACATTAAAAGGTAGTTAATAACTGAAACACATATTTACTTATTTTAGTTGTTTGTGTTCTGAACATTATATTACCAAATATTTGTCTATAATCTTACGATTCGATTGCAAGAAATGTTCATATTTCAACTAATGGAGAGTTCCACCATTGAAAAATCACTGCATATTTATACAAATATTTGACACTGATTTACCTGATAGTCAATTTTTAAAGAACAGTTAAAACAAAAGAAAACAGTGACAAAAAGATAAGAGTTCTCCGTGACAGTTGCAATTCGACAATTAAAATAAATACAAAAACATCTCATGATAATTATATTCAAGTGAACAAAAATTTACGCTTGCCAAACTTGGAAATGTACAAACAAAACAAAATATATCTTCTAGGCGAGAGGTCAATATAATCATTGATTGCGGTGGTGAAATAGCAGTGCACACTCTAATAATGTAAACATCAAAGCTATATGTAATTATTAATTAATATTCGCTCTGCTCAATTGAACTTTAGTATTATTCCATTCATTGCATACACAATTTCCAGCTGCAAATGAGAGAAAATATTTCTAATAATGAAAAGCAGATTTTCCGCAATTGAACAATTTGATTAGGTGGCTAAGCATACTGCAGTACATATTATTTTATTTCTTTTCATGGCATTTCACTTAGCCTAAAACCTTTTGAAAGCATAAAAATACATGGCTAGCAGGAGCAGCAAGGGCTAACCCAGTGCTCACAGTGACAGAGCAGTATGGACAGAACTGAACAGTGAGGATATTATTCGTTCCCTTGGATATGAAAGGGTTTATCTGCCACTTTGTGAAGTGGCAGATACACCCTTTTATATTCAAGGGGACATGTTGATGGTACATGTACTAGAGTAGCATCTCAGCCGCTTCGGCTCTATGTTGGTCTAACCCTTGCAGCGCTAAAATATTTTTGTTTAAACCACAGGGTCCAAAGGATTTTTTTTCAATACGGTCATTATAAATGATTTACTCAGGGATCAACTTTAGATGTCAGAATCTGACATCTAAAGACGTCAGATTCTGACGTCTAAAGTCGGTCCCCGCGCTAAAAGGGCTGAAACAACACAGGTTCAACGCCTTGCGTTTGTCGGGATGTCAACCAAATTTTAGTTCATGCGGGATTATGAAGAAGCCTACAAGCCCTAGTCAAGGATAGGCATTATCACAGCACATTCATTGATGTACCTGCAGGAATTCGGTCAAATGTGGTTCAATGCTGAGCCAACGATTCATGCGTTGGACCAGGGTTGAAATATCATTACAGGTAGACAGACAGTTACATCATAATAACAAACAAACATCATCATCCATACTCCGCTTCAAGTGGACCTAAAATGACAGAGAGGAGCTATCATTATGTACAGCTGTGCGTAGCTCCCCCGATAATATACACTTTGGTGTTTTTGCTGACACTGATGATCACAGGAAAACACAACATTCCGTTTGACATGGTCTTCAGATGTGGCCAGCACTATTTGCACTCTTTTAAATATTAAGCACCAACGAGGTACGGCTCAGCCGGTATCAATCAGAATCCTGTTTGTGAGGTTTGTAGTCCAAGTGGTATTGACCTAAAAAACAGTACTTTGCGATCATAAAAACAGTAAAAACATGAGCATTTCAACAGCTAAGACTAGTACAGACTACGGTAAATTTGAACAAGTACAGTTTGCAGTTAAGCCGCAATGCGAGGCAGGTACAACATGATCCCCAGCAAACACGAGACATCGGCCCAAAGCTGGCTCACTGCTGTGCCAACGCCTGAAACGTTGGCCCAACATTGAGGAAACGTTGGGCCAGCATTTGATGTTTGCCGTGAGCATAGGTCTACGACTGACCTTCGTGTGAAATAGCCTCCAGAGTGTGTTGCTTACAGTCCTGGTGCCAGTGACCTGTCCCTCCACAGTTGTGACACATGGCAGGCATCATTTTGCCTTTGGGGCCGGCTTGTGGGTGTGACGGAGGGATAAAAGGATGTTGTCCCAGCTGGTGATAACCACTATTGCTGTGATGGTTGCCGTTACCAGCCAGGTGGTTATTGTTGATGGACGCCACCTGATGCATCATGGCTAACTGGTTGTTGTAGAACAGCTCGGGAGTGATTCCGTTCGGCGGACCGGGGAAATGAGGCGGTGGTGGGTGATGATGAGTCATAGGGTGATGCTGTGGGAAAGGCATAGTTCCTGGCGGCAGTCCCGCTGGTCCCACTAGTCCATTAGAAGTGGCTGGCAGGGGACCGATAGGAAAGCCCTGGTACATGTGACTCTGTTGCCACATCTGGTAGAAGGGCGGTCTGGTCGGGCAGGGTCCATTACAGTTAATAGGTATACCTGGCGTGCCAGGCTGACTGCCTCCATTACTACTGCCACTACAATGTCCGTTACAACCACATGAGCTGCAGCTACTGACTGTAGCTGGAGGGGTGGGAGTACTGTGTGTGCGCGGCGGAGTGGGAGTAGATGGTGGATGGTGCTGGTGTTGATGGACAACTAAAGGAGGTGCTATACCTATAGGCGGAGTATGGCTCGGCGCAGGCAGAAGGCCCGGGGCATTTGTACTTGGACCGACAGGAGCAGTTGATGTGCTCACTACGTTGTGATACACCGCAGGCTCGCCGTTTGTTCCACCTGTATATTTATCAGCTGCTGTGATGACGGGTACACCTAGTGAGTTTGGCCGGGAGAGATGTGGAGGATTCATCATCATCTGACCGGCTGGCATAGGTGGGTACCCCATAGGGTTCTTGTACATGCTGACAGTCTCTGTACTAGTGGTCATATGGCTGCTACAGATCACTGGATTAGTAACCATGTTATCACACGCGCTTGTCTTACTGGTGTGACAATCTGTCTGTAAAGGAGGGGTTGTGTTGGCACTCAGAGACGGATGTGGCAGTAAAGGCTTTGGTGATGGATTTATCATGCCACCCAGAATAGGCTTCCCTGGCGGCAAACCATGTATTGGTCGCGGAGATCTGAACTGATGATGGGCGGCTGCCGTATGATGGTAAAATGGCATGGGATGATAAAATAGTGGCATCTGGAAATCTGTGTGCATCTGTCGAGCTGGTGGTGGAGGGAAAGGCATACCCCGAATTTCATATTTATTTTCCATAAGACCCATCACAGCAACACCACCATTCATAGGATCTTCTCTTGTCCGATCAACAATAGGCAGCCGATGGTTATTCCCTATTTCCACAGGAGGGCTCTGGGCAGACACCACTACACCAGAGTTAGACACTGTAGGCAGAGAATTGAGCAGCAGAACTTGAGGATCCTTTCGAGATAAATGACTTTTGTGATTACGGCTATCAACACTATCCATCTCATCTGTGAACAAACAGAAATGTGAATGTTACTCAAAATCCATTTTAATTTAACCCTTACAACGTTGAATTAATTTTGTATAAATCATGGAGACCAAAGGGTTTATTTCAATTCAAATCATCATGAATGTCTTAGTTAGCTCTTTCTGCTCCATTTGAATACCTATGTTATGGGTTTACGACCATTATGCATTATTTTAGTTCTTTCATAGAGCCAGTGATTTTCCGTTTTCCGTTTCGGCCAACACTGAATGCCATTTCATTTCCATTTCAGTTTTCACCAGTTGATGAAAAATTACTGTAGAATAGCTTACAGCTCAAAACACATTTAATGAAGTCATGTTACTAGCAAATGCAAGCTCCTGCAACGTACTGCATTTATTTTAATTAATTAGATTACTCCCTGAGGCGTTAAATTGATTACTCC
Organism: Flabesymbios commensalis; assembly: GCA_964017125.1. NCBI lineage: Eukaryota > Metazoa > Annelida > Polychaeta > Terebellida > Flabelligeridae > Flabesymbios > Flabesymbios commensalis. The sequence goes on along the minus strand of OZ024909.1, from coordinate 26,617,456 downwards.
CTGAGGCTCAAGGGAAATGGGCTCCTATTAGCTAGTAGTTTTCATGTTCAAATGTTCTTGTCTGCAATTGGCGAGCGAAATAAAAGACAAACACACTACTGGTGATTTTATATAATATATATTCGAACCAATACCTTGGTACGACTTTGTCAATCAGTCAGTGTGCATTGCATGTAGGTCTGCACTATATTATATTTCTGAAATCGGAAGCTCACACAGTCAAATTGTGCATTGTAATTCCCAAATTTGTGTCTAATATGCTACGTGATGCAGTAATAATATGCGGCCCTCCCATCTTATATATAGCTAATAGCCTTATTTAACCCTTAGAGCACTGAAAATTGTTTGTATACATGGAGACCAAAGTTGTGTTTTTCAATTTGAAATAATCATAAATGTCTTAGGTCTAAAGCTCTTTCTGCTTCATTTGAATACCTATGTTATGGGTTATGGCCATTATAAATATTTGAGTTCTTTCAGTGCGGGTATCGACTTTATAGACGTCAGATTCTTACGTTTAATGTCGATCGCCACTGAAAGGGTTAACTCATGTCCTGATGAATTTTTAGTTAGTATTATTAATTAGTAGTCAATATATTTTTTTAAATTTTAAGCTGAAAATTGTTTAATCATGGTTGACATGATCATATAATAAGTTTTATGTAAATAGTGATGCCATAATGCGAAACAAGTTATAGTCCTGGCAGACGGAGGGTCAGATGCTACGAGGTAAATTTAGCTTTGAGGTCTAATTTTGGCTGAGGCCTAAAAAGGTATCAGATCACAAATTGTTTGATATAATTCATTACCTTGACTGTCCTCGTCATCAGAGTCTGAATCAACAGTGTTAAGTTTAGTTGATCCTGAGCTGACAGAAAGACTAGATTCATCAGACATGGAGTTATCCAGACAGGGTGTGTGACAGGTTAGAAGAGGCTTGTCGGGTGTAGCTGGTGGATGGTGATGCTCATGCCGAGGTGAGGAGAGTGATGGTGGTGGCGGCGAGTGAATATGGTTGACGGATGTCGACGGGAACCCAGGCCAGTGTGACGGTGGCGAGCACGCCCCAGGCGAGTTGTTGGTAGAGCATGAAGAAATAGTATCAATATCTGAAAGACCATTCATCATAGGCATACCTTTCCTAAAAATAAAAAATATATATTATTAAAACACAAGATAGCATGGAGCTAAGAGTACCGTATTCTGCAGGGTATAGTACGCACCTGTGTATAGTACGCAGGTACCAATCTTTGTACCAAAAAACACAGATAGTACGCACCGGTGGATAGTACGCACCAGGGTGGTGAGTATCTACACAGTCTGTCTGGGGTGTGTGTGTGGTATGTCTTTATTACTCAAGGCATTCAGAATGTGGTTCAACTCAGCTGGTGACATAAGGATATAATTGATTCGCTAATAAAGATTATATAAAATAAATGAAATGATTTGATATGAAAAGAAATATTATAAACACTATAAAAATATAAAATTAGGAAGAACTATCTGAGTATTATATTTCTTTTGTTTTAGTGTTGATTTGACCACAAATGATCACGATATAACATATTAGCGCCACCTGGTGAAAGCAGTTATAGTCAGGTAAATGACAGGAAAAGCGCCATCTGGTGAATAGGTGTACAGTCTAGTTTTCAATGGGATGCCTACCGTTTATGACGGCCGAAACAGCGATAAAATCTAGCTAATTTTTATTAAGATGCAACAAATGAAAAAACATTTTTGTATAACAACATACAAGTTTTTATTTAGAGTAACAATAATGAAATGCCACATGTATGTATTGGTGACAGCACTGACAAGGTGATTTATTACAAGCATACAATTAATGTCTATCGTGTATATGTATGGATTCAGTAATGTGGCAATTATATCAAGAGCATAATTAATATTATTTATTATTATATTATTCTTTCTGCCGTGAAACCTATCAGTATTAGCGTTCTAATATTATTTGAACTTTCTACCAGGATACATTTCGTCTGTATTTTAGAATACCATTGACTTGAATATATATTGCAGTGAAATATGTAGGCCTATAATAATAAAACCTGCTATTAATCAAGCCGTATATACGGTAGTGTATAAGATAGGCACGTCACGTCGCCGCCGACAGCGACATCTGGTGAATGGAATAGAAGCTTCACAGTGGTCACGCAAGCAAAGCAATACACATGATCATGATGATGAAGTAGGCCTAGCGATGTCTGACGAGTAGATTATTATTTAAATAACAATAATAAATGACTTTATCGGATATTTAAAAGACAAATAAAAAACGGGCTCAAAAAAGCAAAGAGTAGCGTACTATACGCCGCGATATACAGTAGTATAAGTTATATTGCAAAAACCACTAAAAGCAACTTGTCATAAAGCATAATTAGACTAGATTACTAGTACTTACCCAGCAAACACAAAAACATTTGTATGACATTTGTACAGCATCTTCGACCCTGGTCCAACATTGTACAAATGTTATACAAATGTTTTGTGTTTGCTGGGTAAGACGTGTAAAATTTAAATCAAAACAATATAGCAAATTAATGCTCGTTTCTTCTTCAAATTTTCTTATTTGGAGGAAAACAAAAGGTTAACAAGAGCACACTCGATAATAGCCCGCCGCCGAATTATGATAAAGAAAGTAAAGACGAATGTCATCACGTAAATAACAACCCAAGATATAAATGGTATGTTAAACCAGCCGCTTTTCAAGTTATCGCGCCCACAAGGTCAAATTATGGACGTAAAATAAATGTGAAAAATCGCAATAAGTCAACCATTTTGATTTTTTTACCGGCCATTATTGAGCTTGTCCAAGAACTGCTTATTAGTAACATGCATAACAAACTTGAAGAGGATACTTGTGAAAATGTTGAAGTTATCGCGCCTACAAGGTCAAATTATTGACGTAAAATGAGAAAAATCGCAATAAATCGGCCATTTTGAATTTTTTTTCAGCCATTATTGAACTTGTCCAAGAACTACTTATTAGTAACATGCATAACAAATTTGAAGAGGATATGTGAAAAACTTTTCAAGTTATCGCGCCCACAAGGTCAAATTATTGACGTAAAATCACAATAATTCGGCCATTTTTTTTTTTTTTCAGCCATTATCGAACTTGTCAAAGAACTACTTATAAGTAACATACATAACAAATTTGAAGAGAATATGTGAAAAACTTTTCAAGTTATCGCGCCCACAGGGTCAAATTATTGACGTAAAATGAGAAAAATCACAATAAATCGGCCATTTTTTTTTTTTTTTCGGCCATTATTGAACTTGTCCAAGAACTACTTATTAGTAACATGCATAACCAATTTGAAGAGGATATGTGAAAAACTTTTCAACTTATCGCGCCCACAAGGTCAAATTATTGACGTAAAATGTGAAAAATCGCAATAAATCTGCCATTTTTTTTTTTTTCTGGCCATTATTGAACTTGTCCGAGAACTGGTCATTAGTAACATGCATAACAAATTTGAAAAGGATATGTGGAAAACTTTTCAAGTTATCGCGCCCACAAGGTCAAATTATTGACGTGAAATGTGAAAAATCGCAATAAATCTGCCATTTTTTTTTTTTTCGGCCATTATTGAACTTGTCCGAGAACTGGTCATTAGTAACATGCATAACAAATTTGAAAAGGATACGTGAAAAACTTTTCAAGTTATCGCGCCCACAAGGTCAAATTATTGACGTAAAAGGTGAAAAATCGCAATAAGTCGGCCATTTTGAATTTTTTTTCAGCCATTATTGAACTTGTCCGAGAAGTGGTCATTAGTAACATGCAAAACAAATTTGGGAAGGAAACATGAAAAACTTTTCAAGTTATCGCGCCCACAAGTAAATGTTAACGCCGACGCCGACGCCGCCGAACTTCAATTGCAATAGCCCACCTTTTTTAATTAAAATTAAAAGGCGGGCTAAAAAACAAGAGAAAAGAGCACTTTGTGTGTTAATTCATCCTACCGAAGCTGGTCCATTTCAGTGCAGAATCGTCCTCGAGCTCCCTGTGTCAAGCCAGCGTCTTCTAACTCTTGGTCTGTCAAAGTCATCAACTGTAAAAAACATAATATTAACCCTTTACCTGTTAGTATATCACCATAAAAAACGATATAACTCATCGAGATAAACTTTCCCTTTATGTATCGCACTGAAATATTTTATAAAATTGGGGGATTTCAACCCGTAAACACGACGATAGATTTTATTAGCCAATCAAATCAATGTTATTGAGAACAAAAAGTATGTTTAAACAAGATTTGAAAATGTTTTGGTCTCAAATTAAACAAATATGTGTAATTTTCACCCACTTTGAGTTGTGGATCGCGGTAGCTAGACACAACTTAAAGTGGGTGAGTATTTAAATTATTTAATTTGGCGAGTTAAATCACTGTGGGGTGGGAATGGCATTAGTAATTCACAGCTTGCAGTGAATGAAAATATTTTAAGAGTAGTTGGCGATTTAAGCAATAGACAGCAAAATATTTTGACTGAGGAGATACTACTCAGTAGACAAGAGAAGTTCACCCAATGTTGATATTATATTGGCCCACCGTCTGCAATGCCAGCGCTACGGTATATCAAATTTGGGTCTATGTCTCGTATCAGCTGGGTACAGAATTTGATCTTTTTTATCAGTCATTTTGTCAAGTGGGCAGAAAACTCGAATTTTCAAACACCATTTTCAGTAAAATGTTGGGATTGAGGCATAAAGCATTTAAACTTCAAATAAATCAGCAAAATTGGGTGTGATTGTGCTAATTAAATAACAAGCACTGATATTATGGGTGGTAAAGACATAGTACATGAGATGCTAACCTTAGGCCAAGTATAATTTCCTAGGGTTTCTTTGTACTTGTGGAGTCGTAATTTTTTAAGCCAGTTCTCCACAGAAGGAAGTTCTCTGCCATTGCAAGGAATGGTGATGGAGCATGAGCTTGACGAGGGAGACTCAAGGCGTGATGATCCATCATGAGAGGAAGGAGATGTAGAAAGGGTTGGTGAGTATGGACACGACCCTCCTGAGCTGTGGGTACTACAGGTTAACACCGCCAGGGGACTGGTAGAGAGTGTGGTAGCACATGTGATAGTTGTGGTTGTAGTGATCGTAGGTGACAATGTAGATGACCAAGGCGAAGGGGATGAAGACGAAGAAGATGACGACGAGACATTGGTGATCCGACTACATGACCTGCAATAAATGACATCACTTATAGCCACCAGGGCATTTTAACATTTCATCTCGATCTAAATATATGAACGATACTAAATTTAGGTAATATGACCTTCAAAAAGTGTTTAGTTCGCAAAAAATGGGGAGATAAAAGCAATTATAAATATGGAGTCCCTTTTTGCCTTGAATTTAAGTATTGTCAACTACTTATGAATCTTAATAATGCTTTTGGGAGTAGCAAGAAGCAACATCTTCAACTTTCATTCTACCGTATCCCTGCTTATAAAAGTGCACTTATACCATATCCCCGCACACAAACGTGCATGGACTTATAAGTGGAAGGCACATATTTTAGGGGCGTTTTAAATTTACCCTTATTATTAGGCTTGTCGACAGCCATCTAAACAGAAAAAAAAGAGTAGGAATTATGGACATACTTCACTATCAAAATATTAATGCAAGCTGTGATGATAAAATAGTTCTTCATGTAATGCATAACGTTATATCATGATGATTTATTTCCTATGCACAAATAGCTTTGTGAAGATAATTTCAATTGAAATATAAATGTACGCCATTTTCTTAAAATATTTTTTTCCTTCGAATATAAGTGCATGCACTTGTTTTTTTTAACATCAAGTGCACATTAAAATATTAGTGCCTTTATGTGTATGTGCGGGATATCATCAATTGTCGATCGAGACAAGGACAATAAATGTGTCTATACTGCTGTACAAAGCCAAAAGGCTTTGCATAGCAGTATAGAGGGTAGAGGTTCGATATTCATACCTTGGCGATTGTCCAGGAGACTTCATCATGCGGCATATGTTGCCCTCTGTCAAACAGAATACAGTGAGTTACATGCAGCTGACACACAATTCCAGAGACAAAAATACACTGTAGAGAAAAAAACTCAACAATGCCTAATGTATTGAATTTAAATTCACAGTCACTTTTAGGTTGTGTCTCGCTAACGTGATCCACAACTTTAAATGACTGAAAATCACTTTGATTCGAGAAATTTACCCATTGTCCTGCTGATAATTTTTCAACAATTACAGTTTCATTTTATTTCGCTTGAAACTTGATTAACCCTTTCAAGCCTGACTTTAAATTGTCATCTTCATCCACTACAAGCCGCGAATTGCTGTCGCAATTCTCGACTTGTAGTGGATGAAGATGATTTGATGTGGTTTAAAAATTAAAGAAAATTGCCATGCATTGCAAACCAGTTTTATGGAAATATTTATTTCAAAACCCTTGGTTGTAGGAAAATTAAATCTGTTTTCAGGGATGTAAAACGATGCCTTAATGCATCGTGGGGGCTTTAAGGGTTAAAAGAGTATAATATATACGGGTGTAGCAGGACAAGGGTTAAAGTAACACCCACCATATATCAGTGTGAAATGTTCAGGACATACTTCACTTACAATGACTGGCCACATCAACCATATGCGGAAAAAAGTGTGAAAAGACTACCTTACCAGACATGAGTCTCCCTATGACCGCCAAATTGTTCAATAGAAAGTTTCACCCACTTGAAGTTGTGTCTTGCTGACCCGATCCACAACTTCAGCGAGTTAAAATTACTCAGATTTGACAAAAAGGAGGTTAACTATTTTAAAATCTTGCTGATTGATGTCACGTTTTATCTTTAACATGTTGAAATGGTGGTACTTGATGGGCTGATAAAAAAATGAAAACCCGAATATAGCCTGCTAACCCTTTAACTGCCAAATTATTCAATTGGAATTTTCACCCACTTGAAGTTGTGTCTCACGATCCACAACTTCAAGTGAGTGAAAATTATGCAGATTTGACAAATTGGAGGGTCAACTCTTTTCAAATCATGCTGATTGATGTCACATTATGGCTTTACCATGTTTAAAATGCGGTCCTGAATGTGGTAATAATCAAGTGAAAAACCGAATAAATTCGGCACCGGAGGTTAAAGGGTTAAGAGTTAGAAAACTCATCTCCCATACTCACCAGATAATCTCTTGGAGGGGGAGCTATCAGCCCTGCTAGAGTTATAAAAAGTCAGACTTCGCACTTGGCTACTTTGTGTAGAAGCTTCCTCTGCTGCTAAAATAACATTGCATGGAACAAATTTAAATATGCAGTGAAATTATTTATTGTTGTTTCATCAAAAGTTTATGAAATATAGAATATATACCACTGATACTATTTGAACATTTAGACTGGGTGAGCTTAAAACTCAGAGCTTTAGCCACAGATTGTGATCAATTTCATCTCCACTATAGAGTCCACCCAGTTTGGATGTTACCAGTAAGTTTTTATACTCTTATATTGTTGAACATGCACAAGCATTTTTATTTGATATATAATTGATGTACATTTTATTCAAGTGAGTAAAATTGACTCATATACTATAAATGGTATATTTTGATGTTGAAACACAAATTTTATTCTCCAAAACAAGTGAATAAATCGGCAATTGAAATGGATTAGAAACGATCATAGAAGTATTTAGCACTTCCAATGAATAAAAGCAGGAAAAGTGGGCAGTGGAGAACATAACTGCAGTGCAAAGTCAAAAGACAAAGTATGTAACTGTATTTGGCATTGCAGACACTGGTCATGTATGTACATGTATGTATGTCACAATCAAATTGTATTTTTAACCTTTTGCAGCATTAGCATTAGAGATCTTTGTTGCTTGTGTCTTCACATGTCCAGAACACCCACATCCAAAAAATGTGGTCATATGATCACATCGCATCATATGGTCAGGTAGGGCAGACAGTTGTCTGGAAACAAAAAAACATTGATCCATAGAAGTATAGCGAACCACAAATGTAATATTTTGCATAGTCTTAGCACTGACAAAATAAGCCTAATCATAAACTAGAAAGAGATTTCTTCAGAATGAAAAAAAAAATCACTTAGCTATCATGCAATTGCTTCAAGATCAGGGATGGGGTAATAGTAATAGGTAATAGGTAACGGAGGCAATTTCACTGTATTAGTCATAATATTAGATCGCAAAGAAATGAAAGTAATAGTAATAGATGGCCAAGCAATAGATAATAGTCTATTACTTTTATATTACACTATTCTATTTTCGCTAGATTATTCACATCAATTTAACCTTTGATCTTTTGGCCCTGATGGTCAGCCCAGCAAACACAGCATTCTCCCTATGCTGTTTAAATGTTGGGAGAGCGTCAAAAACGGTGGGCAACATTGAAACAGCATTGGGTGAATCCCACGCGTTTGCTGGGAGGGCAAATGTATGGTGTACAGACAATGTTATGACAGTGAGTATCGCCGGTTGGCAAAACTTAATTTTAAAACACTAACGGCCTTAGAAACCACATTAAACTACGCCAAAATAAATTTTAGCATATTATCGAATACAAACATATCATTTCTAGAAAGAACCATTAAATATTTTATCACAGAATGTTTACTGATCGTAAAATAAACATGTTATTGTCTATATAACTAATATCTTGGCTATCTGGATCTGTAGATCTATAGCCTCAGCTAACATGTCACATTGCAATAACGTTGTGAGGCAAAGCTAACGTAGTGCCTAGATATCATATCTAAACAAGAGCACACTCGATAATAGCCCGCCGCCGAATTATGATAAAGAAAGTAAAGACGAATGTCATCACGTAAATAACAACCCAAGATATAAATGGTATGCTAAATAAGATAGATACATGTATAATATGATATACTATATAATACTTGCATAGACTACAAGGTCAAATTATTGACGTAAAATGAGAAAAATCGCAATAAATCGGCCATTTTGAATTTTTTTTCAGCCATTATTGAACTTGTCCAAGAACTACTTATTAGTAACATGCATAACAAATTTGTAGAGGATATGTGAAAAACTTTTCAAGTTATCGCGCCCACAAGGTCAAATTATTGACATAAAATGAGAAAAATCACAATAAATCGGCCATTTTTTTTTTTTTTTCAGCCATTATTGAACTTGTCCAAGAACTACTTATAAGTAACATACATAACAAATATAAAGAGAATATGTGAAAAACTTTTCAAGTTATCGCGCCCACAGGGTCAAATTATTGACGTAAAATGAGGAAAAATCGCAATAAATCGGCCATTTTTTTTTTTTTTTCGGCCATTATTCAACTTGTCCAAGAACTACTCATTAGTAACATGCATAACCAATTTAAAGAGGGTATGTGAAAAACTTTTCAACTTATCGCGCCCACAAGGTCAAATTATTGACGTAAAATGTGAAAAATCGCAATCAATCGGCCATTTTTTTTTTTTTTTCGGCCATTATTGAACTTGTCCAAGAACTGGTCATTAGTAACATGCATAACAAATTTGAAAAGGATATGTGAAAAACTTTTCAAGTTATCGCGCCCACAAGGTCAAATTATTGACGTAAAATGTGAAAAATCGCAATAAATCGGCCATTTTTTTTTTTTTTTCGGCCATTATTGAACTTGTCCGAGAACTGGTCATTAGTAACACGCATAACAAATTTGAAAAGGATACGTGAATAACTTTTCAAGTTATCGCGCCCACAAGGTCAAATTATTGACGTAAAAGGTGAAAAATCGCAATAAGTCGGCCATTTTGAATTTTTTTTCAGCCATTATTGAACTTGTCCGAGAAGTGGTCATTAGTAACATGCAAAACAAATTTGGGAAGGAAACATGAAAAACTTTTCAAGTTATCGCGCCCACAAGTAAATGTTAACGCCGACGCCGACGCCGACGCCGACGCCGACGCCGACGACGCCGAACTTCAATTGCAATAGCCCACCTTTTTTAATTAAAATTAAAAGGCGGGCTAAAAATGCCAATTATACATTAAATTAATAAAAATATTTTTAATTTGTATTAAATAGTCTCAAAATTGATATGATTTAGTGTTTTTTCAAATGTATGGAAAATATAAGATAACAGTATAGTTTGTTATCTCTTTAGAAATGATGACAAAAAATTATTGTAATAGTAATCAGGGCTCCAGATTACTTTTTAGCAAAAGAGTAATTACACCCAATTTTTTTCCTGGAGGGTAGAATGTCTTTTCTAGGATTTAATTGTATCCCCAACAGTTGAGGTCAGAGGGTAATTTTATTAATGAATAGTAATTGGGAAAACACAATGTATTTTTTTAAAGCTACAAGGCGGCTGCAGTAGGTCGGGTGCCTACTGGATATCACGGAAGAAAAGGAGTAGCAACAAGATCATGAAATTACTTTTTATATTATCAACGACTGTTATTTATCATAATATAGGTCTAGTACTTATTTTACTTTTTAAGTATACATACGAGCCTGTAGGCAAAAAAATGCTGTGTGCATATATAAAGTTCTTGACAATATTGTGTGATACTTGGTAAGACAAGAGTTAAGACATGGGACATGTTTTGCTTAAAAACGTTCTTTCCAATCCAGTTTGATTGGCCATGATGACAATTATCTTATCAATTCAATGTAGACCTGCTTGTTAGTTGTAAAATGTCTAATCCCACACAACATCTTACACACATATATATACTTTACACTACGCAGCAACCACCCCAGCAGACACGAAACGTTGAACCAATATCGCCTTAATATTGGTCCACTGTTTTTTACGCTGGCAATTCATTGAACCAATATTGGCTCAGTGTCATGTGACACTAAAAGAATGTTGCTTTAATGTTGATCCACAGCTTGCTACATTGTACATGTACCTGCATTTAAACAATGTTGGTCAAACATTTGAAAAATTATTTCTAACTTTGTGCTCACAGTCATCCACCACTTGACTGTGTGAGCAGTGTTAGAAATAATTTTTGCAATCAACATCGCCCTACATGTTGCCAACATTTTTGGTTGTCCTGACAAAAAGACCCAGCTTGGAGAAATCAAGTCGCCGTGGTAGGCGACGATGTCATAACTACAGCAGTTTGTGAAATCCCGTTTTTTTACACTGACCATTGAGCCTGTGTTTCTAATCATGTTTCCTATTCCTGAGTGACAAATAATTACTGCATCAATTTTAATTAAATGTGAAACACAAATTATATGGATGCACTGACAAAACAACTAGTACTAGTACCACGATCATCATTCAGTGACATTAAACATTAGTCAGTGTAAAACAACATAATGTTATCAAGTGAACAGATCGCAGTAGACCTAATAAGCTGTGGCCTTCGGCCATTTTGTTTTTTGAGAAAGTAAACAAACACAATTTGTGTGGAGTATAGTCGATAATATAGCCCAGTATTTAGATAACGAAAATTTAAAGATGTTAACAAGATCGATTGAGAAGTTAACAAAAATCAAAGAAATCTGTGTTGATGTCAGAAAAAGCAGACGTAATGCTGTCATTGTTCCCGCCATTTTTACCGCGAAAATGCAGTGTCTCAAAGTTGGCCCAGCACTCACGCTCGAGGCACATGCATTAATACCCTCAAATCTTATTCAAATGCGTACACACCCTCTAAATACTGAAAACTGTTACCCCCAGATCAAAATGACATAATTTGTGAATCTCGTGGCGTAAAATACCCCCATTACGCACCTATCTGGAGCCCTGAGTAATAGATGGTATAGTAATATAACTCACAGACTGTAATAGTAATAAAATAATTTCAAAGTAATAGTAATACACTCTTTGCATGAGTTCGCACGTAAACAGGAGTCTGAACTAGCTTTGGTCACTGTGTGGTGTGTTGTTATTGAAAAGTGTGTGACAGGAGTCTGAAGTAAATAGTTCAGCTTTGGTCATTGTGTGGCGTGTTGCTATTGAAAAAGGTTTACAGATTGCATGTAATAGAGCATGTCTGTTCAAGTTATCGGGCCAAAATTGAGTGTAAGAAGGTCCAGGGCCTTGACGTTTGTCATCAACACTAACGTTACACCAAATTTATTTCAATGCTTTTGTGCTATACATGGATAAACATTTGAAATGGTTTTCAAGTCAAATAGGTGAATATTGTGAAATGAATCTAATGAATTCCCACAACTTTAATTAGTCATTTCAAAAGAATAACCTTTGCCATAAGCAGGAATCGCTCAGAAAAATGTTCATCATCAATTACACACTACCAGGTATTTGTAAACCCTGTTAAAATTTTACCTGGGTTAAAAATTTATGAAAGCATGAGAAATAAAATGTTTAGAATACTGTTCAAACCTGATGTATTTCCTGAGCATTTCCTGCATTTCCTTGTTGTTATGACTCTTTTCTAAAAAAAAAAGAAAATAAAAATTAAAATATATAGAGGTGTAGTATATAAACATGCACATTATTACATAAAAGTGCGAACAACAGCACTTAAATACTATTTTTAAATGCTGATGTATCCAGCACCTCATACCTTCATACGACATATCAAAATATATGCCCTTTAAAACTGTTGAAGCCCTCACTATGCATTAAACATAATTTTGCAGATCTAAATTTAATTTTCTACACATAGGCGTTTCAGAACGAAAATTTTCATGATACAATTTTAACATTAACAATATATTTTTTCATTTATACCCACTTCAAGTCGTCTTCATCCACAACAAGTCGAGAATTGCGACAACAATTCACGCCTTGTAGTGGAGAAAGATGACAACGGTAAATTTAGGCTCGAACTGTTCAAGCACCAATCACACTTATATTAGTTTTGATTCTTTTTCATTAGCATACCAAATAATATTTCTTGAAAGTGAAATTTTAGCTTACAGGAAAACACTTGACTAAAAAAAAGGGACATTGCTAAAAAGATGGTCAGTGGGTCTTAGGGGCATACACAGTAATTAGTGTAGGTAAAACATGATCGAAATATGCATGTAGACATATGTGTACTTTAAAAAACATTACGCAATTTTCAGCCACATTTTGGCTCACACATAAATGTCTCTTTTCAAAGACAATTTCTAGCAATTTAAATCCCATTAAAAAGAAATGTACATCAGTGCAAACCATTACACTGATTATTTTTATAGTGAAAACATTTTGCCATGAATGTATTTTAAACAATCACTGAAAATGATTTACAGAAATATTAATTTAAATACAGGAAGAGCTGCTAACGTAATTGGATAATTGATCAGAAAATTCAACAGTCAATATTTGGTCTGATATATGCATTAACCCTTACACTGCTCGCCCAAAATAAACCAAGCGCAGCCTGCTGTGGGCGACTATACAATTAAATTCTTTAAAAAAATATATTAATATATATATATATATATATATAAAAAAAAAATCACTTGTTTTGTGGTGTCTCTATTTGCGCTTTAAAAATAGCTGACTGATTTTGTAATATAATGGCTTTTAATATCAATTGTTCATCAGATGTTTTTTTGAAGAAAAACGTGCCAGATATTACTTAGTGGGGAACCACACATGCTGCAAATTTTATGCAGCAGTGTAAGTGTTACCAGTTATTTTATAATTATGCAGCAGTGTAAGGGTTAACAGTTATTTTATAATTATATTCAATATGGCAAAGTTAGAATATTAAAAAAAATTCTAGTACATGGACAAAACTTTTCTAATTAATTATACTATGGTCTGGGAGTTGACACGCACCTTGTGGAAGGAATGGGATGTGCCTTTCCTGCTTATGTGCACCAGAATCCTTTGGAAACAGCTTGATCAGCTGAAAATAAAATTATTTAAAAATGATAATAAAAGTTATAAAAATGATTTCCTTCACACAGAAAATCGGAGGGATTGACATCTGAGAGAGGGATACCAAAACCTCAGGACTTGGTAGCTTGATGGTTTATCAAATATTACAGTGTAGAAATAGTTTTGCAGTAACTTTTAAAAATATTATTTAGAAATTATAAAATTGACTTGTTGATTATCAATGGATAGTATGAGGCTAGCCTATTGATAGTACCGGTATAACATTTAAATTAATCAAGTAAGTTAGTGGATTTTATAGGCCAACATATCATGAGAAAAGTTTACCCCTTACAGCGCGGGGATCGATTTTAGCCGTCTGTAGACGTCAGATTCTGACATCTAAAGTCAATCCTCTCACTGTAAGAGTAAAAATATTTCTAATGGACGTAGACCCATAACATAGGTACCAGTACCGGCATTCAAATGAATCAGAAAGAGATAACTACCTAAGACATTTAAATGATGATTTAAAATTTAAAAACCCACTTTGGTCTCCATGGTTTATATAAAAAAATATCAGCGCTTTAGGCCGAGTTATTTTGTGGTTATTTACCATACAATCAAGTCTTGTTATATGATTTTTTACTTAATGCTGATTATAAATATAATATATATATATAATATAATGAAAATTTGCTATTATTTACAAAGGTCAAAGATGTTGATAGTAAGTATTTAACTCACTTCTGCATGAAAACTGTACAGATCTTGATATGTACGTAGTGCTTCAGTAGTCTGTCCATCTGACCATGTTACCTTTAAATTGAACAACAGTATACAATTATTACTCTCAAGTGCTGAACAAACGTACCGGTATGTTTATTTTTTTTAGCGTGGATCTCCTCCCAGTATGGGCTTATTACAAACAGATAATAATCAAAATTTTGAGAAAATATGTGTTCTTTTGTCATACAATTTATACCGGTAATTTTACAGTTGTTTTAATGCGTTAGGTACTGTTATTGAATTTGGAAGATTTTCCCCATGTATGTTCATTCGGCACATGAGAGTAACTCTTTTGCCAATAATCATGACTATAATCGTTTTTTCTATCAGTTTTATTAGCAGTTAAAATCACTATTATCAGAAATGAAATGCAGTTTAAATTTCATAACGATTGGTTTTAAATTAAACAAATAAAGAGTAATTTTTACCCACTTGAAGTTGTGGATCGTTGCAACATAACTTCAAGAGAGTGAGTGGTCTGTGGGTTTGACCATGACAATTTTTTTTTTAATTGTGTCTCAAGAGGGTTGTCAGGACTCCCTGACAACCCTCCTGTGCACACCCCAGTGTGGGTACTATGTTTCAAGCAGCCCTGTCTAACCCTGAATGTAATGCAAACATCACACAAAAATAATTGAGCATAGTTAAATATGTATAGTACTTACCTTTTGTTCAGGAAAAAAAAGTAAATCACTACTCACCAATATCAAAAATTCATGTCTGCGATCAATTTGGCGACATTGTGACTTCTGCAGTTCTATATTTTTCACAAATACTGAAAATTAAAAGTAGACATTAATAGAGTGGTTGTATCGATATGCTAACACAGGAAAGCACAAATTTCCACTTCTTAGCTGGCTCTGAATCCTGTGATACACCACCTAAAATAGTTTAAAATGCTTATGTACATTATATTGCAGGGCATCATTAGATCAGGGAATATTTTGTTCAGTATCGTGTAGCGAAAAGCTATGCAATTCAGCCCATTCGCTAATCAAATTTGATTAGCAAAATATACTTCAATGATAAGGTTATATTGTCAGTTAAAGATTGAAGGAGAAAATCGCTAATCAATAATTTTCAAACAAAATATTCCCTGTTAGATATATGAAGATTTGTTCTCCCTTTCATATTGGCCAGTCACACAATTGTCATTTCCTTTTTTAGAGAAATCAGGCCATCAGATTTGCTCACGCACACCCACTATCCCTTTCCGGAAAAAATGTAAAACAAAGGTAAATATCTTACTTAATAAAAAATGTGGTGTAATTGGGTAAGTCCTAGGATATATAATTGGATATGTACAAACATTCCATACATCACATGCCTTGTAGTTGTAAATAGTTATGGGAACAATGATTGATTTAATTATCGGACGTTTGGTTCGGTACACAAATTATGATGAAGTTTTATATCATAAATTGATTATCGCTAAAAACATAAAATTATGGACTGATTCAGTTTCTCAAAAATAATAGGTCTGACAGGGCTTGAATTATAGTACAGCAATCAACTTTTCTGCTAGGATAATATGTCCACAATCAAAATTGTGACAGCCATGGTTGCAGTATGTATGACAGATGGCGGCTGTTGATTATAACATATTTGCCTACAATTACGTTCATATTTTGTTTTTGTTTTCTTACACATACATGTTACACAGTGAAGGATTTAAAGCCGACCTGCCAACCCGAAACCAGTAATTTGTATTCAGACTATCAGAGCCAGTAATTGGCACCCAAGCAATGGTCTGGCGGGGCTGTGATCTTCAAGAACCGAAATGAAGCCCTAACTGTAAACGGTCGGTGATTTTGTCTCAAGTGATCATCGCTTGGTAAATACTAACCAATTACAACTGATCATTAATAACGTAATTTTAAAATCTGACGTCTACATTTACAGACGTATAAAGACAGTCCCAGCGCTGAAAGGGTTAAAATATCCTTTCCCCGACACTATGTCAGTATGATCAATGTAAATAAACTCTTGCGCTGTATACAGTTTCAAGAAAACTTGAAACAGGAGAAAATGACACTGAATTTGACAAAATTGTTTTTCAAAGATGCTCACTTGAAATCAAATCTTTCAAATTTGTAATAGATTTACCAAAATATTTGCATCAAGATCGAAGAATGTCTAGCAAGTTACAACTTGGAGGAGAAATTGCTAAATAATCATGTATACTATTTTTCATGAACATAAATTTTTCATCATTTATAGCTGGAAATTGCATTAGCAATAAAAAACAAATTATGTAAATTCTTGACGCCAAAATACAACTGAGAAAAAGTTCAAAAGCTCACCTGATTCCGGTGAATGTGTATGCTGGTGTGATTTTGGTGAAGTAACATGTGACGTTAACTGTGTCGTCGTGACAGAGTGATTCAGAGTGGATGATTCATATCCTCTAGAAACATCTTCAGAGCTTATGTTGGGTTGCTGACAAGATTCCACTGGGCTTGTCTGGAAAAAATAGCAGTAATGAAATGAAAAACTTCAAACACTTCTAAATTCTCGACCTGTGTCCAGAGCTCAGAGGCGCTGAAAATCCGAATCAGGCTGATTATCATTGTCAGTTTAACATTCCAATTTGTTGATTCAGCATGTCGGAACACAAGAGGATTTGGGATGGGAAAGCTTGGACGAAATATAAAGTCTTCAATTTTTCTAAAAAGACTGAAAAATTAGATCTTTTCTTCTCGAGAGGAATACATTTTCAGAGCTGTGAGCCGCAACCGAAAAAGTACATTTCACCCATCTTAGAACTCACTCTGGGAACAACCAGTTGATCATCATCTGAGAAGTGGAGATTACGGGTTCTAGTTAAAGGTTTAAGCAAATTATGGAGAAAAACTAGCTGATATTTATATATTACTTTATGAGTGAGGGTGCATATTTTGTATCTTATTCTGAATTGAACAGGGAGCCAATGTGGCGATTTTAACAAAGGCTTGACACTGCAGAATCATGGAGATCGGGTCACAACACTGGTCAAGCAATTCTGAGTAGTCTAGCTTGCTTGACACAAGTGAGTTGCAACTGTCTTCAAAGTCACTGCCGCTGTTAAACATCTGCGTAAGCGACGTAAATCGCGTATATGATAGTAGCATGATCAACAGACATTTGATATATAATTATGTATCTTAAAATTGAAATCCTTGTCAAATTTTACGCCTAGATTTTGTGCCTAATCAGTTGGTGTTACATCCTGATCAAGTAATTTTGGTGGGAAACATTTCTTCTAATTTTTCTCGTTGTGATTTAGTGCTGACTAGTATGAAAAGAACTTTTCTTTCTTGTCAGGATTCAATATCAGTTTGCTAGCTATCATCAGAGACGTCTTGTAAGGCCAAAAAAATAATATGTTTGTTTCCAATTTGTTGTCATTTTAACCAGTGGGTAGGTAGGAAATTTATTTTATTTTATTTTTTGGCACTTCAACCAATCGGTAGAATTTTTTTTTTTTATTATTTTACTTGGTGCCAAATTCACTTCCATGCATGTCTTATCTGTACATTATGTAACATTTTTTTTGTTTTTCTTAGACGATTTTTGACCCCACTCTCCTTTACTTAGGGTTTTTTTAGTATTACTTCTATTACAGTCGGTAACTCATCCCTTAACCCTAGCTATGTCCAAGATTTGGGCAGCTGTGTCTGTACAATGTCAGGCATTTTTGATGAAAAATGACTTTGGATTCAGACTGATATGGCTATGTTTTTCTTGTCAAAAAACATGTAAAACCATATATATTTAGTTTCAGTGGGTCCTGGGCTACAAAGTGGATGCTATGACAATTCCCTCTGGTGAGTGAAAAATCCCAGATGGCCACCTAAAATGGCAGCTAATCACCAGTCATGTGATAAATTTGGGTCGCTCATGTTTTGATAGGGTCGGTCGGAAATCGGAAACAAACAATATTTTGTTTAAGCCTAAGCACTGCTGGACCAACGACAATGAAATTTCAGGGTCTTTCTTAGGGAGAGAAAGATAAATCTGTGTGTCATCAGCATACAGATGGTGGCAGATGTTATGCCTAGCTAATCGCTCTAAATCACACATTGTACATAGCGCGAATAAAAGTGATCCCAGAACAGAGCCCTGGGGGACACCATAATCTGTCGTGTACAGTTCTAAAGTTTATCCATAGGTTTAACCGTTTGCACTTGATCCAATAGATAAGAGAAGAACCAATTTAGAGCAGTTCCGTACCAGCCGGACAAAAGGGCAATGATACTAAGTGATCCAAGCCTCCAAGGTGTCAAAGGCTGCGGACAGGTCAAGAAAGAACAATTGATGCTGTGATCTTGGCACTGTCCATGTTCATACAGATGTCATTGTAAATTTTGAACAAGGCTGTTTCAGGAAGAGTTTCTATTGTACGGCTGTACCTCTCCATCATTCAGTTCTCACTTTTTGTCAGCTTATCGCCCATACTTAACGATGGAACCTTTATTATCGACCAGGAGGGTACAAAAAAAACTCTTTCAGCTGTTTCAGTAGAATGAAGAGGTTTATATGCTGATTGTTTGGGATTTGATAGGTTGTTTTTGTCCAGATGGGAGCAGATACAATTGGAAATTATTTATCAATTATTTCAGAAATGAAATTTAGTTTCAAACTGGTCAATATTTTTTATGTCATCCTTAGACATGATGGTGATGTGCGATACTTTCAGAATGTCTGGGAATGAACCGGATTCAAAAGAAAAATTGACATAGTTGTTGATGGGAGTTAGAAATAGATCAAGACAAGATTTCAATAATTTGGAAGGCAACGAGTCCAGATCACAAGACTTGTCCTGAAAATAAAGGATTAATTTGCTTAGCCTCATTTGCGGTATTGGACCTACCGCAATTAAATTATATTGAAAGTCAGATGCCCGACCTGTCGGTTAACATTTATGGATCTTACTCATTAGAAAAATGTCAGGAATGGCAAGAAAAGTGAAATCTTAATCACAGAAACATTCTTATCCGGGTAAAGTGTTAAGGATTACAATTTATGTCTATAGTGTATAGATATAGAGACAGAAATGTTAATCCTTAACCTGTTACCTTGTTTAAATATTCACCCACTTTAAGTTGTGCCTCGCTAGTTAAGCGAAACACAAATGTTCATCAAGGGGTGAAAATTACTCATAGTCTATAAATTTGTTCAATTTCAGACCCTAACATTACAAAATCTTGTTTTTTAAACAAATGTATTTATTGAAATGAATTTAATTCCCAATATTAATTCCCAATATTCATTAAAATTACTCATAGTGAGTTTATATGTTTAATTTTAGATCCGAACGTATTACAAAATCTTGATTTTTAAAATAATGTATTTAATTCCCAATATTGATCTGATGGGCTAATAAAATGGATTGAAACAATAGATGAGAACAAATCCAAAATCAAATGAGGGCGGAAAAAAACATTGCACCTATTTCTGGAAAAGTTAATGGGGGCGGGGCGACATTAAAATAAAATGGATTTTTCGGAAAATGGCAAAAATCCAACGTGCACACTGGAGAGATTTGCAAAGTATGATAGCAGGGTTTCCGCCAGGGGGGGGTCCTGACCCCCCCACTCAGCACCACAGGGCACCGCGGACAGGTAGAAATCTTTCTCATCATTGGGCGGTGAGTGATATTACGCGAAATTCTGGAATATGGCTATTGTATGCAAAACAAAAAACAGATTTTGCAAGTTTCATATATACATATATAAAATTATAACTGGAGATTTGGTGAGTTGAATAAAAAAAAGTTGAATAAAAAATGGACATTCACATTAACCCTGGTGAATGAATATCGCGGATTTCTCAGTCAATCAGGGCTTGACAAATCCTTTTTGTGTTTGGTAGCCCGGATAACTTCCCGGGCTACTGGACTACTTAGTATAGAGACAACAATAGACAATTTCCGGTAGCCCACCAGAGTGAAAAGATGGTAGCCCCGGGTGTCCGGGCATTGGATTTTGCAAGCCCTGCAGTCAATTCTCAACCAATTTTCATGAAAAAAACAATAGACAAAAACAATAGACAATTTCCGGTAGCCCACCAGAGTGAAAAGATGGTAGCCCCGGGTGTCCGGGCATTGGATTTTGCAAGCCCTGCAGTCAATTCTCAACCAATTTTCATGAAATTTTACACACACCATTTTCAATTCATGTTGTGACTACCCTGAAAAATTGGCGAAGTTCTTAAATACTTTTCAAAACTTAACAAAACTTTCAGGGTAGTCACGACATCAATGAAAATAGTGTGTGTAAAATTTCATGAAGATTGGTTGGGAATTGACTGAGAAATTGGCAAAATTCATTCACCACGGTTGATCATGTGATCCCTTCGCCTGATACTCCGTGAGGAAGACTGCGAAGTTCAACCTTTAAAGATAAAGAATCTGACTAGTCTATATAGACTAGCAATGTATAAAGTCTAGGACAGAATTATCTGGAGCGCATGCTTTTTGTCGATTTCTCCGTCAATTCTAACCGATTTCTTTGAAATTTTGCACAGGACATTTCTAGGTCATGTCCTCACATCGGTAAAAATTTCGCGAAATTATATTCAATATTTCAAAAGTTAGACCATTTGACATGTAATGAAATTCCAGAATTAGCGTAATAATGGGTTTATAGAGGGAAGTCATATTTTCAATTTACTACATGTCAAATGGTCTAACTTTTGCAATTCTGCTGTAATCTTTACGATTTTTTTACCGATGTTAGGACATGACTGGAAAATGTCCTGTGCAAAATTTCAAGAAAATCGGTTCAGAATTGACGGAGAAATCGATGAAAAGCATGCGCTCCATATAGATTGTGTCATACTCACTGTACTCTTGGGCATCTGCTTACCTCAAGTTCATCTTCGTACAAATCGTGTTCACGCAGCAATATTTCCAAGTTCTGCAAATGTTCACACAACGTCTGTTTTTGATTGAATTCAAAAGCAGGATGATTCGCTGCCAATGTCAGAAGGAGCTGAAGATCCTGCACAATTTCCTTATCTATACGACTTGAAGACTGTTTGGGTTGTCGACTAGAATCTGCTGCATTTGTTATTGTTGCATTAGCATGATTAATCTGATTAGATCTTACATTTCCAGAGTTGTTGGACAATGCTTTTTGCAATGCAGGATAAACATGTGTCAAAATGTCAAAGAGCGGGTGAGAACATTTCGTATTATGAGAATACAAGAGGGACAGATAAACATTTAATTTACTCCTTATATTACGGTTAAATATGTCACAACTTAACCGCTTTATTTCTAAGCTGTCATTTGCTCTCTGTTCAGCATCTCTGAGACTCGTGTAATCTTTCTTGGCAAGATCTTCAATGCACGATCCAATGAATCTCAACTCCCACGGCAAGCACATATGTAACAGGCTGCACATCAAATCGATCCGTTTAGAGCTACTCAATTCTTTAAAACAGTCTCGAATATCTTTTGTACACACCATAGTGTCTCATAAAATCGCCTGTCACGGCAAATGACAGGAATTAAATATCCAAACAAACGGATTAAACACTAAAATTGATCCATAAATGGTCGCCATACAGATTTATCACATCCGGGCATTCTCTGGATATTTGACATTTACCGGCATGGACGACAATAGTTAAATCCTATTGGTTCCCGACCAGAGGTTTAAAAAATAGCAAGTGCTTGAAAAATATAATATTTAGATCACTGTCAATAATCTAAAGAACTTTTAAAAAGTAAAATATTTATGAATTTTTCAGGCCTAATTATCGAGACGATAATGGAGATGAGCCCACGGCAAATATTAACCAATGGTAAAGAAGATCCAGATCTGAAGTATGATTGACGTTCATCCGTGGTTCATAGATCAACTTGTCCATCCAAACTGATTTACAGTGGACAGTGGAATATAATTAACCGATATAGATCTAAACCCATATAGATGAAATAAAATAATATCAGATTATTTTAGATCATATTTAATTTTTAAAAATGAGTTGATTAATCAGGCAGTTTGCTTTAAAATTAGACAATGTTCTTCATTCAATTAGGAACGATTAAAAAATATATATATGTCAAAATGTGAACTGGGTAAAACAAATTACGTCGGTTAATATTATTGGCCTCTCAACAGTAAATTGCTCCACAGAAAGTCTAATTAAGACGTAAGCCTATGCCTACTTTCAACATGATTACAAATATCATTATTATTATATCTGGTTACAAATGTGTTCTTGTGTAAAAATGGCAATGTAATTTTAGTCAATTGTAGACCTGTAAATTATTATTGCAATAGTTCTAAAAAGTCAAATTATCACTAACTTCTAAATTCCATAATAAACGTGTGTTCATTGCTTAAAATGCCGGGCAACCGGACGACTCGGACCCTATACCGACTCGGACCCTATACCAACTCGGACCCTAGAACAACTCGGACACCATGAGTGTCATTACACAAAAATCATTGAGAAGAGAGCAAAACATTAATGGTACCAGTGTGCAGAGCACTAGTAGTGGAGGGGGTGTATATGACGACTCCCAATACTTTAGCTGGAACCACCTGCGGTAGGCGACAAAGAAGAGTCAGATTCGGTGAAACATATTGCTAGTTAACGGTTTCAACAACATGATTGAAAAAAGTGAGAAGGTGTGGGAGGCGATCCCTAACACCGACAGACTGTCACTCCTCAAATGGGTCTGTACTTCTTTGTAGAATTCTCAGAGGTGGGATACCTTTTTGGAATTGGCAGACAATTGATGTGATGCTTCTTAATACACTCGGTCCCAGCTCTCTCACTCAGTTCAATCATCGTAATGTTTAAAGGCCCATACCCAGGCATGTTTTTGTTTTAGCTTTGGTATATCTTTTTGAGTATTTGAATGAGTGAAGGCAACATTTCGATAGATAAGAACTTTTAGAAACATCTGTTGGCAACGTAATCAGGTTTCGAAAATAACAAATTATGACAAAATGTCGGTCATTACATTTTTGTCTTTTAGATCCACCCGTTTTTTAGTTTGGTTGCCATGTTTGACAGGAAAATGACATTAACCCTTTGGACCCGATGTACCGATATATCCGAATTTTTGTGACGTCATATATCCCGAAGTACCGATATATCGGTATGAAATTAACGATTTTAGGTCTAAATATTGTGTAATGAACGAAGGTAAAAAACACAATAGAACACAAAGTATAAATAAAATTATGACATCATAATTTACTGTCCCGGCAAGCCACAGCATTATAATAATAATAATGGTATATTACTTCGTGAATTCCGTCAGGATAACTGTGTTTGAGTCTTTGAAAGGTAAAATATGGTCAATAATAATATCACCAATAGGGTCTACTGCTCCAGGAAGCTCGGTTGGAGAGGCAGTTATCCGCAGGAGGCTCGGGTCCAAAGGGTTAAGTCACCGATTTGATTATTTCCTTCTAAATACACTTTTTTATAATTTACTAGTCGTAATCTATGACAAAAAGTTCTTGAACTTGTATTAGGATAACTATGTAAGGTCTCAGATGCATCACATCGTCAAAGACGTTGCAAGTTTATTTACAATTTAATCTGCTTAAAAACACTGTTTAAAATCACTGCTTAAAATCACTGCTTGATGGCGCTTTCCCAACGGGCCTCACATTTCTAAATATGAAGGCTCAACACATCTAAACTCGGCCAACTGACATATTTTACATTTTTGCGGGACATCTGGAACATTGCCAAAATACACAGGTAATATTCATGGGATATTCGTGGCTGTTGTAGTGACAAAAAGTAAGAGATTTTCCTCAGTGTAGACCTTTTTTAAGAAAAAAACAAACAAACATCAGACCCTTGATCTAGATCCTCAGTAGGCAGGTTTTATGGTCAATGGCAATCGAATTAGTGGGATGATTGTTCCAAATTGAAAATTCCCAAATACACACCCACTTGGTGTATATATCTTTCAAATGGAGGATGAAGAAAGATAATATATATATTTACGATAATATAAGCCTGAATAACACAATTTCAAACTTTGAAACTTTTGAAGTTTAAGGCACTTGGGAATAGGCTTTTAACAGTGAATAATGGCAGTATGTCACTGTGTTAGCCAGCGAACCGTGCACCCGTCCTTTGGACGGGCATAAAGTCAAAATGACGGGCAAAAACTGTCCAAATTACACTATAAATGAGAATATGCACGGACAGTTGTACAAAAATTGAAAGCTAAGACAGTGCAGAGTGCCAACTGTAGGTGTTGCCTTATAAGTTGCCAGGTCTACTTAGTGATCAGTTGAGCTGCATCCTAAAAATTCTAAAATTCCCGCCATGGTTTTGGTAGAAGAGGAATTCCCACTGACCTGGTTTTTGACTGCAGCACATTATTTTCCACATAAAGACAGACAAATAGCAGTTTCACTGTTGATCAAAATAGGAACGTATGACACTGTTGAAGGACTATGTAGCTGCTTAATATAATTATGAGGTATTAGTTCTAATAATAATCAAAATAGTTTGTATATATGGCACTATAATTCACGTGCGCTCAGTGAGGTGCAAAATCTTTACACTTTAATATTTTTTTCTTTAATTAAAATTAGTTAAACACCATAGCGTGTTTGATATGGACAGTAGGAACATTTTAAATGCTAAATTTTACAAGTAAAATAACAGTTGTAATTACAGGGAGGATATGTCCCCTACTGTCCAGAATGTCCCAAACGTTTCATTTGTCTCAAATGTACCAAATGTTGAAAATATACCGAATGTCTCAAATGTCCCTGAGTCCCAAATGTCCCATATATTCCAAATTTCCAAAATGCCCAAATGTCAAATATACCCAAATGTCAAATATGCCTCAAATTTCAAACATGCCCCAATTTTCAAATATGCCCCAAATGTCACACATGCCCCAAATTTCAAATATGACCCAAATTTAATATGCCTCAAATGTCAAATATGCCCCAAATGTCAAATATGCCCCAAATTTAAAATACGCCCAAAGTGCAAATATACTCCAAATTGCAAATATGCTCTAAATGTCAAATATGCCCCAAATGTCAAATAAGCCTCAAATTACAAATATGCCCCAAATTTTAAATATGCCCCAAATTTCAAATATGCACAAAATTTCAAATATGCCTCAAATGTCAAATATGCCTCAAATGTCAAACACGCCCCAAATGTCAAATATGGCCCAAATGTTAAAATGCCCCATATGTCAAATATACCTCAAATTTCAAATATGCCCCAGGGCCAAATGTCAAATATACCCCGAATGACAAAATACCCCAAATGTTGTATGTGCCCCAATTTCAAATATGCTCCAAATTGTCAATATGCCCCAAATGTCAAATATGCCCCAAAAAGGCAGATATGCCCCAAATTTCAAATATGCCTCAAATGTCAAATATGCCTTAAATGTCTAATATGGCTAAAAAGACTAAAAAAGCTAGAAATATCAAGATAGCGAAAAGGCAAAAAAAATATTTTTTAAGTTACTGGATACTGCTTGCCAGTCACAGCCAATCTCTAGTACATCTCTTTTTGATGTGTAGTCTTTACTTTATACTGTTAAAGTACCAGAATATTAAATTCACGTAATTCATTCATAGGTTAAGTTATGTCTATCACTTTTTTGCTCGATATACAAATTATTTTATCCACCAAACTTATCCCCCAAATTCCCTGTTGCTTCAGCTACACTGCCGTGTAAATGCAAAAGGCAGTATCTGTTCCATTTACAAGTAAGCAGAAAATACCTTTTGCGTTTGCAGAGCAGTAGGCCTACAGGTCCTTCTAGTTATATTTGGGCTATGCCCAAATATATTGAGTTTTCAACGGATTTTTAAACTTATTATTCTTGGCATGTTTTTGTAACACGCTATTTCTCCATGAGTTTTTATCTAATCACATTGAAATTTTGAAACAACACAGTAGTCAGGAGGGGTGCTATGACTTTTCTAAGTCACCCAACATGTTTTTCCGGATTTATTCATGATTTCATGGATCACTATACTCTTGAATGGCAAAAGGCAATTTCTGCTTACTTGTAAAGTGAGCAGATACTGCACTATGCTGCTCTTCAAATGCAAAAGGCAGTATCTGCTTACTTGTAAAGTGAGCAGATACTGCCTTTTAGCTTGCACGGCAGTAGACCTTTGTACGATGGTGTAGGCCTACATGTTGTTGATTCCCCATTCATTGCCAGGAGGGTGAACAGGGTGCCCCTATGTCCAGACCTGCTTCACCCTTTAGTCTCTAGATTTGACAATAAAAATACATTTATCCAATTCCGGGCCAGCGTCGCAGACAGTGGCACAGTATTGAACCAATGCTGTGTATTTGGTATGGACAGTTAAAATCTTTTAAATGCTACAATTAAAATAACAGTTGCAATTCTATTTAAACACAAAATGTTGAATCAATGTTGTTTTAATGTTGGGCTAGCGTTGCGGATAGTGATACAAACTTAAGTCAACAGAGAAACAAATCAATGTGTGTACTGGAACTCTAAATGCCATTTCACTTGACAAAAAAATATATATCTTTTTAAAAGTACAAGAGCTCAGTGGCGACTTCTGAAATTTAAACTTTAAAGTCTAAAGTACGAAGTCTAAAATTCCAGTTCAGAATGGGTGTGACCATACCCCGAAAAAGACCGAAAAAGACTAGAAACCCTGAAAAAGACCCGAAAAAGACTTTATTTTCAACCAAATTCTGTTTATATGTTACTAGAATCCTATTTTATATATTAGTATGTGTTCCAAACATGTATTTGCAAGTTTATTTTATGTGAATGATCGTAATACAGTCTACAGTAGCCTAGTTTGTATTGTTCCGGTTTTCCTGTCATTTGGCACTAATGCGCCACCTGGTGAACTCAACGTTATATCTCTACTAGGCCTCTCAGCAAACAAGATACATGAATACAGTTGGTTCAAGGTTGGGCCAGCGTCGTAGACGGTGTAACAACATTGAACCAACAATGGGTGAATGTCTCGTGTTTGCTGGGCTATTTGTAGGCTAATTGAATTCATTAATTATTGTGGGCCCTATTTATTTCGTGATTGGTCATATATTGTATGTGTAGATCTATTAGATCCGAAATACTAAACAACCAATTTTGCTCAGTTTTTACCTCTGAAGACACCAAGAATATACCTAAATTACCAGGACCACCGAATACTGAAATGCCTAAATTCAAAATTACCGTTCAAGGCGTAACTAAATTACTTGAGGGTTTAAACGGCGGAAAGGCATCCGGACCGGACGAGCTCCCGAACTTGATTCTGAAGAATGCTGCCAACGAAATATCTCCCTTTCTTAAAATTATTTTCGACCAATCTCTACAGACGGGCAAATTACCAGATGACTGGGTAGAGGCTAATGTTGCCCCTGTCTTCAAAAAAGGGGATCGGCACTCTCCGGCAAACTACAGGCCGATATCCCTCACATGTGTTTGTGCCAAATTACTCGAACACATCATTTGTAAACAAATCATGTCCTATTTTTCGGAAAACAAAATTTTAACACCCGTACAGCATGGCTTTCGATCAAAACACTCATGCGAAAGCCAGCTTTTGATTACAACTGATGAATTTATTCAAAATTTTGAAAGCAAGACACAAACAGATGTTGTTGTCTTGGATTTTAGTAAGGCCTTTGATGTTGTCCCCCACCAACGCCTCTTGCACAAACTTGACCACTATGGAATTCGGGGAACAACTCTTAATTGGATTCAAAATTTTTTGACCAATAGAACCCAGAAAGTAGTAGTTGATGGCAGCTCTTCAGAATCAGCTCGCGTGAGGTCCGGGGTGCCCCAGGGTACTGTTCTCGGACCCCTACTCTTTTTGACCTATATTAATGACCTCCCTTCCACGGTCTCCTCGCAGGTTCGCCTCTTTGCAGATGACTGCCTCCTGTATCGCCCGATAAAATGTCGAGCAGATCAGGAGCAGCTGCAGAGAGACCTATCTGCGTTACAGGACTGGGCAGATCGATGGGGGATGTGTTTCAACCCCTCGAAATGCTCGGTCCTGAGGGTGTCCAGGTCGAAATCAAAAAACCTGGAATTTGAGTACACCCTTAAAGGCGAAACACTAATGAACGTTTCATCAACACCATATCTTGGTGTTTGCCTTAGCGAGACCCTGGAATGGGAGGCCCACATTAACAGAATTACAAGTAAAGCAAATTCCACTCTGGGCTTCCTTCGGAGGAACCTGAAGGCATGTCCCCCTAAACTAAGGGAGACTGCCTATTTCTCCCTGGTCAGATCATCCTTAGAATACTCTTCAGCAGTTTGGGACCCCTTTAGACAAAAAGATATTGATAAATTAGAAAAAAATCAAAGATCAGCAGCAAGATTTGTCACCCAAAATTATAGACAAACAGCCAGTGTGACATCTCTCCTTCAGAACCTGGGCTGGACTGACTTGAAAACAAGACGTAAAAATTCTAGACTTGTAAGCATGTTCAAAATTTTAAATGAGCTAGTCGAAATTCCTATCAATGACCGTTTAATCCCAGCGGACAGAAGAACACGTGGTGGGCACAATCAGGCCTATAAACATCTTAGAGCTAACACCACACTGGGACGCAATTCTTTTTGGCATCGAACTATCCCTGATTGGAATTCTCTTCCGGCAGCTGCCATAGAATCAAAAACTGTGGCAGCGTTCAAGAGTCAGCTGGTTGACTAAGTCTACCAGCCCTTTCCCCCCTCCAGCCTGATACTCCACATAGGAGGTGCTGCTGGAGTAAAAAATTTCAAAGATTCAAAGATTATAAATCACCGCATTGGTATCTGGGTGCCATGTCAATGTACAATGTCAGTAGGCCCTACATATATGTATGATATATGTTCTCAATGTAATAAATAGTGTCTATCAGAATTGTGTTCCGTGGAACTGATTGATAATCACCTGAAAACACCCCTATTATATACCCCATCCTTAAGAAGGGGGATTTCACAGCGGCAACGATGATAGAAGATAGTAATAGAAGATAGTGATATAGGATCAGGAGCTCATAGCGACAAAATAACTGAATGGCTGCCAAAAAAACTCATATGCGGAATTACAATCAATCTGTCATAATAAAAATAACCCAAGAAATTCGAAATGGCCGCCACAAAAACTCATAAAACCTAGCCCAAATATTACTTGAAAAATCACAATTCATGTCTAGTTATATTTGATTTTATACCACTGCCTCCACCTATAAATGTTTAACACTCCCTAATACTAAAGTAAATTTTCCTTTATAGATATGACTTAACTTGTATGGTGGAGCTATGACGCGATTTGTTCTACTTCCATGATAATCTGTCAAACTCCACACGTGTCTCGTGTAGGAGTTTATTTATCATCAAAAACAGGAAATATGCCTTCGTGATACCAAATATTTATCACTGACATACACGAAATATATAAATAAAGTACTTTTATTTTTATTCTCTCTTGTCTCTTCCTCATAATTGTTTATCCCCTATTGTCGTTCATTATTAAAGTGCAAATTGGCCATGGGCGATAATAAAGTTTTTCGTTGATCAGTATGTGGTAGTCTGTGAAACGCAGTGACGTCACTCGGTAAAACAAGGTTATATAACACCCCCTCCCCCATACTTCATTCTGTGAAACGCAGTTTCATCACACGGTGAAAACAAGGTTGGCCCAGGCTCAGGCTTAGCATAGGGGCCTAGGAACTTTCCCAAAGTCGGTTGCAACTTGTATCCTCACGTGTTATAAATGTTGCTTACGCCCCCTCCTCTTGCACATTCTGGATACGCCACTGGATTTCCGGACATCTCGCATCATTGCCACTTCGCATCATAGTCATTTCGCCCCCGTCGTTGGACGTTTCGCATCATAGTCATCTCGCATCATAGTTATTTCGCCGTCATTATTTCACATTATGGGATCTATTTTTTCGCCCCCGTCATTGGACGTTTTGCTTCATAGTCATTTTGCATCATAGTCATTTCGCCGTCGTTATTCTATTAATACACTCATGCATCACTATTTTATTCCAAACCCTATCATTCTATAGGCCTAGTTAGGCCCTATCGCATCATAGACATATATTTAGCAGAGATCATATTCGCTATAGGCCTACTCCAGTGAAACATTTTGATTATATATTGAATCCGCTAATGTAAGAAAACAAACACATAACCAGGATATAGTTGTTTTAATCTCATTTTATTTTTTTTATTTCAGTGCTCTCTATAGTGAGGTGTAGGCCTATGGTGACACAGCAGACGGTATTATGATATAATCACATAATAAACCAATATTCATGAATCTCACTGTACAATTATTGAATAATTAGTATTTAGATATATATCCATCATTTATTTGTGAGGGGTTCAATATCATGGCAGTTCAATGTCAAAAAATATAAGTTCATTCTCGTTTCCTTCTCAATAACAGCGATATGATCTGCTAGGAAAACTGAATTAAAAACTCCAAATTACGGGTTAAGAGGCTATAATGGTCGCAGATGAACAACGCTCAAGTAGCTACCCGCAGCAAAAAAAATGTCACACTAATATTTGGCCGAATATTATTGTGGATAATATCGGTCATGTTGATATCCTTATTTTGCTAATGTACTCTGTTGTACATAGCGCCTAAAGTAGCCGTCGTCGATCAGTGGCAGTGTTTTCGTAGTAATTGTGCACACCTTTGGGGATCAACTCTACCGTTTAAGCGGATGTTTACAGTTAGTGATTATAGCATCTTTCAGCAATGACTTAATCATTAAGTCAGCAATGACGATTTGTTGGGAGTTATATAGGCAATAGTTGCAAACAAACAATGCTCGTCCAGCCACCCTGTAGAAAAATATGTTTATTAATGTAGTTATTATTCCAGTTACTTTATTCTGTTGTTTGTGCACGCCTCACTAGGTAATACACAGCAAAGACGAGACGTTTAACCAATATTGGTTTATTGTTGGGCCAGCATCGCCGACGGTGAGCCAACATTCTACCAGCATTGGGTAAACGTCTCGTACATGTGTTAGCTGGGTAAGTAGGTGACAATGAACTGGGTGATATGGATTTGATATGTAAACACATTATAGACATTTTTACATGTTTTATTCACATCCTTAATGCTTGTAACCACCATTTGCCCTTGTCACTATGCATGGGCCTAGGCCTACTGTACGCCTACATAAGCTGTAGTCATATATTGTATCTTGTATTGTTTTTAAATGACTGAATATAGTTTCGCTTCAGTAATGCTGTGGTATCCTGAGATGTAAATAACAAATTATCACAGACCAGCAGACAGACATACATACAGACAGACAGACAGACAGACAAACATACATGTGGACATTAATACCATTCTTACGTTTCTTTTTGCAAAAGTTGCCTTCTTAGGCTTATTCCATAGCTATAAGTGATATAATTATATCTGGTGTTTCTGGTTAATGCATTCTTTATATTGCCACACGAGAGTCCTTTGTCAACATTAGGCCTATTACCAGTATAAAAATTTTCTGCTATTAGTACTTTTAATATACCTGTGCGGAGACTTAACATGTGATAATGCGACGGGGAAATGACTATAATGCGAGATAACTATAATGCGACGGCGAAAGATCAGTCTAATTACTATGTTCATAGGCCTGTAGCTGTGAGAAGGTTAATACTGCTACAATGCGACCGGGGCGAGATGACTATGATGCGAGATGTCTCATTCAAATGACTATGATGCTAAATGACTATGATGCGAGACGTCTCATTCAAATGCGACGGCGAAGCGTCCTCTGGTGAAAGGGGGGCGATATAGAGATATAGAGACGAAATTCCCGATTTCTAATTATTGACAACCATGTCAAAAATAGGAAATGCGGGAATTTCGTCTCTATATCTAGCCTAACTGGTGAATGCGCAGCACAAAAATTATCAAAATTTGCAGTTCTAGTCTATGTACATGTTTACATCATATGGTCATATTAAGAACCCGAAATAAAATCACCGATTTTTTGATGATTTTCGCCTGGGCCAGTCCCTTTAACTTTATGCTTGTAATAAACAAATCTAAAACTAATTTTGTAGGGGAATATGTCCAGATATATAGTGAACCCTCTGCCTCTGGGCGAGAGATAATATCATTTAGGTTAGCCTAATGAATCGTCTGCTTCTGGTATATATGAAGGATTGAAGGCCACAGTGAACCACACCAATTCTATATTTTGCTAATAGGCCAGACAACAATTACAGATAATTTTTAATTTACCCCACCCCCTTCCCCAATATTTTGACACTTCATAGCCCAGTAGGCCTAGACTATATTCCTAAATGCTAAATCTAAAGAAGAATTAGCTGAGGAAATGATTGTTTTTGCAATCAGGAAATATATTATTTGAAAAATTACCCCAACCCACCCCCACAAAATCATCATCTTGACAATTAGGATTTGGTGATAGTCGCTTATGGCTAAATACTAAATCTAAGCAGACTGCACTGAAGAAATGATTGGTTGTGACAAACAGTGAAGATTATTAAAAATTTACCCTACCCCCTCCGCCAGAAAATCATTATCTTGACAATTGGGATTTGATTATAGTCTTATGTATATAATATAGACATATTGTAGTAGGCATATGTGCTTAAATGCTAAATCTAAAGCAGACTATGCTAAAGAAATAATTGGTCTTGACAACCAGGATAGATAATTAAGAATTTACCCTACCCCTACCCCACAAAATCATCACTCACAGTGTGTCAGTGCGTCATTGTTCACTTCTGATTCTGGAGTTCAAAGTTCAAAAGAATCTTTAGTTAACTTACCGTGTACGCCATAATGATAAACAAAAGGGTGAAATTCCAATGACGCACGGACACACTGTGTTTATCAGTTTCTATTCCAGTTATTTATCCGAAACTGCACTTGAAGGCTCCAAGTATTCTCGGTTGGAGTGGGGTGGATTTTTCCAGTGCTTGGTGCACATGTTTTCTTGTTTACCAACAAATTCAAGCCGTTCTGGGCATGCGCACTTGCGGTCGAATTCTCATCACACAGATGTTGCTCGTGTCGCACCGGCAAATATTGATGCAAAATATATCGCCGTGAGTTGTAGTTGTATTTTATTTAAATTCAGGTCCGATATGTCACATATCAACTCAAGAATCACAGGGATGTAATTAAATGTATTTATTATAGCTTAAGAGGATGTTAGATTGGCCATAGCTCATTGGATTGAGTGCAGAATAGCAATTTAAAGTTGGTATCAATGCCATT
This sequence comes from Flabesymbios commensalis, assembly GCA_964017125.1. Lineage (NCBI taxonomy): Eukaryota > Metazoa > Annelida > Polychaeta > Terebellida > Flabelligeridae > Flabesymbios > Flabesymbios commensalis. Next base: position 26,583,665 of record OZ024909.1, on the reverse strand, counting down.
TGATACTCAATTCATAGCTCTGCAGTGGCTCGCTGCTCTTGCCCAGAGCCGCTGTGTACTCGGCTGACCAGCTGCCTATTGAAAAAACATGCGAGGCACCAGTTTGAGGTTTGCCCGCCCTCATCTGACTGTCTAGTGGTGTACAATCATTTTGTGACTCAGAAAAAGTGTTTTAAGGTCACATTAGGAAAATATAAACAATTGAAAATTCGAATCAAGTTGGTATTAACAGTATAAATGGCGGCCATTTTATTTGAATTTCTGGGGTCTATAAACAACAGCCAGCTCCCGTCTAGAAACGAAATGTCAGACAGGTGCCCCGTTTAAAAAAATTAGCGTTAATAATAAAACAGTTCCATGACAATTTTCCTTCTAAACCCCTTAGTTGTAAGATAACCAAGTATGTTTTCAGGGATGTAAAATTATGCTTTAATGCAGGTTAAGTTGGATTACTGGCACAGGTAGGCCTATGTGCAGACACTGATTTGGGGGATGAAATTCAACCCATCCAAATGTTGTATCCTCCAAGTGAAAGTCCCCGAGCTGAAGATATAGTGCTCATCAAATTATCAGCTCAGGAAAATTATCAAATAGTCTACACCTTACTTAGGAGTTAGAAGTCGGAATAAGTGAGAATCTGGTATGGGGTATCACATCTCAAAATTGCGTTTAAGGCTAATTCTAAACTTGGGTCCTTCAGGAGAAATTTGAAGGGATGTCTCTCAAACAAAATTTACCAGCCCTGTTGTACGATTGTCACGGATTTACTGCAATGTGTGAACTCATAAACCATTAACAAACAATAAGAACTCTGGATTTAGTGCAATACATATTTAATCAGTGCGATACCATATTTACAGTGCGTATTTCAAATGTTCGAGCCGTCTGCACCGGTCCTCTCTGGTCACCTTGGTCCTCGTGTATCACCCCCAGCCTGTCTCCAACCAGTCCGTCAGATCCATGTGATATCCCCCTCTCTCCATGTAGTTCCAAGCCACGTCCTCACCATCTGCCCTCAGTCACCGTGTGTCCCCCTGCATCACGATCCTCGGAATCAACACCATACCAGTCAATCAAGCTCCGCCAGCACGTCTTGCCATCGTTATAGGCTCACCAAGTCCCCTTCATACGTGATGCTGGTCTCCCCAGTCAGCTCCCCTGAAACACTTATTTGTACCATTTAGTACCAGCATAATAGTGTACCAGGTACCCCCAGATTGGACAACGGCACTCGCTACCCGGAGCGAGTGTACACCGTCGCCATAGTGACGTACCCCGGCATACGGTACTCTGGCCCGGCACCCTTGCGGTCCCACAGCGGCTAATTTTTGTGACAACGATAAATATTTTCTATGCACGTCTCTGGGCGGACAAAGACTCAACACTAAGTGAGACGTATAGGACCGTCAACGCTATATCTGTGACTTCGCCAGGCATTGAACCAACAATGGCTAAACATCTAGTTTGTGCTGAGAAAGGTGCTCCAATTATATTGAACAAGTAGTGATTTGATGTTGGGCCAGTGTCCTAGACACTGTCTCAACTTTAAAACAACAGTGTTTGATTGATACAGTTAGATCATTAGTGGTAGACGAAGGGCGCTAAGGGGTAATTAATTAATTTGTCCGGCGATCTGTCTTTTGTACTATTGATATTGAGATGTCTGCATATAAGATCATAAAAAATGGATTTACAAGATTTGAGTTACTATCAGTAACATTAGCTTATAGGCCTACAACAAGACTCCCTTAGATCTATTTTAAAAGGACTCAATCACTCTAAAAATCATCAAAAAATCAGTGATTTTATGTTGGCTTCTTAATATGACGATATAGATGATGTAAACATGTCCATGGACTAGAACTGCAAAAGTTTTTAAATTTTGTGCTGCGCATTTACTAGTTAGGCTAGATATAGAGACGAAATTCACGATTTCTTATTTCGGACATGCATGTCCAAAATATGAAATACGGGAATTTTGTCTCTATATCTACTCTCTTGTCCCTAATAGACAAACCGGTATGTTTGTTAAAACGGCGGCCTATTTTGCTTATAGATTTGTTTGTTGTGGTCAGGTTCGTTTTTTAATTTTTTTTTTTTTTTTTTTAGGATTCGCGGGGCGACTCCACAATAGGCTGAGCTTGATGTATTTGGGCGATTATAGTGCCCATAGCAGTGCAAGGGTTGATGCTAATTCTCTTCTAGAATGCACTGGTCCTAGGATATTAGATACATGTACACAGATACCTGAATAATACAAAATGCACAGAATAGGATGATGGCAAACTTTATCTCAGATAACTTGACATATCATGATGGGATTTTTTTTTCCAAGAGGTGCTTTTATTGTGGACAGGTTCTATTAACAAAAAAAGAGGTACTTTTTTTCTGAACACTCTTCTATTAGGGACATGAGAGTAGCCTAGCTGGTAAATGGGCAGCACAAAAAATAAAAAACTTTTGCAGTTCTAGTTTTTAATTAGTTGGTTGACAAAACCGCCGAGTCATAAAAACACAAAATCCTAAAAAAATTAAAATTGAAAGAACATATTTTTTTATTGCCGCCGACCCTGCAAGTAGATTTAGATGAACACAGATTGTTTTAATTAAAAAAGGTTTCTTCACAGCCTGCCAGTTTTGGATTTGGATTTTTTTCTACCTTACGACCACTAGTTTATATAGAAAAATAAGTTGACCGGTACAATAATTATTCTCTTTTTTTTATTTCCTCTGATCCCGAGTTAGTGAACGATAAAATTGACCAGTATTTAAATAAAAATTAATTTAGATTTTTTTTTTTCTGTCCTTTTGCCCTAGGTTTGAAATAATAACTTCTGTCAACCAAATAATATAAAAACACTAGCACTATGGACATGTTTACATCATATGGTCATATTAAGAAGCCAAAATAAAAACACCGATTTTTTTTATTTCAACCTTTAATTTCCAATTTGTTGAGGATTTAGAGAGGTGACCACTCCCCCCCCCCTTTTGTCAGCAGAATTCTGGATAAATGCATTTTTATGATTAAAAGGTTGTTGTTTTGTGTGGTTTTTAACCCTAACAATTTTATTTTTTTTAAAGTAAGTGGTGTGTAATGGTGGAATAAATTCCTATGTAGGCCTATATTAAGTATAAGAGCACTTTGTATAAGACCTGCAGCTCCCCTCAACATGCCCAATGTCAAAACAAAAATTTGAGCCATTTATGTTTGCATGTTCTTTATACTATCCTGTCCAGGACCATTACTGAACATTTAAAAAGGGGGTTCGGGCCACATGTGAATGTACTGCCAAGGGTGGTTCAAAACTTTAAATAATTAACATGTCAAAAAGTATAATTTTTTCCGAAAACTTGTTCCTTAACAGACTAAGAAAATGTTTATTTTGTGTCAATCAAGCAGTTGTCTGAAATTTTATTATTCACAAAAAAAAAATTGTAAAACAAAAAATAGTTTTGTAAAATATGGTTAATACCCCCTAATCCTTTGAAAAACCTCGTGAAACATTGCACATTAAATTTCATTGTTATATATACTTTATTATAAATTCCTATTTGGCATTTTAACTGCTTCATCTTGATAACATGCACAGTAAGAGCTTAAATTTTGACAATTTTCAAAATTGGTATAAACACATTTATCGGAAATCCCAATAAATATATTTATACCAATTTTAACAATGACCAAAGTTGTCTAACTCAGGCAGTAGTAGGTCGAATATACAAGAAACACAAGAAAGTGGAGATAACGTGTTACAGCTTGCTGGCACCATAATTGTGCAACCTTGGTCCCATCATGCTTTCGTCCGTATTGCAATTTGGGATGAATTTTTTATTAGTGTATAGCAAATAAAATACTAAAACTTGCTTTCAATATTAAAAATTATAAACTGGCATACAAACCATATCAATGCTGCCATTTTACATGGTAGCCAGCAAAACACAATACACAATACCATCTGAGATGCTGACCCAACTTTAAAGCAACATGGGATCAACATCTCGTGTTAGCTGAGAAAGGACTACCCTGATATTTAGCACTCAATAATTAGAAACTTTACCCATATGTTACCTTCTCCATTCCAGACTGGTCATTGTCAAACTGCTCGGTAAAATGGGGAAGAAGAAACAGAACAAAGGAAAAGGAGCTGAAAAAACAGCTTTAAAGGCGGAAAAAAAAGCTGATAAGAAGACTAAAAAACAATTGAGAGAAATTGGAGAAGTATGACTAATAAATAAGTTTCATTTTATCTTTAAAAATTGAATGTATAAATTGTATTCTGGCATGAAAAGGGATCGGTGCACTGTGTTGGCTAGCAGTGCGTGTGGGCGTGTTTTGCACGCCCAAAACCGTCGGAACACGCCATAGAGTTTACTACCACGCCCTGTCAAAACTCTCCTGCTTATAGTTAAAGAGTTGTTGCACACCCTGTTACACACCCTGTAAGCCCAATCCTAGCTAACACTGTTAATCGGTGTAAATGAAAGCTTTTCTAAAATGTTGACACAACCCAACAAGCACGAGAAGTTCACCCGATGTTGCTACAATATTGGGTCACTATCTGCGCCGCTGGCCTAACATTGTACCAACATAGGGTGAACGTCTGACTCTTGTGTTTGCTGGCAATCAAGTGTGATTAATACAGAGATTATTGAGACAGGATAAATGTTGGAAAGGGTTATGAACAGGCATAATTTATTTGGGAGTTCTGTCTTAAAAAATTAATGAAAATGTAGGCTGGACCAAGTACTTGAAGAGAAATGATGTAGTTATCTGATTTTAATAATGACTGGTCATCGCGCATTGATTTCATCACATATTTGCGGACAACGATGCTGATTGATTGGAGATTTACTTCAAAGCCAATCATTGGTAACTAAGCCTCCCCAATACTATGAGGCATTTTTTGTGAAGTTTTATTTATTTTTAAACATATGATCTATATACATGGGAAATTCTGGTTAAATCTATTTAAAATTTGGTTCTTTAAAAATTATTATTTTTGGGACAAATTTATTCAAGACAAAATAGTTGCTGTGGGAATCCCATCGCCCAGGGTGATTATGCTCTGCAGTACGCCACATGTTACAGAACTTTCTTACTCTTACTCCCGATGGCCACTGAAAAGTATCATTAAAAATAGTCTCTAGCTGAGATTTGAGTACAGTTATTTGAAGGACTTGTACAAAGCATTAGGATTAGAAATACACTCAATTGAATGTATCTCTACGTTCTGGCTTTTGACCAGATCTTTGAGACCTTTTTCACTGCTGTCCTTCAGATTCCGATAGATAAAGAGATCCCGCCCCGGCTCAGGGGCCCCACAAAAGTGATTCTGGTCAGTCCTGGCATTACCAGTTATCACCTGTCTTAGTTAGCTCTTCCCGCTTCATTTGAATACTTATGTTATGGGTCTACAGCCATTAGAAATATTTTATTTTTTCCAGGCAGAATTTGATGTCTACAGATGTCAGATTGTGACATATAAAGACGGTCCCCACACTGAAAGGGTTAAAGCTGGAATTGTTGATGCAATATCCAAGTGAAATAAAATGATAAAAAAAAATGCATTCATGAAAAATAGACATATATCCCAAATTGAATTATTTGAGCATATATAACAAAATATTTTATCTATTTCTGTCGCAATTTTTTTATTTATACATCAGCTTGCAATTGTCCAAATAGTGCTCTAGCATTATGACTATGTTATATAACTTGTTTAAAACAGGATGATGTGGAGGCACTTATAGCTGAATTTCAAGAGAAGGATCGACGACTAGTTGAAGTCTATGAAGAAAAATGTTCTGTTCCATCACAAAGGTATCATCCTGATTAACCCTTAAAGCGCTAAAATATTTTGTGTTAACCATGGAGACCAAAGGGTTTTATCAATTTGAAATCATTATAAATGTCTTCGTTAGCTCTTTTGGCTTCATTTGAATACCTATGGTATGGGTCTACGGCCATTATAAATATTTTACTCTTTCAGTGCTGGAATCGACTTTGAAATCTGTAGACATCAGAATCTGACATCTAAAGTTGAGACGTCTAAAGTCGATCCTCGCTCTGAAAGGGTTAAAATCCACTGAAAATTGAGCATTGAAATACAGTAATTTTGCTAACTTATGTCATTTTTGTAAAGTATTGTCATCTATTTGCCCTTCTATGTGTGTCTAATTTTGGTCAACGCTTTCTAAGTCTGACAAGTGGCTCTGCAATTAGGACCATGCTACAATCTAATCCTGTTCAAATGATATCTGAGATCACCCAGTAAACATGAGACGTTGATCCGATGTTGGATTGGCATTGGCCCAACTTCTGCGATATCAGCCCAACACCACTCCAACATTGGGACAATGCCTTGTGTTTTCTGGGAGTGTAATCATTCCAACTAGTGTGATGTTTGGATATTGCTTTTCACACAAATGCTGAATCCCCTCCTCCCTGTACCCCTTGTCTCCTGTACCTGACGTCTGTCCTCAACCTTTGCCGCTGACATATTTTTATTAACCCCTTAACTGCCAAATTATTCAATTTAAATTGAAGTTGTGTCTCGCTGACGCGATCCACAATTTCAAGTGACTAAAAATTATTCAGATTTGCGAAAAAGGAGGTTACCTCTTTCCAAATCTTGCTGGTTGATGTCATATTTTATCTTTAATATGCTTAAAAGGTAGTACTTAATGTGCTAATAAAAATTGAAAACCTGAATATTTTCGGCACCGGCGGTTAAAGGGTTAAGTTCACCCTGAGGTGGGAATTTCGGCAACAATTCACATCTCAGAGTTAACTTCAAAAATATATGTCAGGGGCAAAGAACGTCCAAGAATTGCCCATCTTAAAAAGAATAGCTAATGTGTCATGTGTATATAGTGTGTGATGTGCTTTCTTTTAGATGTAACCTCACAATGACAGCACATCCCGATAAGGATATTCTAATCTTCTTTGGAGGAGAATATTTCAATGGGCATAAGGTGAATATGCCTCAATACATTCTGTTATATACAGTCCTTTTCATGTGATTTAAAAAACATAATTATGTGAGCCAAATGAATGAATATGTGCATGGACAACTTGAAACTGTTGTGTATGTTTCACTGCTGTGGCACAAGCACATTTAAAGGTGTGGTCAACTGTTGAAATTCGCGGGACAAGGGTCCCCCAGAAGGCAATAGTGCCAGTGGGTAGGCCAAGGCCCTACTCCATAATAATACTAAATATGCATTTCATACCCAAAGCCTCATTAAGAGCTAGTTCTCAAATCACAGCAAGTTCATATATACTTGAGCGACATCTATGAGTTAATAAGTCAAAGCTCTTTGCCCTTGCCCCTACTTGGTCACTGGCTTGCAAACAAACTGACTGTATTACTGCGGGGATGTTGAAACTGTTTGACCCCAAGCGTGTATTGACATCCCAGTAAACACAAAACATTTGTATGACTTTATGCAATGTTGGACCAACGTCAAAAACGTTGGGCCGACGTTGTATAAATGTTATGCAAATGTCTTGTGTTTGCTGGGGCAGGAGGACTTTCTCTCAAACATTGTACATTTATTTAATGCTGGTTCAATGTTGGGCCAGCGTCGCAGACGGTGGCCTAGCATTAAAACAGCATTGGATCAATGTCCCGTTCAAGTAGTATCTTGTAATCAGTTCAGTGGCTATATTAATGCCGTCAATCTGTACTCAATAGGCTACTGTTGGCCTACACTTGACCGTCCCAGGCATGCGCGTTTTGTAGTTGGATGATTCTTCAATAATGCAGGTTATTTTTTTATCAACCCTAAACATGTTGAATCACTAAAATATTGTTATAGACCAGAGACCAAAGGGTAATTTGAAATCATCATTAATGTTTTAATTAACCATATGCTCTTCATTTGATGTTATGGGTATATGTTAGACATCAGAATGTGAAGTCTATAGAAGATGGCATTAATTGGGGAATTGTGATAACCCTTAGGTGTTTTGTCAAGTTAAAAAAAATCCGAGAAAAACTCGGAAGTGGGTTGGTGGGTATATCAAGCCCCACTCCGATTTTTATTTTTTTTTGGAAATTTTGTGTTTTTTTGTGTGTTTTTTGTGTTGTTTTCATGTTTCCAAATGTTTCCAAAAAAAAAAAAAAATTGGGGTGGGTGGGTGTGGTCTGTGTGGTTTTCTCAGATTTTTGGTTTTTTTTAACTTGACAAGACCCCTTAGTTAAATAATTTTAATTTTCTCTCATTGAAGTTGTGCTCGTGGCCCAGACCCACAACTTCAAGTGGGAGAAAATTGAACTTGTAGCAAAATAATACATGTAGACCTACTCATTTCTCCTTTAAATTTTCTTGTTAAAAAAAAGCTGAGAATGGCTGTTGCCATAATTAGCACTAAGTTCTAACTCCCACAATTGATATGTTTCAGACATTTATGTACAATGACCTGTTCTTCTACAACACTCGCAGTAAAGAGTGGACACGCGTCCAGTGTCCAAACGCACCAGCCCCTCGATGTGCTCATCAGGTGAGGCGTCTCTTAACCCTTGAACCCCCGAATTATTCAATCTGAATTTTCACCCACCTGAAGTTGTGTCTTGCTGACACGATCCACAACTTCAAGTGAGTGAAAATTATTCTGATTTGACAAAATGGAGGTCAACTGTTTTCAAATATTGCTGATTGATGTCACATTTTACCTTTAACGTGTTCAAAAGGTGGTACATAATGTGCTAATAAAAAATGAAACCTGAATATATGCGGCACCGGCGGTTAAAGGGTTAACACACAGTCTTTTTTATTCACATTGTGTGAATTGCTGCCGCAACTACCACATGAGATGGAATATTGACATATAGATGGATAAATATTAACCCTTATCCTGCTGATCACGACTATTGTCGTTTTTATTCTGTTTTATTAGTCGACCAAATCACTGTTATTGGGAATGAAATGTGTGTCAAAACATCAAGAATTACAAATATTTGTGCTCAAATTAAACAAATATGAGTAATTTTCAGCCACTTGAAGTTGTGGATCGCAGTAGCGAGACACAACTTCAAGTGGCTGAAAATTTTAATAAATTAACTTAGCAGGATAAGGGTTATATACTGTTGGTTAATTGCATGAAATTTTCTACATAAATTATATCTTAATATATATGCCAAAACATACATTTCTAATATTATATAGAATTATAAACGGGATAATTTTAACGATTATACCCACAGGCAGTGGCTATGCATCAAGGTGGAGGACAACTTTGGATATTCGGAGGTGAATTTGCAAGCCCCACCCAATCTCAGTTTTATCATTACAAAGACTTATGGATGCTGGACTTGAGGGAAAAGAAGTGGCAACGAATAAAGTTAGTTTTTACAACAGTAGAAAATAATCTGGCAGGACATCTACTTGATAGTGGTCAAATTATTCTCTAGTCCTCCATTTGGATATGAAAATTTCCAGCTTCATATGAAAAAACAATTCTCCGCTTTGGTTTTAGTCTTTTTTGATTAAATTTTCGAAAATGATCATAAAATGTAGCACATGCTGCAAACTTTGTTACATTATAAAATTAAACTTGAAAGAAAACCCACATGCGCCATATCTCTAGTATTCAAGGTTTATTTTCAAGAAGATGGCTTGAAAATAAACCCTGAATACTAGAGATATGGCGTTTGTGGATTTTCTTTCAACTCTTTCATCAATACACGATCCAGTATCACATATGTGATCCACCATACCAATATGACGAAGCGGCTACCTGTCCCCCTGGTTCTTTTTCAACTCTTTAAAATTTAACTTTTTATCCACATGAAGTTGTGTTTTGCTGCTGCGTTCCACAACTTCAGGTAGTTTAAAATTATTTAGATGAGTACGATTTAAATTGAATTATATGCCAATCTAGCCAAATTAATACTCATTTTTCCTTCCAATTTTCTAGTTTGACAAACAGAAAAGCTAAAGACGGCCATAGATGTGATTATCATTTTAACCCTTTGCCTGATGATGACAAAAGTCGCTTTTATTCAGTTTTATTAGCCGAATAAACCTGTTATTGAACTATTATTTTATTGTTATGTTATTGAGAGTGAAATCACTGTTCAAACGTCAAATTTTGTAAATGTTTGGTCTCAAATATGAGTAATTTTCAAGTGAGTGAAAATTATTTGAAGTTGGAAAAAATTGAGGTCAACAATTTTGAAATATTGTAAGTTGATGTCACGTTTTATCTCTTTAAATGCTAGTATTTAATGTGCTAATAAAAAAGCATACACCTAATATAATCGAGACCAGCGGTTAAAGGGATAAATTGCTCATAGTTCTCATAGATGTTGATCTTTCAATGTTTTTTGACTGCAGCGCTCCAGGTGGTCCATCAGCTAGAAGTGGTCACAGAATGGCAACTTGTAAAAAACAACTTATTGTGTTTGGAGGATTTCATGATAATACCAGGTAATTTTAGCTTAATGCCCCTGGATTCTGTATCAACTTAAATTACAGTAACACACACGAGGCAGCTACGAAATGTTGGTTTACTGTTGGGCCAGCATTGCAGATAGTGGGCCAATATTAAAACAACATTGGCTGAACATCTGATGTTTGCTCAGAATTACATTGTGTTCAAAGTAACAGATATGTTTATCTGCACCAAATGATACGTTGAAATGTATTCTTTGTGCTCTGCATTTTAAAATTTTAATTTTCCCAGCTTATTATTTTTCTGGGTATGATTGATTTTCGCTAAAAATTACTCATTTATAATTTTGTACCATCCATGATTTTTGATTCTACATTAATTACCAGTTTTTAGAAGTGATAAATGTCTGCCTTTACCTGCTAATCCTGACGATAGTCGTTTTAACTCATTAGCAAACTAAATCACCGCTATTGGGAATAAAATGTGTGTTTAAACATCCATATTTGAAAATCTTTGGTCTCAAATTTAACAAATATGATTATTTTTCACCCACTTGAATTTGTGGGTCGCTGTGGCGAGACGAGACACCAATTCAAGTGAGTGAAAATTTAATAGCTAAAATCTCTAGGGGTTTGGAAATTCATCCTTTCTGGCATAGTGAGTAAATTGTTTCCTCACATTTACTTTCTTTCTCACATTCACTATCGCCATGCATTCAACAGGGATTACAAGTACTTTAATGACTGTCATATATTTGACATGGAGTTTTACACATGGATGAAAATTCAGTTCTCTGGAAATGCTCCAAGTCCTCGCTCAGGTTGGTGTCTGGCAAGTTTGCATTAACCTTTTCAGTGCTGGGGTCGTCTTTATATGTCAGATTCTGACGTATCTGACGTACTGTCCCCGCATTGGAATAAATAAAATATTTATTATGGTAGTAGACCCATAACATAGGTATTGAAATGAAGCGGTAAGATATAACTAAGACCTTTATGATTATTTCAAATTGAAAAAACCCTTTATTTTCTATGGTTTATACAAACATATTTCAGCGTTGTAAGGGTTAATGTTGGTTGACAGTCTTCAATGCTGGCCCAACATTAGAGCAGAATTGGCTCATTGTCTTGTGTTTATTGGATATTTACTCGATGGTGTGCAGCAATTATGCTACTTCTCTCTGATATACATGTATATGATAGATTGGGATTTTGAAATTTAGATGTTCTTTGTATATATAACTTTGGCATCTAAAACCTTATGCAGTATGTAAATCATTGCTTCAGCCCAAGGGAACATTTAAGCATAAGCATTTAAATATAAGATTTTTATGATGATCTCAAATTGAAAAAAAACACTTCATGGTCTGCATGATTTATACAAAATTAATTTAGCATTGTAAGGGTTAAGTTAGGAAGTACTGCATCTTCACCATAAATATTGTCCTACTCTGGGTCTTGATATTCTATACCCTTTTAATATATTTGTTTCCAGATATGCTCATTTTGTTCTGTCAGGTTGTGTAATGGCAGCCCTTCAGGATTCCAGTGGGGTCGCCATTTACGGCGGATACAGCAAGGAAAAGAAAAAAGGGGACGTTGATCAGGGAAAAACGCACAGAGACATGTTTCTTCTGAAGCCAGATAGTGAGTCGGTTGAAAATTGAGAATAGGAAGTCATATTTCGTCCCCTTGGAGTTAGAAGGTGCTAAACCGACACTTCTTAGAGTGGCAGTTTAGCACCTTCTAACTCCAAGGGTACGATTTATATTTTGTGCTATGGTTGAGAATTTTTTCACACTTACGTGCTTTTTATTGATTGTATCGCATGTATTCTGAATTGTGAACTTTCTTGCAGTTTGTTACAATCAAACATCACCTTTTTTTGAAAATCTGCATCACTAACACAGTTTATGATTGAAGTGGATGTAAATGACCCAGATTCAATTAAGGATTAGAGGAATCCATCTAGCATCGATTTATAAAAACAAACATTTTACCACTATCTTGAAAACTAACTGTTTTTTGTTTATTCTGTAAGTATCAAGCAGTAACTGAAGATATTAACCCTTTGCCTGCTAATCACGGCAACAGTCGTTTAAATCCATTTTATTAGCAGATTAACTTACTGTTATTGGGAATGAAATGACTGTTTAAACATCAAGATTTGTAAATGTTTGGTCTCAAATTAAACAAATATGAATAATTTTCAACCACTTGAGATTGTTGATCGCAGTAGCGAGACACAACCTCAAGTGGTTGAAAATTTAAATAAATTTACTTAACAGAATAAGGGTTAAAGATTATGCATTTTGGCCCCTAGCAGCCCCTAGAGTGTCAAAAGTGCCACTCAAGTGAGTGGCACATTTGACACTCTGGCTGCTCTGAGGGCTAAATAGCTTCTTCTCTTTTTCTAGCAAAAGCGGCGAAGAAGGAGAAATCAGAAGGTTCAGCTGGCGATATGGCATGGAAATGGCACTCTGTCAAACAAACGGGTGTTCGACCTTCTCCTCGCTGCGGATCCACTCTAGCTGCCTCAACTGCAAACAAAGCTTTCCTTTTCGGCGGTGTGTTTGACGAGGTTACTGACTGTTTTTCAACTAAAACTACTGTTCTTGTTTAAATCCCAGTAAACACAAGGCATTGGGGAGATCTTACAATAGGGAATGTCAAAGACATCTTTCAAGCTATTAAATTTTTGTTTCTTTGTATATGACAAACTCTCTAATCAGAAATCCCAGTATCGGAAGCATTAAAAATGGCATATACCGGATTGGAACAGAATAATTGAATAAATACATTGTGAATACTACTTTGATGGACAAACATGTTCCATTTCAATAATATGCATTTGTTTTTTTGTCCTTTTAGTTCAATTGGACCTTGAAATTGATTTCCTAACTACCTAATAGCTCCAAAATAGAAATATTTTACAATTTGTACAGTTAATATTGTTTTCAAAATATTTGTTACCAATACATGTACAACCATCTTTGTTAACTTGATTCATCTATTATGTTTCTAGGAAGATGATGAAACTGTTGAGGGCATTTTCTATGATGAAATGTACTCTTTGGAAATGGACAAAGGCATTTGGCATGAAATATTTTTAAGAGGGAAAAAATCTGAAAAAGAGAAAAAGAAGCGCAGAAAAATCAAAGAAAAAATATCAAAAACTGAGGACACTGAAGGTGCAACTGCCCTCCAGTCGTCATCGGAGGATGAAGAGGACGATGATGATGATGAAGACATGGAAGAAGAGGTTGACGAAGAAGAGGAGGAAGTCATCGAGGAAATGGAAGAACTTGACGTAAAGGATACTATTGAAGATGTTATTGTTGATGCATCAGAAGGCTGTGTGGGTGTTGAGAATGAAGAAAAACCTCAAGAAGCTCCAGAAAATTCTGCCGGTACAAATATTGCCAGTGGGGATGCAGAGGATATTTTCAAAGTGACTGTGAGTGCGGAGTCCCAGAGCGGTGATGTGATCACTCAGTCATCCAGTAGACGCACTAACAGATATAACCAGTTCACTCCTTCACCTCGAATGAACTGCCTCATGTCCGTCAGTCAGGTATATGATTTGCATTAATTTAAATATGGTCTTATTCAAAGCTACTCAACCATATTAGCTACTCTTTTAAATTTATATACCAAATGGCATATTTTAAATCAAATACTTGTTTTACATTGAGAAAATTTACTAGATTCCCTCACAATACGATCATTCTGAGTTCTCACTTGAGATATTAAGATACTGGTGTATTTTATTAAATCGGGACATTTTCATTCATCTTGAAATGAACATCTCAAGGTGAATAAAAATTAGTGTAAATCATCGCGTGTCAATTATGCGTGATTTATGAGTGGATTTAAATTAAAATTTCAAAAGCCACAATATTCTGATTTATAGACTGGCAAAAAATCCCATTACCTCCTGTAATTGAGGTAACTGATAGATTTGAATATATCATAATACATGTTCCCACATAGATTTTGTCATATGATTTTTTTCAAAAACCTCCTTCCGATCTCAAAACTAACTCTAATAAACAAATCATGAAAAAAAATAGATTGTATGGTATTCATTTGCACCTGGCATTTGCAAATTTAAATGGATGAATAATCTTATGTTTTTGCAAACTTTATATTTTTCACACATCTTTTTTTACCACAGGGCGTTTTATATTTATACGGTGGTATCTATGAAGACGGTGATAGGCAAGTGACGCTGTCCGACTTCTACTCATTAGATTTACACAAACTGGATAAATGGGATATCCTGATTAAAAATGACAAAGAAAAACAGGTGCGTTTTTGGTGAAAACCACATGTATTTAACCCTTAAAGTGCCTAATTATAGAATTGGAATTTTCACTCACTTGAATTACCGCGACCCACAACTTCCAAGTGAGTAAAAATTACTCAATATACAATAAAACATCTGCCAATCTAGCAAATTTGATGCTCATCCGAATTTTCTTTTTTAAAGGGCAAAAATATAGTCTGAAAAATTGCTATGCTATTATTCCTTGAATTTAGATTATGCTATGTTGCATAAATAAAAAAGGTGATTTCTTGACAATACCCTGAAATGCCAAGGTGATGATTTGCTAGCAGTTCTTCACATTTCAGGATTATTAACGTCCATAATCATTTAAAATCTATTTATTAGCTGATCAAATCGTACTTATTGGGAATAAGGTGTGTGTTTAAACATCCCAACAAAGGTTTGTAATTGTGACCCGCTTCCGTGATCCACAACTTCAAGTGGGTGAAAATTTAAATTAGATAATTCGCCGATAAAACCGATTACCCGAGCTAAAAACGATATTTTGTATTTAGTCTTTTCACAATAGAAAAAAAATGAAGAACACCCAAGCTAATATAATATCTATTATATATTGGGCAAAACAAGTTTGAAAAGTGTGTAATTCCCAATACCAATAATTTTATCGGCAAATAAAAAAAAAATTAAACAACTCTAGTCACGATCAACGGACTAGGGGTTAAGAAATGTAAATGGCTTCTGCTGATCCAATTTTAATGTTAAATACTACATTAGTCTACAAATCACAACTGCCAATTTAATGAAACTAAAATGAGTTTTGAGAATGTAAAACAAGATATTGACCTACTACTGGTTGAAGTATGCCAATGGCAGTGACGTAAGGTGTAGATTTAGGTCTCAATAAATAAAAAATATATACATCAACATGGCATTACCACTGACTTTTTTTCAAGGGGCAGGGGTTCATTTGAGATCACCGTTTATACTCATGCACTGTCCGTCATTCAGATTGATTGCTATTAACGCTTAAAGCGCTGAATTGTTTTTGTATAAAACATGGAGAACAAAGGGTTTTTTTAATTCAAAATCATTATGTCTTAGTTAGCTCTTTCCGATTCATTTGAATACCTATGTTATGGGTTTACGTCCATTATAAATATTTCAATTCTTTCAGTGCGGGGATAGTCTTTATACGTCAGAATCTGACGTCTACAGACGTCAGAGACGATCCCTGCACTGAAAGGGTTAATTGACTTTGCAGATCAGTATTACTCTTTCTGTTGATTCAGGTGTGGGTGGATTCAGACAGCTCTAATGATGAGAAATCAGACGAGGAAGACAGCGAGGAAGGTGAGCGAGATTCAAATGATAAAAGTGTTATTTCAATCTTTTAAATTTCAACTCAAGTATTCAAAGCGACACAATCATGCTAAAATCATAATTTTTATTTTGGCTCCTTGATATGTTCATAATATGTCTACATGTCCATAGATTAGAATCAGGTAAGTTTTTTTAAATTTTGTGTTGCACGTTTACCAGTTAAACGAGAAATAAGGATGAGATTTAATTTCCGACATGCATGTCCAAAATAAGAAAGACTGGGATAAGTGATAAATGGGGCTGTCGGCACACTTACTACGTTACCACAGCCACCCAAAATTTCAAGTTATTCCAGGACATGTTCACATATTATGGACATATCAAGAAGTGAAAATATAAGTTTGCCTTTTGGATGATTTTTGGACTGATTGTGTCGCTTTAATAATTACCTTTTTTATTTTTACTTAATTTTATAATTGCGTGAATTGCTGACAGAATATTTGATGATTAAAGCTTAGTCAGCCTTTAACCCTTTGTCCGCCAAATTATTCAATTGGAATTCTCACCCACTTGAAGTTGTGTCCCGCTGACGCGATCCACAACTTCAAGTGAGCAAAATTATTTAGATTTGACAAAATAAAGGTTAATTATTTTCAAATCTTGCGGGTTGATGTCACATATTATATTTAACATGTTTAAAAGGTAGTACTTAATGGTACTTGGTAATAAAAATATGAGAAACCGAATATATTCAGGACTGGCGGTTAAAGGGTTAAGTTGTGATTATGTTGCAGATATGGACACTGAGGATGCGCCGTGCGTAGAAGACTCTGAATCCTATGAGGAGTACTTCACGAGAACTGTAGAATACTGGCAAAATAAAGTGAAGCAGGTCGCCAGCGAGGAGAGCTTTAAAGTCACAGAGAAACAGATGGTTAAAGCTGCTAAGAAAATGTCACAAGTATTTTATAAAAGTCAAGAAAAATCCAGCTGATATTAAACTCAATAAAATAATGAAATGTAATTACGAAGATTTGTTTTCATTATGTAATAGCTGCCAGATGCGATGGAAACTCAATTTTAGCATTGGTTTAAATGCACTTTTTTAAAAACATATCGTTTTGGCATAGCCTAATCTCATGCGGTTATCATTCGTTTAATTTCTTTTTTTAAATTTTACTTCAATACAAAAATTTATTTTCACCAAGCTCCTCCTTTTTTGTAAATATTAGAGACATGTTATCTTAGTCTGTGAAATACCTGTCACCAAGCTGATGTTGTCTCATCAATTCCGAAAAACAATTTTTCATGCGAACTTTCATGCTTACATAAGTTTGCTGCACTATCACATTTTATCAGGTTAGTGCATTCAGTTTTCTAGTCGCTGTGTGTCGGTAGGTGCCAATATAAATACAAACTCATCATGTAATGTGTGAGATAATAAAACCTGCACATTCTAGCCAATAAATTGACCAGCATTAGGGTATCTTATATGACGACAATATTATTATGTACCAGCAGTAGTGTCAGAAAACTGCTTCGGACTACTTTTCTTCCTTACGCCAACATACTGTAAAATTAATTTGTAAAGAATGTCACACTAGGGGAACAATATAAAGTCATCATGTTTCAGCGGATATGCTAATCTTTCATTTATTTGCCATAATTAAGCATCCCTGATAATTAGATTTTGATAGCTTTTAGCATTTTTCCATCTCCCCCCTGCTTCACGCATATGGGCAATTTAGCTCTGATTAAACTGATGAATTGTGTTTATTTTTGACAAGATATATCCCACGTGCCTGGGCAAATCTTCCTACATATTTTTTTACATCGAGCCATAAACGAATATTTTTCAAGACGGCTGTCCGAAAAGCGTGTGAGCGTGATATCTTTTGAACTGTCCGTTGGATCGCAGTCATATATATTATCTAGGTATTTCCGGTGATCTGTTTAGCTTTTGTGAGGAATCCATTAAAAAATGACAACAGTCATTTTATTTTTAGATGGAGTGACCTGGAAATCACTAGCGGTCATGATTGTAATGTTTTCGTAATCACATCTAGTTAACAGATTATGTTTAGCTTAGATTACTATGCAACATTAACATCTGAAAACTGACATTACATAGGTGAAACTGATGCGTGAATGTAATCATAATTATAGAATATATGGGGTTATTTCTTCAAGTGTTTATTTTTTGTCGATATGCATAAATTTGAAACATACATCAACAAGGTACTTTCTGTACGAAAATTTACTGCGAAATAAATAGGCCTATAATTGAGAACACCCTTTTGTGATACACTGGCAGGCTAGTTTGGGTGCAACCTGTCTATCTGCTGCATTTAATTGGGTATATAAACCGGGGAGGCTTTTTTGATTTAAATAATCACTAATGTCTTTGTTAGCCTTTTCCGTGTCATTTAAATAGCTATGTTATCTTTCTATGGCTATTATAAATGTTTCTTTTGTGGGGATCGATTTTAGATGTCAGAATCTGATGTCTAAAGTCGCTCCCCGCACTGAAAGGGTCAACTATTTCTAAACCTTAGTCGACTTTAGTCGTCAAATCTGATGTCTGTCTGACCCATAACATAAGTATTTAAATGAATCAGAAAGTTGTGATGATTTCAAATTAAAAAAACAACTTTGGTTTCCATGTTTTTGTACAAAAATATTCAGCGCTTTAAGGGTCAAAGTGCTAATCACATCTATAGCCATTTTTAGCCCTCCTGGTCATTCAAACAAGGAACTTTTGAAGGATAAACGAGTATTGAATTTTGCTAGATTGGCATATGTTGGATTCAAATTGAACAGACGAAAGTAATTTTTACACATTTGCGAGTTGTGGGTCGCGGTAGCTTGACAACTATTATAGGCCCCTAGGTAGGTTAAATTGCAATTCTATAATTAAGCGCTTGAAGAGTTAATGCTTAATTTGCTCGGAATTTAACACTAAAATATTTTTCAGATTTTCACCTTATCTTCAAAATAGCGGTTTTAGACAATTAATATTTGGTTGACTAGCAACAATGAAGCCATGTATATCAAACCTATCTGGATGAAAGTAGATTTTCATCCACATCAAGTTGTGGGTCGTGGTGAATAACTTTCAAGGAGATGCAAACTTAAAGCGACACAATCAGGCTAAAATCACTTAAAATCAAGTCTTTATTTTGGCTTCTAAATATGACAATATGATGTAAACATATATAGTCCATAGACTAGAACTGCGTAAGTTTTAAATTTTTTGTTGTGACGAAATTCCTGTATTTCTTATTTTGGACATGCATGTTTGAAATAAGAAATCGGGAATTTCGTCTTTATATCTCGCCTAACTGGTAAATGCGCAACACGAAAATTAAAAGACGTACGCAGTTCTGGTCTATGGACATGTTTACATCATATGGTCATATTGAGAAGCCAAAATAAAAACAGATTTTTTCTATGATTTTAGCCTGATTGTGTCGCTTTAATTATTTGTGTAGGAGCTTTTATGAAAGCTATGCATTGTGTAATATATTTAGATTCAATATTACACATGAAGCTATAGTGGGGCCTATCATAATGTTGGGAGCTAGATGGGTTGTGAAGAATATGAAATTTACGAAGTTTTACAACTAAAAAATAGATAAACATGAATAATAATTTCAAAACATTTCTTTCATGATTTAGTTTTATGTGATAGTCTAGCCGACTTTCTTAGTGAAGATTTTTTTTATTCAGACCTAATTTCTGTTCTTTTTAATATTCACCATTAAATTTAAGTTTTTTTTAAACATTTCTAGATCAGTACCATTTACAATAAATAAATTTGTCCTGTGCATAGGCTTGTAAATTCATAAAAAAACATCGCTCGCTTGAATAAATGACATTAGGACCTTATAGCTTCAGGTGTAATATTAACCCTTTAAGACCTCACGATGCACTGAAGCATCATTCTAAATCCCTGAAAACAGACTTAATTCTCCTACAACTAAGGGTTTTAGAATGAAAATGTCCATGCAACTGGTTTACCAATATGTGGTAATTTTCTTAAATTTTTAAACCACAAAAAATCATCTTCATCCACTACAAGTCGAGAATTGCGATAGCAATTCGCGGCTTGTAGTGGATGGAGACTATCGTAAATTCGGGCTCGAAAGGGTTAAATCCAAACATTTTACGTCAAAGTATAGCTTTAACATGTTTAAAAGGCTTTAGCAGTTTTTAAGATTCGGCTGTTTTTTCTCAATTCCTCTCATATTGGGGCTGTGAATTTCACACCTCGGTCCTTTTGAAAATTACTAATTTTTTCTAAAGACTCAGGACTGTGCACTATGTCCATAGACGTCGATTTCATCGTTTAAACTCGGATCCCCGCATTGAAAAGAGTGAAGTAGGCCTATGTATAATTGCCGTAGATCCATACCTAATATTCAAATAAAACAGGAAGAGCCAACTTAAGTAAGACATTTAGGATATTTAAATTGAAAAAACATTTGGTCTCTCCGTTTATATTTAGAAATTTAGCGCTTTAAGGGTTCATTAGAACTCGCACGTGTTGTTTTACATTTAAAGGGCACTCTTATTTATTTTAAAATAGTCAAAATTCGTATCGCTTTATGTAGTCTCTCACACTTGCCAGTTAAACAGGAACGCTGAAATATTTTTGTATAAACCATGGAGATCAGAGATCATCATAAACGTCTTAAATCATTTCTTTCCGCTTCATTTGAATACCTGTCTACGGCAATTTTAAATATTTTAATTCTTTCAGTGCGGGGACATCTATCTATAGAAGTCAGATTCCGACTCACGAAGACTGTCCCCGCGCTGAAAGGGTTAATATTGGACTAGCATCTCGCTGTGCCAACATTAATTTATCTGACAAGTCTTTAATAATAAATTGGGTTTAGTTTCTAGATTCCAATTTTTTTCCAACAAATTACGTATGACCCTACAGTCTGTACAGCGATGTATTATATATATTTTTAACTCATTCCAGACGGAGCCCGAGATATCTCGGGCAAGCTCCTTCGACGGTACAGGACGGAGCCAGAGACAACTCGTGTTATATGACGTCATAAAAAGTAAACATTAAAAAAAATGTCCCGTCCACAGAGACATGTATTTTCTGAAAGTGCCATCTTGAATGAGTTAAACAAGACGAAAAAATTCTTGACGTTTGATTATGTTCAAAATTTTAAATGAACAATTACTGGTCAATGCCCGTTTAATCCCAGCAGATATAAGAACACGTGGTTGGCACAATCAAGCCTATAAACACATCGGAGATAACGACACGGGACAACATTTATTTTAGCATCGAACTACTTCTCATTGGAATTTTCTTCCATAGAATCCAAGCTGGCAGCGTTTAACAGTTTTAAGAGTCGGCTGGTCGGTCAAGTGTACCAGCCTCTACATTGGAGGGCTGCTGGAGTAGCTAATTCAGAGTTACACCGATCCTTTATCAGCCAATAAAGACATTTTATCCGGCCAGACCCATTTTGAAAACCGTTTAAATAACCCAAGTTCAAGTAAAACAAAACGTTTGTATAACATGTGTACAATGTAGGACCAACGTCGAACAAATGTTATACTAATGTTTTGCGTTTGCCGACATGTCGATTTTCTAGAAAAATCCATCCATAAAACCGCGAGGTGTCGCTAGGCATACCACAATTTAAAGGGACTGGCCCAGGCTAAACTCTTTAAAAAAAACGGTGATTTTATTTTGACTTCTTAATATGACCATATGATGGTGAACATATCCATAGACTAGAACTGCAAAAGTTATTTGATTTTTGTGCTGCGCATTCACCTGTTAGGCTAGATATAGAGACGAAATTCCTGATTTCTAATTATTGACAACCATGTCAAAAATAGGAGATGCGGGAATTTCGTCTCTATATCTAGCCTAACTGGTGAATGCGCAGCACAAAAATTAAAAAAAATTGGCAGTTATAGTCTATGTAGGCCTACATGCTTACATCATATGGTCATTAAGAACCCGAAATAAAATCACCGATTTTTTTTATTATTTTAGCCTGGGCCAGTCCCTTTAAAGTAGATATAGAGTAATTAAAATATGGTACGAGAAGCATTGGCTATCGCAAAAAAATACTTTGTAGTTATGTGCCGCCTAGCAAACACAAGACCGCCAACACCAAACCAGCATTAGGTCACATCTTTCAGTTTGTTGGGTTTTCTACGTCTAATTCTTTAACAACTTTTAAGAGTGTCTTGCGAGAAACATGTTAAATAGGACAAAATACAACACTGTCGTTTGTTGTGAATCTATTTATTAAATCATAAACAGATGAGGGGACATCAAACTTAACCAGCAGTAATGTGTATATTATACTACAGATGTTGTAGTGCGAGACGATAACAAAGTTCACTGTTTACAGTCAAGTTCATCTCTTGAACACCAGTGTGGTACCATCGCCCACTGAAAGCATGCTGATATCTACACTCATGTCGTTGGCGACGAAGTCGTTCAGCTCGCGTGTTCTCTTGGTCCAGTCTTCCTGGTTGCTCTGTTCCACCACTTTTCCTTCCCACAACACCTGCAAATGAAGAACTATTAGGTTACACAGCTTAACCTTTTCACTACCATACATGACGGAAATTTCCGTCGTCATTCGTCAATGAACGTAACCATAAAATGACACAAATTTTCGTCAAATATATACTACATTTATGTATTTTTCGTCATTTGGAGCTGGAAATTGCGTTAGCAATTTCAGCTTCAAATGACGAAAAATAGAACTCCTACACCAGTAGTAATATCTGGATCCTGGCATGTACCCCGGCCTGGAAGTCAAAGGGTTAATGAACAATCACAAATTATCACTTAGCTACATTGAATGAAAGCTTTTGGCTTAAATATATAGCGTATCAGTGGAATCATAATAACCATTGTCACTATTACATGTATTATCAAGAATACATTATGCTGCCCCGGGACACATGCATGCGTTATTGTCGCCGATAGATATGGGCGAGTAGGGGGCATACAATATCCAGAACCGCCAAGGCACATGCATACCAAATGAAAAAGTATCTTGCAGTTTGGTTTGTTCGCAGAATATTAGTTCACTGTCTCCGATGCTGGGCCAACAGTGGGCCAACGCCCGTTTGCTAGGCTTAAAGAGATTGGGTATGCATATTCCACGTGCAATATTTGGCTGCCATAAAACAGTTCAAGCACCTACTCCACAAACACGAAACTTTGAGCCAATGTTGTTTTAATGTTGGCCCATCGTCTCTGACGCTGGTCCAACATTAAAACAACATTGGCTCAACGTCTGTTTGCTGGGTAGAAGCATCCCCCGCAACAAACAGATTTAACCCTTTAACCGCCAAATTATTCAATCTGAATTTTCACTCACTTGAAGTTGTGTCTCGCTAGCGCGATCCACAACTTCAAGTGAGTGAAAATTATTCAGATTTGACAAAAAGGAGGTCAGCTGTTTTCAAATCTTGCTTATGTCACATTTTATCTTTACCATGTTTAAAAGGTGGTACTTAACGTGCTAATAAAAAATGAAAACCCGAAAATATTCGGCACCGGCGGTTCAAGGGTTAAAAACATGATATCTATTTTGGTGCCTACGTCTTTTTAAAGCGTCTTACTCTGCAGTAATATAGATATTCTTGTGACTAATAAAGGCTATTTAATATGGCATTCTATTTATGCATGCATTCTGCCAGAGGAGTACTTACATTGTCAATAGCCATTAAACCACCAGGTCTGAGAAGCTCCAGACATTTCTTGTAATACTGGAGTAGATTCGCTTTGTCGGCATCAATGAACGCAAAATCGAATGTCCCCGCTTCGTCAACTGCAAGGAGCTCGTCTGCAAAGAAAATACACAATTAATAGCATTGTACAGAGATAGTATGCACTTTGTACCCTTAATCGAGCCCCCAGTGGCTCACGGCGAGGTCCTTGATGTCGGGTACAAATATAGTGAATTTTTACCCGTACATCACGCTATTTGAAGAGACTCAGGCCTCCTGAGTTTTGAAAATTGTCTATAGATAACGTTCCGATGACATGGTGCTTTCAGAAATATTCATGCGGCAACAGTAACAGGTGTACTAAAAAAACCGTTTATCAGTTATTCCCGTTTTCTTATTTTGGACATCGATGTATTAAATTCAATCGTTACTAACTGGTAAATAAGCAACTCAAAGTTTAAATGACTTTGCCAGAGGGGTTTCTTAAATGTGTTTTTCTTCTATGCATTTACAGGGTTAGCTATGTTAAATGTCGTAAGAAAATTAAGATATATTTACCTAACGTTTTCACCGCTGGCGCCACTCTCAAGTCTATCTTGTCCTCAACACCCGCCTAGAAATAGAGAATGAGAATATAATGCTTGCATCACTCAAATTGATACTGTAATATTTGATTGAATGAAGAATGAAAACGTTCAGCGGTGGCCTAATAACAAAACATTATTGGCGGATCCAGAGGGTTTTCCATGGTGTGCTGGAAGACAAACTTAACCCTTATAGTGCCACAATAAATAATTTAAATTTTCACCCACTTAATGTCTGTCCCGCACCGCGACACACCGCTTCAAGCAGGTGAAAAATTATTCTGTAGTGTTTAATTAGAGACCAAACATTCGCTAATTTGATGTTTAAAGCAGCTCCTTGGGATGACATCAATTTTCGTTTTTAGTTTCGTAATGAAGTAGATTTTTAGAGTTTTTAGAAATACTTTTTATCAACATATCTATGAATCCGCTTTAAACCCAAACAAACTTTTTGACACCTAAACACTGGCTAAAGGTCGGTTAAATGTTCCTACAGCATTGGGCCACATGGTGATGCTGTCGGCCCAGCGTTGGGCAGACAATCAGTGCTGCAGGTGTATCTATGTCCTGACTATAAGACACCAATTAGCGGCGATTGCTTTAATATTACCGTCCAAGACGTGGGAATATGTGGTGTAAAGTGCTGTATATTGCTGACTTGTTTTGATTACATGGCAATATACGACCTGGAAATATAACTATTTCACTCTTTTTCGGTGCTTTAAAATTTACTTTTTTGTATTTTTAGTTAAGATCAGTAGTTATATAGCTTCATATAAATTAAATTTTCAAAATTGACAACATTGAAAATGTCTCATCCCAAGGGCTCCCTTTAAATCGGCTCCCTTTAAATACAATTTCCTTCCCAAATAACATGATTTGATCGGCTAATAAACCTGATTAAAAACGACAGTCATGCTTAGCGGTGAAAGGGTTAATGTATCATTTAACCCTTTAAACCCCCACGATGCAATAAAGCATCATTTTACATCCCTGAAAACATACTTAATTTTCCTAAAACTGAGGGTTTTAAAGCAAAAATTTCCATGAAACTTGCTTAACAATACGTGGTAATTTTCTTTAATTTTCAAGCCACATTAAGTCATCTTCATTCACTACAAGTCGAGAATTGCGGCAGCAATTCGCGGCTTGTAGTGGATGATGATGGTAAATTCAGGATTGAAAGGGTTATTGGGATACTAAATTAGCCCAAATAGAAAGACTTGCCATTTTCCAACATTCTCGACCGTATAAATCCACAAATTCTTCCGTTATGTCACACGCCACCACTTTACCGTCATCGGGGAGAGCGAGGGCGATGCTTAACGCACTATAACCTGTGTACGTTCCTGGAAAAAAAAGTGAAAAACTGATTGAAAAAACGGAAATGACAATTCTAACGCAGCATTGATCAGCTGTTAAATAGATTTACACATATTTATTCTGAAACGCAGTGGCCGATCATGTGATTGGCATTCACCACAAACATTTAACCCTTTAACCGCCGGTGTCGCATAGGCCTATAATCGGGTTTTCATTTGTTATTAGCACACTAAGTACCACCTTTTAAACATGTGACAAAAATAAAATGTGACATCAACCAGCAATATTTGAAAACTGTTGACCTCCATTTTGCCAAATCTGAATAATTTTCACTCACTTGAAGTTGTGGATCGCGTCAGCGAGACACAACTTCAAGTGGGTGAAAATTCAGATTGAATAATTTGGCGGGTAAAGGGTTAACCTTTAAAGCGCCGAAATATTTTGAAATAAACGAACAGACCGAATGTCTCAATTTCTCTCAATTTGAAATTAGGCCTATTCATAAATGTCTAATTTGCTCTTTCTGCTTCATTTGAATACCTATGTTATGGGCCTATCGCCATTATTATTTTTTTTTTCTTTCAGCGAGATTAAACCTCGCTGTTAGCCCGCATGACATATTCACGTGAAATCTGAATAAATACCAATTTCTATAGTCTTCTTCGCTTGTATAAGTTTACACAGGTTTGCCAGGAGCTGCATCTCGTCCGGCGAGCTCAACATAACCGAGCGTTTATGTTTCAGCGTGTTCTGAAAAAAATGGTAAAAATATTTGATTAACATGAGTACAGTGGTTATTTGAAATACGTTTGATATATACATGGAATTTCAGTCAGAATAAACCCCGAGATCTGTATTTCCATTGCAGTACGACGACATTTTTTTGCATGGAAAATGAGAAATGAATACCGTGTGAATATTTTACCGCGCGGACAAAGTGATTTAAACTATAAATAATCAGTCATTTCATTATTTAATTTTGGATAGAGCTCCGCAGATATATCAAGAACTGCATTATTGTACATTCACCGTTTCACAATAAAGGTCATTGCGGCTATGAATACGAATACGACATATTGAGGTTTGTTTAACAATGCTGAGGCAGCGTCGTGACGGATCCACCATAAAGCAGGTCAGTGATGGAATCAACAGACATTTGAGCAACTTTTGAGGTGCACATTAGAACAGCATGGTGATAATAATGTTATTTTACAGTACGATTCAAAAACTTCAAACATGTATTACAATTATATATTACAATTATATAGGCATGAAATAAAAAGTTTTTTCACATTATAGTATATGCAGTATTTGATTAAAAAAGCCAACAACGAACGTCGTAATTACGACCGGCGGTAGGCCGGTATCCTATTAAGTTTATTTTGCCCGAGTTTGTGTCCTATTTAGGGGAAAGAGGGGTGCTGTGTGTGGGAAACTGTTGACATTTCTGTACACCAGTCCTTATGAACATGTTCAATATAACGTTGAGGTCCCTAGGTTGAGTACTTTCGTGTGTAAAAAGTCCTTAGAAAAAATATATTCACGATTATATTCGTGGTTAAGGGGTTAAAGGTTTTTGGTTGGAATAATATTGGCCCAGCGTCGCAGACGGTGGCCCAACATTATTTCACAATTGGGACAATGTATGTGTAATCCGGGTAGTGGTCTTTCGGGGCATAAAGCATCACACGTATGGCAGTCAGAGCAAACACGGGACAATCACTCAATTCTGTTTCATTGTTGGGCCAGCGTTGAATACGATTGACCGGCATTGAACCAGCAATGGGCTGCGACGCTGGCCCAACATTGAACCGGTATTGGGTGGGTAGGCCTAAATTGTGTGTACCAGGTGCATCGTATAGACGCGTACACCGACTTATCAGCGATGGTGGAAGGAATAGTTCAAGATATACTTGTCTCCTTGATTCTTTCAATAATTTATTTCTGGACATTTAGGATTCTGGCCATGAGGAAAACCAATACAGCTATGTTAACAAAATATTAGGCAATTTTTTTGTCTAAGGCACTTAAACAGATTAAAGCCGGGCCTCGGGAGCTCGGGAACTCTCTTTAGGCCTACTAGTTATTATTTTGAACGACAACAATTGGACGAAGGACTAATACACCACTGCTCAATTCGGCATTTTGGACATTCGAAGCTTCTCCAAAATCAGGTCCACTAAAATTGTGTGCCAACAGTGAGCGGTGCCAACATGAGCCATCGACCCAACCCCAGTAAACACTTTTATAACATTTATACAATGTACCCGGCTAAACCAAGCTACTCACATAGCGTCATCAGGGTATATACAATGCTGGACTAACGTCAAAGACGTTGGGCCGTCGTTGTGTAAATGTTATACAAATGTTGTGTTTACTGGGATGTCGATTTATTGTCACAACATTAAACCGGCATTGGTTCGATGTCTATAGCGTTTGCTCGTTTCTTTATAAGGTTGTACATTTTAGATAAGCTAATCTCCGCCTTTGGACCTTTTGTTTAGTTATTTACCTGTTTTAGCAGTTCCTGAGCTGGGTGCAGACGGAGGGAGTGGGACATCATGTACTCGTACTCGGGACTTTTGCTGAAACCAGTTTTGTCACGGGGCCCTGCAAAATATATGATTGTCGTCTACTATACATAACGAGACACATTCGGCTGATTTAACGTTGGCTTTACAAAATGGACAAGTGGACAAGTTTTTGAACAAGTGTGACCGTGTCAACTTTACTGTCTGGCCACACCATGAATATACTGGTGGTCACACCAACTTTAATTAGTATATACCTACCTATTGCCTCATCCAGTAGCCATATGCAACGTAGGCCCTACATATTTATTGAAAAAAAACGGCAACAGCTAACGATTCAAATATATTCAGTATACTTTATTAATTTCAGTTCACTTTCTTATGAAACTTTGAAGGTCTTCTAATGAACTTCTTATAGAGCTCAAAGTAGTTTCACTTGAAAGCGCTACATTGAAATGTAAAATGTTTAAATACTCATTTCATTTCACAATAACGATTGGACCCTTTAACCCTTTAACTGCCAAATTATTCATTTGAATTTTCACCCACTTGGAAGTTGTGTCTCGCTGACGCGATCCACAACTTTCAAGTGAGTGAAAATTATTCAGATTTGACAAAATGGAGGTCATCTCTTTTCAAATCTTGATGGTTGATGTCACATTTCATCTTTACCATATTTAAAATGAGGTACCTAATGTGCTAATAAAAAATGAAAACCCGAATGTATTCGGTACCGGCGGTTAAAGGGTTAAGCGCACAGTACACGACTCTTACAGTAGTTCATCATAAGCTATGATTAACCCTTTAAGATAAGCCGAGCACGACTACCGTAGTTTTTTGGCCAACAGCAAATTGGCGGGGCCCAAATGCCTGTCTCGCACAGAAAGCACAATCGGCACGTTGATTCATTAGATAGATTTATGTTTCGCACTGTTCAATCAAAAATCGATCTCGTTGATTCTATTGTTACGCAAATTGTTTTTTAAATAAGATCATTCTAATTCCCATCCGTGTTTGTGCAGTACAAATGTGAACATTAAAAAAAAATGCCAGTTGGGCTACACTTACCTTGCTGCACCATTGGGGGTAGATTAGTGTTAGGCATGTCGTGTTTTTGAATGATAATTGTTCCGTGTAAACAATTCACAAACCGCGTTTCACAACCTGAAATGAAATGAATCGGGCTTTAGGCCACTTCTGTGCACATACAGGCTAAATTGGACCAGGCTCGAGAACCTCCTGAGGATGGTGAGATGAGCGAGATGACACTGCCTGGAAAAACTCTGGACAAACAGAAATGTTGATATCATGTAACACATTCACCTGTTTAGCCTACCGTTCCTACTATTTTTCCCACTCATATTAGGACTTTTGGTTGATGGGATATCATGAGATTAGCATCATCTTTCATTTGTTTAACTATTTTTTAAAGACTATGCCGAATTGATAATAGAGCGACACCTTGAAAAGCAACAACTGCCGGGTGACAAATTTCAAATTCACATAATTCCACAACCCTCTTTACAGTAGGACCAAAAAAATATTCAATGGTGCTAAGGCATTGAATCCAAACTAAACAAGGTTGATTTTTGAGAGAGAATCCCATCACAAAATGTATGCATGTATCGTAGGCCCTATCATATTTAACGTAATTGTTATAATAGCATCAAGTAATTTTGGGTTTTATTTGGAATCTCGTTACTATCTCGTGCGTGGGGTGAAGTTAAACGTCAAAAACGAAAATGCACGATGACATTTCATCAGAATTGCAGCTCCCCAGTTGGTTGTGCTCAGCGGTCGTGTTCTATTATCAGACACAGAAGTGTTTATGCAGATAGAGGAATCAATATTCGCATAAGCTACAGGCAATAGGCTAGAGATTTGTTTCAAGAAATCCACGAATCAAATTCAACAGATATTTTGATTCGAGGCCTTTGGAGATTATCGGTTTCGAAAACAGGCTGTTAAAATCCTAATCAGAGACATTTTTAAGAATCACGAAACCTGACAAAGGGGCCTACATGTATTATTCAATCTGCTCCATAACCTCTAGAAAGGTAAATTACAGTGTTGTTTTAGATGGTGTTCTGACAATGTTGAGGAAAATACCTTACCTTCGGATACAACGAGTTGAGTTGGTCAATGAAGCTCACTCGACAACACCTAGACGCGAAAGACCGGACCAGATGACTAGACACTGCCGTGTGGAAGAGCTGAGCTATCTTATATGCTGGTACCCCATGTGACCTACGTGACCAACATGTGAGCATACACCAGACGTACGTTGAGCCTCGGTTGGTTTCATGGTGGCCCAACGTCTACCAACATGAAACCAACGGAGGCCCACCATCTCTCGTTTTTTCTGGGATCGTCTGATCATAAGGGTAGCCACAGAACCCTTGTACATCCATGGTACCAAGTCTGTTCAACGTCTTGGACGTAGTACCAATTTTGATTTATAGTGGGAACGATTGATCCTGCAATGTCTGCTATGGGTGACCCTTCCCAGTAAACACAAGGCGTTGAACCAACGTTGGTTTGAGGTTGGGTCAGCGTCGCAAAACTCAAATAAACATTGGTTCAGCCCCTGGTGTTTTCTGTGTTTAAGAGGACAAAGTGTACACACCCCCGATACTGTTCTTCGCTTTTAACTCAATACAGGATGGGGATGGGATCAGTATTCGTAAATAGGGACGCCAATTTGTATTTAACTTTTCCAAAGACTTTTTTTCGTATTTGATCCCTGCATTTGATGTAGTTGGTCAAACGTAATTCAGATCCGATTTTTTTTCGTCCACTAAGAAATTGAACAAGGGAATTGAATTACAGTTACAAAATAATAAATATTGACCAAATTATTTAATCACTGTTAATCATCAAAACTTTCTGGCAACGCTAGCCTCACATCCATCATCCCAAAAGTTTAAATATAATATAGGGGGGCTTATAATCTTCTATACAATGCTTATGATTCCACTGATAAAGCTATGTATATATAAGCTGAAAGCTTTCATTCAATGTATATAATGATGTATGTATAATATTTGTATTGGTCTGGTTACGATGGCAAAGATATTTATCTATAATAGGGGTCTATTTAACAATGTATTATAAACAGAGATTTTTTCGCTCATCGGGCCAGCGTCTATCCGATGATCGTACCGCATCCCTCATATCCGTGCGAAAAAAGTACGTCGGCAGATCATCGGACGGCGGTTGAATTGGATTTGTCTGACTGTATGCCTGACTGCCTGCTGGCCTGCTGGCTTGCTTGCTCGCTTGCTTGCTTGCTGGTTGTAATTTGGTTGGTTGTTTGGCTACTTGACTGGTCGCAGGTTAATTGATGGATCGATCGATCGATCGATCGATCGATCAATCGATTGATTGATTGATTGATTGATTGATTGATTGATTGATTGATTGATTGATTGATTGATTGATTGATTGATTGATTGATCGATCGATCGATTGATTGATTTATTGATTTATTGATTTATTGATTGATTGATTGATCGCATCTATACATGCAACTATTCTGCCGTGCAAAGCCAAAAGGCAGTAACTGTTCACTTTCAAAGTAAGCAATTACTGTATTTTTGCTTTGCAGAGTAGGCTACGTAGTTGGCGCTATTGCTGTATCTGTAACATTATCACACCGGTGTTTATACAAACAGCCTACCGCTCAATGTATCAGCATGCTGTTTTTTCCTATATAATATGCCTATAGACCTAAGTTAGGCCATAGTTAGTTTAATGCCGGGCCACCGTCTGAGACGTCGGTCCAATATCTACCTACCCTCAGCTCAACATCATCCCGTGTTCAGTGGCGTCAGATTATTTTGAAAGTGGGGGGGCAAAAGGGAATTTGTGTGACTTCCGTGCGAGCGATTTTTTCTGATTTAGTTGTGTCTGAGAGCTTCTCAGATAAATTATAAAGCACATTACATAGTTTTTGTAAGCTCTTAAATACGTGTGTTTATTCAAGCAATTCACAATTGGAAAAGGAAATTAAATGATAAAATACATAATACCAGAACACACTTCGGTACTACCCTGATGACATCGCAAGGCTCTGACAAACTGACCGCCATGTTTTAGCGGGCTTGGCTCTACTGTGATCACCAGAGCGCGCTAGCTGAGTAGGGCCAACACTGTTACCGTCTTATCGGTAGGCGGAGTCACTGTCTTTTTTACACGGGCAGCTGTGGAAAAATGGTCGTCAGTGCGGCCGAGCTTCACGCAATGTGAGTAGCTTGGCTTAGCCGGGTACTTCGGTACATCCATCCATCCTCGAAACATTATCAACTTGCCTAATTATTTTAGGGAGATTGGACAATTTTCTCTATCAGTATGTACTAATAAAAATAGATTTTTTCTCGCAATTTATTAAAAATAAACATATTAGAATATCAGCTCATGCTGACCATTTAATTTTGAAAAATTAACTTATATAAAGGTATATATAGCCCACTGATCTCTACTGAAAATAATGAAAAAAAGAAAATTATTTCAAAGCACTGAAGAGGACTAAAGTAGTTTTATTTCCAGGTCGTATATTGCCATGTAAGCGAAACAGTCTGCAGTACGTATACAAAACGTTATACCCACGTCTCAGACGGTGGGATCAAAGCCTACTCCAGGACACATGAAAGCAGTCACTGTTACTTGGTGTCTTATAGTCAGAACCTGGGGGGATGCGCCTGCAGCGCTGCTTGTCTGCCTAACGCTGGGCCGACGGCATCAACATGTGGCCCAATGCTGTGGGAACATTCAACCGTCCTTTAGGTATACAAAATAGTTTGTTTAGATTTTCATTTGATTCATAGAAATATTGATAAAAAATTATTTTTTTTCAATCTAAAAATTTAAAAAAAAGTAAAATTATTATCTTATTAAACTACTTGATTAAAAATATAAAACAAAAATTGATATCATCCACAGGGTTCTTTTAATTTACAAAGAAAAATGTCATTGTAAAAAAATCGGACTGGGGGTAGCACTATTTGTGCTCTTTTGCGTCACACATTAATAAATAGAAGTCAGGACTTTTTTATCAAAATTGGCAGGAAAAACACTTTACCTTAAAATAAATTAGGCATAGTCAGGAAAAGTCAATAATTTTGTCATATAAGTCGCTTAACTTGACCTAACTTTAACCAAGAGAATCTTCAGATCATGGATTTGCCTCTGATTTTTGCCCACTTCACACCTGATTTAATTGGGTCATAACAACTTTCTATTTTTGGAGTTAGTTTAATCTATATGCCTACCGTACGTGAAAGCGAAGATAATTGCAAGATTTATATTTTTATGCTATTACTTTTAGGCGACTTTTCCCAGCATATGTATCAAGCGGTTTTAGTCAAATAAAATATTTTTTACGTCATGACAAACTGACTTTTTCCATGAGTCAAAAACGTGGGAGGGGAGGCAATTGCCCCCCCCCCCCAGCCCCCCCCCCCCAGTTCTGACGCCACTGGTGTTCGCCGGGATATAGCAGTCCTCATACTGAATTCTTGACACTTATCTCTTGTCCTTTTGAATTTTTTGTTTCTACTTTTCATTAATTCGAAGCTGGAAATATCCCTAGCCGTTTTATAAAAAATACACAACAGTCAGGTTCTCAAAAAAATTTCGATTCAAATTATTTGATTCCCAACCACCCACCACAAAATGTTTTATCAATTTCAGTGGCATTTTAATTGCCTTGAAATTTGGTGGATAACGTGTATAATTATATACGTTCTT
Source organism: Flabesymbios commensalis (assembly GCA_964017125.1). Lineage (NCBI taxonomy): Eukaryota > Metazoa > Annelida > Polychaeta > Terebellida > Flabelligeridae > Flabesymbios > Flabesymbios commensalis. The sequence continues at coordinate 26,549,733 of OZ024909.1, read as the reverse complement.
AGCAGGACAAGGGTTAAGGTCACTGATCTCCGTCTTAACCCTTAGAGCGCTAAAGTTGATTAATTTAAATTTTCATCCACTTGAAGATGTGTCTCGCCACCGCGACCCACAACCGAAAGTGTATGAAAATTACCCATATTTGTTGATTTGAGACCAAACATTTGCAAATCTTGTTTTTAAAGCCCTCATCTCATTCCCAATAGCAGCTAGTGCTTTAATCAGCTAATAAAACAAATTAAAAACGACTATAGTCGTGCTTAGCGGTGCAATGGTTAACCCTTGTGCTTCTAGACCCATGTGGTTTCAAGCATATTTTAAAACAAGTAAAATGTGACAGATATAGATAAAATAATTTCTAGTAGATGCCAGCAAACACAAAACATTTATACAGTGTTGTACTAACGTCGAAGCCGTTGGGCCAACATTGTATGAATGTTATTCAAATGTTTTGTGTTTGGTGGGATGCTCAGTTTATCAAATCATTCAATTTTGCAAATGTCTATTTTTCACAAGTAAAAAATATTTTTCATCATTTGAAGCTGGAAATTGCGTCAGCGATTCCAGCTTCAAATGAATGAAAAATAGAAACAAACGATTCGGCAGCAGGCCCGTAGCCAGGATTTTTGTGTGGGGGGTCGTTTTAGGCCAAAAGTTGGACCTTTTTTTCACTCTCGGCAGCCGCCAGTCATGCCAGTGGGGTGGTGCGAAGGAATTATGCCTCTCCTAATTTGTTTTAAATATAAAACCCCCCATATTTCACATTTCCTGCTTTTAAACACAATTTTTTCTCCCCCTTCCCTTTGCTAAATTAAATAGGCTACCCCTTAAAGTTATTACGATCATGTGTCATTTTGAATTTATGTGTATTTTTTAGGCCTATGAGTTGAATATATGAGCCATTCTTTGCAAGCTGTGAGCTTTAGTGTCCTGTATATAGAGCACCTAAATTAAAGGCTGTTAAATGTAGCTGCCCATGCCAGCAGCTCACTATCAATGTGAACAGTGTTGGCAAAAAAATCACTCTCCTAAGTGCATCCATTATATTATTTTTTGATATCCGAGTTTGACAATTGTCAGCACCGTAACGTGTCCGACAGGTGATTTTCTGTGTTTAATAACATTTTGCAACGTACATAGGTGCCAGGTATCTGGAAATGTATTTCCTAGTTGTAACCTCAGGGAATACCAGTCAGATCCTTCATAGAAAAAGTCTGTCATATGGTGCATGTTGCTACAAGTTACACTCACACATGTATCCATCAAAGTAATGTCAACACCATAACACAGCATGCTCATGTGGCTAGCTGTGCTCGTTGCAACTGGTATCTTGTGATGATCATTGCATACGACTGACCTTTTGCTGGTCTAGCATGGAACACAAGAGGTTGGAGAAAGTTTCATATTTTGTCCTTCAAAAATACCACTCTAAGGAAGAATTTTTAAAGGTATGTTCATTGTAAGTCAGCACCGTAACGGCCCACATATAGCCACAGTTGAAAGTTAAAATCAAAAGTCAATGTCGTTAGTTTGACTTGAATGACCCAAATATATGAGATAGTTTGGGTGATAATAGGTTGATATTTTTCAGGGGAAATCTTCAATAAACATACAATTTGTCACCACCGTAACAGTCATCAACATATTTCTGTTATGGAGCTGACAAATTGTATTATGGTGTTGACAGATAGTGTTTGAATGCTCTACTATTCATTCACTTTACATTTGTTATGCTTAAACAGCTGAACTGCAAATTTTGACAGTTGACTAGACTTTTAATCCCATTCCAGTGTGCTGGTATAACACCTTTGCGCATTAGACGTTTGACCCGAGCAGAGCGAGGAAATTTTAGCCTTTCTTTGGCAGTTTCCGGCAGATTTGGAAAGATCTGCTGGCTGTCAACAACCAATTTTTTTCTTACACATAACCGAACAAATTATTTTTTTCCCACACACTATAGAGCAAACTATTTTTTTACGAAAAAAACATACCCCTCTGGTATTAAATGGTCGGTCCCTTAGATGGTTTAGCATTATTTCTAGTCACAATAGGTTTATGCTAATACGACTACAAACGTCAATCACATTGCAAAACACGAGACAATGACTTGGTAAAATGTTTATTCATATTCTTCAAACTTTGAACCAATGTTTTTCAAGTTGGCCAAAAATCGGCGACAAGGGATGGCCAAAATGTGGACCTTCAGCTTGCAGGGGGGGGGGGGGTGGTCGTACGAGTCATCCGACCCCCCCTCCCCCGGCTACGGGCCTGAGCAGCATATAACGGTTAAAATGGTGGTCACATTGAAGTAGGTAGGTCGTCACAATTTGCTTAGCATAGGTTGTAGGCCCACCCGCATGCGCAGCGTGATCAACGTTATAAGGAGTGGGATCCGCCAGAAGTAAATTATTATAATTCGGTGAAGCGAAACGACTGACCTGTTTTAATCACATACTATCAAATTAGGAGAGACACAAAAAACACATTCGAAACATTTGTATTTTTTCTTGAGGAATCTCAAGCCCGGTACTACTCACGATGCGATTTGTCTCATAAGATGTGTCCTATGACATAACTCGTATGAGATAATTGTCTCTCATAGGATTGTCTGTACATGACAATATTTTGTTACGGGACTTTCTGGACATGTGCATTTCGAAGAAGACGAAAAAACTGTTATATTCTACTAAAAGGTTTCATGTTTTTGCATTTGCCGCAAAAGAAACTGTCGTGGATAACACATCTCTCAATCATGTTCGTAGCCTACGAGGGACAGCTGCCATCTGTACTTTTCAAATTATAGCGATTTTTTGTAAAATGTTCACTTGGGTTACCATTACCAACTGCCCCCCCCCCCCCAACTTGCACCAGGTTACAGTTAGCCCTGTCCGTGGGTGTGAAATAAGTAGGCTTAGTAGGAAATGTTAGCTGGCATAGCCTATGTGTCATCTAAATCCCTCCCCTGGGGCCCATCCCACTGAGAATCTTAAAATTATCTTGACTTTTCCATTAATGTATCCTGACTTTCTAATAGAAATAAAATAAAGTAAAGATAATCTTAATTTTAAGATAGATTTATAAGCCACAGTGGGCCTAAGTTACATCGATAATAAGCCTATATATCTTTTCAACACATTTAAGGCTCGACAAAACTGTTTTCTGTTTTTGATTTTCGTGAAACAGTAGCGCCCAAAAGGCAGTATCTGCTTACTCTACAAAGCAGGTACTGCCTACTGTGGCATACAAATAGCCCTCTAGTCTACATTACACCATGGGGTGACCCACAAACCATATTAAGATTTATGTGATCACCATATCGTTTCAAGGTCGATATCAAGGTCATTCGGCTAGCTAATTACCAAAGACAAAGATATGCTGTTTGATATACCATAGCAGGTTATATAGCATATCTGATTATATCAGTATCCAGAATTTACAAAATTGTTGCATTTCTATGGTGGTGATAATACAGCTCTATATTTTACAAATGATTTAGTGGATTAGGAATCTTTGAAATCCTGAACACATCATCACAGGTTGATCCTTCATGGTTATACAAGTATATAATGTAGGAACCACAATAGACTTTAAAAACTATTTGCTGTTTTCACCATAAAGGTACAACGAAACTCTTGGAAAAAACAAGATATTTTTAGCTGCCGCCGTCACCGTAGGTGAGACGGAGGGATTCCGCCTCTGTTCTAGTTTTTACCTCTTCTTTTGCCTATAACTTTGTAAGAAAATAAGCTAGGATAACAATGTGTGGTATGTGGGTTACTTCCGGATGGATAATGGACAGGTTAAAATATTTTTAATCTGAATTCAAAACGCGAAGGTCGCAGAGGAGAAAATGATGATGCTACGGCGTTGGGCCGTCCGTGAACATTTCGTTTCCGAAGCATATCTCTGAAAGTACTTGTCCGATTGTCTTCCAATTTTACACGCAACACCTCTTTGGGGTCTAGTTGTGCCTTTTGGGGTATTTGAACTTTGACCTACTTTTGGTTCAGAACTATGACCTATTCAGATGTTTTGACGCACACTTCGTTTCCGGAGCAGATCCCAAAAAGTAGGGGCCTACTGGGTCGGTTACAGTCATATTGCACATACATGTTCTCTAAGGTCCCTAGTTGTGCCTTTTCAGGTTTTTTGACCTTGACCTCGAAGTTGACCCAGCACTTTGACCTAATTTATAACATCGGTAAATCCGACTGAAATATTTTGCGGAATATCATTAAAACCGCTTAAGATAGCTACACCATTACTATAAAACAAATTGTAAGGTTTCAGGAGAGGATGCATCTTGAAAAATTTCACGTCGATAAAATTCAAAATGGCCACCAATCGGCCATTATTCACCTCGACAGGCCTCATATTGCGGAATATCATGAAAACCGCTCAAGATAGCTACACCATTACCATAAAACAAATTGTAAGGTTTCAGGAGAAGATGCATTTTGAAAAATTTCAACTCGATCAAATTCAAAATGGCCGCCTATCGGCCATTCTTCACCTCGACAGGCCTGATATTGGGTAAACCGTGCTAGATAGCTGAACCATTACTACTAAAAAAAATGTGAGATTTCAGGAGAGGATGCATCTTGAAAAAAATTCGACTTGATCAAATTCAAAATGGCCGCTTATCGGCCATTATCCACTTTCACATGGCCGATATTTGATAAACAGTGCTAGATGGCTAGACCATTACTGTAAAACAAAATGTGAGATTTCAGGAGAGGATGCATCTTGAAAAAAATTTGACTCGATCAAATTCAAAATGGCCGCCTATCGGCCATTATTGACTTTCACATGGCCGTTATTTGGTAAGCTGTACCAGATGGCTGGACCATTACTATAAAACAAAATGTGAGATTTCAGGAGAGGATGCATCCTGAAAAATTTCGACTTGATCAAATTTAAGATGGCCGCCTTCAGGCCATTATTCACTTTCACATGACCATTATTTGGTAAACCGTGCTAGATGGCTAGACCATTACTATAAAACAAAATGTGAGTTTTTAGGAGAAGATGCATCTTGAAAAATTTAGACTCGATCAAATTCAAAATGGCTGCTTATCGGCCATTATTCACTTTCACATGGCCGATATTTGATAAACCGTGCTAGATGGCTGGACCATTACTATAGAACGAAATGTGAGATTTCAGCTGGGGATGCATCTTGAAAAATTCCGACTTGATCAAATTCAAAATGGCCGTCTATCTGCTATTATTCACTTTCACATGGCCGATATTTGCTAAACCATGCTAGATGGCTAGACCATTACTATAAAACAAAATGTGAGATTTCGGGGGAGAATGCACCCTGGAAATTTTTAACTCTTATCGAATTCAAAATGGCCAACAATTGGCATTAAATACCTCGATAGGCCTGATATCAGGTAAACCGTGCCAGATAGCTAGACCATTACTATAAAACAAATATGACGTTTCAGGAGAGGATGCATCTTGAAAAATTTCGACTTGATCAAGGTCAAAATGGCCCCCTATCGGCCATTAGTTACATTCACATGCCCAATATTTAGCAAACTGTGTTATAGATGCTAGTCCATTACTATAAAACAAGATGTGAGGTTTCGGGGGAGACATCTTCCGCTACAAGTTATCTTACCCACGAGCACGCAGTGCGATATCTTGCTTGATCGAGCATAGGATCAAACTATTTTAAATAGCCAGATACCTTGAATGTCGCGCGTCGCAAGACCAGCCAATCAGAGAGCCCTTGACCAGGCGTTGACAGCTGGCTGAGAGCACAGGAAATTGGGATGTGTCCATGCGGTGACAGTCACTGCCATGTCTATACTTCTACTGAGGGAAGGAAACTATCAAGTCCTCGTCACTTTAAAATGAGAAATGGACTAAGTAGACTTTTGTTTTCTACCAAACAAATGAAACCATGTCATACCTAGTTCTTGTAGCAAATTATTGATGAATTTTCAAACGGGAATCTCATGATTTACGTGCATTAATACACATTATACGAGCTCGATTCTGACAGAAGCACTATTTCCAACAAAATGCGAATTGTAGTGAATAATACACTGCAGTATTCAGTTACTATTATATTGAGAAGTTACTGCCTTTTTGGCTTTACACGATCGAATAGTGGAGCTGAATAGCCCTTATTGTGCGTGCGTGCGGGCGTGAACAAATAGGCCTAGTGTGTTGCGTTTGCTGCTTCCAAGATTTCGGTGAGTTACCGAACTTGTATAAAAAACAATGAGCATGCTGACCCTATGCCAATCAGCTGTGGCTGAGAGCATAGCTTGCTTGTTTCAGTTGGTACGATAGATCTGATAGATAGATTAGCTCGGAATGGCGGCCACGATATGATTACTGGCCGCCATGGCGAAATTCGGTACACATCACTGTCCAAATGAGAGATTCCCAATTTGTCTATATAATACATCTAGCAGCGGAAACATCTGACTGTGTATGAAAGATGAACAAGAGGTTAATTCTTCGCGACCTTTTATGACATTTTTATAAATCTGAAACATCCAATGAGGTTTGAATCTCAGACACACCCCCAATATGACTACGTAGACAGAATAACTGATTATAGTACTCGATACGGCCAGGCTCCTGTGGTATGAACTCGCGTGAGACTGGCCAAGGGAAGATGGGGGGAGGATGCACCCTGAATTTTTTAACTAGTCTATATCGAATTCAAAATGACCGTAAATCAGCCATTATTTACCTCGATTGGCCTGATATCGGGTAAACCGTGTCAGATAGGTAAGCCATTACTGGGATACTGATTATGATTATTAATTTCAATGGAGATTTGCAATCTCTGACAAACTGTCTAGTTATTATCTTACTCTTAGACTGAGCCTATTAGACCTAGTTGTCTTGCGTCTTGATTTTTGACCTAGCCTAGGACTACATTAATAACCCTACACAAAATTGCTTAAATCAAATTCTAATTCGGAGCGGGAGCTCCTGGACTTATGTAGTCTTGTTAATACTCAATTTAAAGCACCCAAAATAACCCGCACCAGTCTGGTAAAAGACATGACGAAATTGTCTTAGATGTTCAGTGACTGAAATTGCGTATATAGCAGATTGTTGTTACTGGCTTCCATTTATCGACATGAATTTCAGTATTGATGAACATCCAATATCAAAGAGCGCTTGAGATAATCATATCCTTCATGTTTGAGTGCTTGAGTCACTATCCAAAAGTAACAAGCTAATTAGTACTGAACATACTGCCAACTGTATTAAGTAAGAAATATTTAGTAACACATAGGTTTGTGTTAATCCACACTATCACATTCTGTTGCGTTATTGCAAATGTGTTATTTTGTCTTATTTAAAGTGGCATTCATGCATCAGATACTACCATGGCTGGTTTCCTGATACTGGTTTGGCCGGACTATCCAGTGAATAGTCGGCCCAAAATTGAATTAAAGAAAGATTCAACTGCAAAACGCGCATGCCTGGGACGGTCAAGTGTAGGCCAACAGTAGCCTATTGAGTACTGATTGACGGCATTAATATACCCACTGAACTGATTACAAGATACTACTTAAACGAGAAATTGATTCAATGCTGTTTTAATGCTAGGCCAACGTCTGCGACTCTGGCCCAACATTGAATAAATGTACAATGTTTGAGAGAAAGTCCTCCTGCCCAGCAAACACAAGACATTTGTCTAACATTTATACAACGTCGGCCCAACGTCTTCGACGTTGGTCCAACATTGCATAGAATCATACAAATGCTTTGTATTTACTGGGCATGTCAATACAAGCTTGGGTCAAGTAGGGGTAAGGGCCAAGAGCTTTGAATTATAAACTCATAGATGTCGCTCAAGTATATGAACTTGCTGTGATTTGAGAACTTGCTCTTAATGAGGCTTTGGGTATGAAACGCATTTGTAGTATTATTATGGAAAAGGGACTTGGCCTACCAACGGGCACTATTGCCTTCTGGGAGACCCTTGTCCCGCGAATTTTGACAGTTGACCAACGCAGGTCAGCATTTATGTGCAGGTCTACATGTATTCATATCTAAATGCAGTTGTCTTCGACATTACTCCAGTCCGTAATAACAGACTCTGTGTGCGATACAGAGTCTGTAATCATTGCCATTCGTAAAGTTGTGCCCCAAAAATACGGTGCGCATCCGATCGATTGCGCAATGAATTACTGCGTCATTGTTTGATCAATTATTTGTATATCATTCTGTAATGACAGATGTACATCTCATTAGAATAATGCCTTAACATGGGGACTTAAAGCCATGTCTTTATAGGTGAATTTATCATCTAAATAGGGCTACCCTCACATTTTTCATGACATTTTTGGTCTCACTGTACACTGACCGCCAGTATAGAAAACCACAGCTTTTGCTATGCTGTCAATCTCTGACGTTGAACCATGCTGTTCACGTCAAGCTCGGACTACATTACTCGAGCGCGCATGAACGACCATGATGATATATATTTGTTTTAAGCACATTTTCGTCACCTTCAAAAATAATAATTACCCAACGCTGAATTATTTTTTTATAAACCATGGAGACCAAAGGGTTTTCTTCAATTTAAAATCATCATAAATGTCCTAATTAATTAGCACATTCCGCTTTATTTGAATATCTATGTTATGGGTCTACAGCCATTATAAATATTTTAATTCTTACATTGCGGGGATCGACTTCAGACGTCAGATTTTGACGTCTGAAGTCGATCCCCGCAATGAAAGGGTTAAAGTTTTACAGCGAAGCCCATGCACTCAGAATTTCCACCCAGCAAACACGGTACATTAAGCCGGTGTTGGTTGGATGATGGGTCAGCTTTGTACACAGTGGACCAACATTGACACATCACTGGTTCTATGTCCCGTGTTTGCTGAGTAGCACTATGTTTATGTGGGTGAGTGAGTGAGTGAGTGAGTGAGTGAGTGAGTGAGTAAGTGAGTGAGTGAGTGAGTGAGTGAGTGAGTGAGTGAGTGAGTGAGTGAGTGAGTGAGTGAGTGAGTGAGTGAGTGAGTGAGTGAGTGATTATTGCTTTACGTCGCTTTCATGGCAATAGCGCGACAGAAGGAAGCCCAAAGTCTGATTACGCCCTACTCTTATCAAATGACAAGGGTTCTTTATATAAATAGTGCACAGTACCATATACCATATATATAGACCACACTGCACATCCCAGTCCTTTTGATGGCTTGGAGCACTGCATATGCAGAAACCCGATGACAAATATCCGACCCGGCCGGGATTCAAAACCAGTACATCGAGTTTTGAGCCACAACCGGATTGAATGAACTATCGGGGCCGGCCATGACATGTGGGTGGCCTATAGGCCTACAGCAAACATATAATAAGATATATGAATATAATGCGCCAGTGTTGTATCAATGTTGGCCCAGCGTCCGAGACTGTGGGCCAGCATTAGTATAACGTTTGCTGGTATAGCCCAGACAATATGAGACGCTGACACAATGTTGAGTTAATGCTGGCCCATCGTCTTCAACGCTGGACCAACATTAACGCAACATTGTGTCAGCGTCTCATGTTTGCTGAGACAGGGTACACTGTTCACGTCCACAATGCGCATGTATACACAAGAGGGGATGGGTTATACCCAGCAAACACGAGGTATTGAACCAATGTTGTTTTAATGCTGGCCCGCCGTCTCCGACGTCGGCCCAACATTAAAACAACATTGGGTCAATGCCTCGTGTTAGCTGGGTAGACCGTCACAAATAGGTGCTGGATAGATGTGTGAAGTATGATAGATGTGTAAAAAACAAAGTGCAATCTGTTCTAGATCTATGATGAAAATAAGGGTCGTGCTAAATAACATTAGAGGAGACTGGGCCACCATGAGACTTGGGGCACAACGGGCCTGTTATTTTGCGATTTGTGCGCCATCTGGCCAATGGTACCAAAAATAATCAATTTCAATTGTTCTCCCTTATGCTAAGGACTGTTGGACATCCTTGGCATGTCCGGTATCTAAACTATTAAGTCCATTTATTTACATGAAAATATTTTTTTAGATGATGAATATTTGGGTCTATACATCCAGTAATACTTTATTTCTCTATGATTTTGCTGGTATGTTGCACTTGTGCCATCTCTTTATAACCTATGTGTAATGGTTTGCTTCAAAGACACCCCACACACAGAATATGATATCAGATGCTATGTCAGTCAGGGTGTGGTATACTGTCTGAAGATGCCCCGGAAATGTTTCAAGGCTCCCCCCACTTATTTCGGGCACATATTATTGTTTATTTCGGGCACATATTATTGTCTGCCACCCCCTAAAATTAGCCACTGCCCCCCCCCCCCCAAAAAAAAAAAACCTGCTCGCGCCGCTCTCACTGCAATTCCCCCCACCAATCACTCTTATCTCAATTCCCCCACAAACCCTCCAGGAAACTTTGTGTGGATGCTGTATCCACAAGTGTCTTCAAAGTGTTTTATTTCTGAAATTAAATATATTTTTGTGGGTTTGAATCTGACGATAGCCCTAGAGAAAGCGCCCAGCTAACACAGATGTTTTAATTTTGGGCCAGCATCGCAGACAGTGGGCCAAGTTAAAGCAACTAGGTCGTTATGCTTCACTGAACCATAATATTAAAATGGCCAGATAGCGTGAGACGTTCAACCAATATTGGTTTAAAGTTGGCCCAACATTAAACCAACATTGATTAAACAACTCGTGTTAGCTGGGTTAGTAATATTAGATGTCACTGGCGGCGGACCACACTCCTGTGTACGTTGACCATGCTGCGCCATTGCGTTGTGCGCCCAAAATGTTTACTAAGCGACCCACCTATTTTAACCCTTTAACCGTCGGTGCCGCATATATTCGGGTTTTCATTTTTTATCAGCACATGAAGTACCAACTTTTAAACACGTTAAAGATAAAATGTGACATCAATCAGCAACATTTGAAAACAGTTGACCTCCTTCTTGTAAAATCTGAATAATTCTCACTCACTTGAAGTTGTGGATCGCGTGAGTGAAAATTATTCTGATCTGACAAAATGGAGGTAAACTATGTTTAAATTTTGGCTGATTGATGTCACGTTTTATTTCAATATGTTTAAAAGCTGATATGCAATATGCTAATAAAAAATGTAAAAAAATCAAATATACTCGGTACCCGTGGTTTAAGGGTTAAATGGCAGAATACTTGGCGAGATAAACCTCAGGAGAAACAACAGATTGTTTCAACCACAAACAAGATTGTCTGAGACGACGTGCGGCCACCCATTTCACAGATAAATAAATTCTGTGAAACTCAAGAGCATTGACCTGCAATGTTTTCACCCAGCAATGAATTACAATGAATTACGGGGGAGGGGGACTTATATAACATTCTTTTCACCGAGTAGCCATTCAAAAGGTCACTACATTCGCAGAATATTCTTCTCCACGTGGTTCCACTCACACAACAAGACAATGATAGGCGTAATGATAACCCAGTAAACATAAAAAAATTGTAGAACATTCGTACAACGTTGGCCCAATGTACAAATGTTATACAAATGTTTTGTGTTTACTGGGAAGCCATGCAACATGTCCTTAACTTCTCTAAAGATAACAACACTTCATGCAACAAGTCCGTTTTAACTTCTCCAATTTATTGTGCATAAGATGCAATATGTAACTGATGAGAAAAATGTCAGATATATCGACTGAAACAACTGGATTTCGTGCCTCCTGTACAGTGACTCATTCGTTACATTCAAACACCCGCTGTACAATGACTATTAGATTATAATCGCTGGATTTCTTCTGTGGTTTGTTGGATCAGGGGTTGACACAACTTCGTTTTAATGTTGGGCCACAGTACTGATGCTGGACAAGCATTAAAACAATAGCGGGTCAACGTCTGTTTTCGACATTTTGTGTATGAAAGCAACATTCACCATATGCAGGATGATTCTTTATACACAAAATACCGGACCCGGTGAGATAAAATAGACTGATAATTTCTTATGAAATGCTATATGTAGAATACTACCTAGCAAACACAAAACATTTGTATAACATTTGTATAACGTCGGCACAACATCTTCAACGTTGGTTCAACATTGTATAAATGTTATGCAAATGTTTTATGCTTACCTTGTAGACAAAAGAAAGGTGCGAATAGCAGACATTTACTACATACCCCTAGAGAAGATGTGGAACAAAAATGAATTTACAGTAATATAATCTCAAAGTGATGACTATGAAACAATGTTTTGAGACCACTATATTGAGACTAGATTAAGCTGGGGGCGGGCAACAAGTCACAGAAGAAAAAAAAAAGCTTTTACATCACAATAATTGCATTTCATACAATTTTATATATAAATGAGCGCATACGGTGCTGACATGGTTATTTAGATCACAGAGCAGTTCAGTTAGCTAAAAAAATCCCATGGATCACACACGCTGATTTTGGAAGATAAAATAAGAAGCGAAAGCATTACAAAAGGCAAGAGTGGAAGTTTGGCAGCTGCAGACACATTGATAATTTATAACAGTTGTGTTTCAGATAATAACATAAGTATATACTGTGCTTCTTGAACTAGCCCTTTGACTGAAATTATGACTAATCAACCACTACAATGCTAAATTATTTTTGTACAAATCATGGTGACCAAATGTTTTTTTCCAATCTGAAATCATCATGAATGTCTTAGTTCTTTCCGTTTGAATATCTATGTTTTTGGGTCTACCACCATTGGAAATACTTTTTCTCCTAACCCTTGTCCTGCTGAATTGCTTCAATTGTATTTTTCGTCATTTGAAGCTGGAATTGCTAACGCAATTTCCAGCTTCAAATGACGAAAAATATTACTATTTATGAAAAATAGACATGTCTAAAATTAAATCATTGGATCAACAAGGCGTCTATTAAAAACTATTTTATCAAAATCAAGTGATATTTTTATTGATCTAAAACATCCTTAACCACTGTTATTGATGAAATGTGTTTTTAAACATCAAGATTTGCAAATATTTGGTCTCAAATCAAACTAATACAAGTAATTGTCACCCACTTGAAGTTGTGGGTCGCGGTAGCGAGACACAACTTCAAGTGGGTGAAAATTAAAATTAGATAATTGGTGCAGAAAGGGTTAAATAAATCAAGAGCTACAGTAGGAGCAGCATCGACTTGTTAACTCAATGCTGTGCTAATGTTGGCCCACTGTCTACGACGCTGGGCCAATTTTAAACCCAGCATTGGGTCAACGTCATATTTTCTGGTTAGGAGCAGCATCGACAGCCATATGACTAATATTGTTACATAGACCTCTGATTACAGACATACACTGAATTTTATAGGTATTGTCACCTTGGTATTGAAAGGGTCGTATCTGAGATAAGACCCTTTAATACCAAGGTGATTATCACACAGAATATTTACACTACTGTAATGTGCATACCTATGTAGATAATTATGTGTATAAATATGGGTATAATTATATATATATATGTTACTCCCATCCAACGACCTCTGCAAACAAAGTCCTGACAGCCGTATCTTGGCTAACGTCTCAGTTGTTGAGCCGGCATTGAGCCAATGTCGGGCAATCAGGCCGTGTTTGCCAGAGGTGGCCAGGATATAATACAAACATTGAAAAAGTAATTTTTAACCTGAGTTAATGACATGCCACCGAAAAGCAAGGACTAAAGATGAGGGCCATCTTGGGATTCAAGTTTCACGAGGGCACTCGTGGCACTTTAATCCCAAATTGACAAAAAACAACCAGTACGTTCCGCGGACAATGGATGACTGAGTGAACATAATCAAATATATTATAACAGCTTCGAAGCACAGTAGCTTTACACTCCGCATTAGATCTACACTGTGGATTCCTAGCAAACAATACATTCAACCAATGTTGGGTTAATGTTGGGCCAGAGTTTACTGTAAGCATATACTGTATTTTGGCAGACACAACATTGCAGGCATTATGACAAGATTAAAGATCTGATAATTTTTTAAATTCAACCACAAACTGCTCTTTCTCCGCAAAAGCGGTGGATTCTACAGGCGGAAAAACACATTCTCATTCAGGCTGAGATTGCTAAAAAAGCTCAATATATATTTTTTCCCATCCCATATGAAGAAATAATTTTGATAGCAAAATTACACCACATACAAAGTAAAATAATCCTTACATTTATTATAAACCGAGTGCATTTTCCAGTTTAAATTATGCTGGGCCACACTGTGAAGGTAGAGAATTATAAGCAGCAGCAACACAAACTGAGATCATGTGGAGCGCTTCACAGCCATATAGACATTTAACCCTTGCGCTGCTGGGACCGTATACACAGTTAAAAGCAAGTTGCAAATCAAATAAAATCACCGAAATTGATAAAATAATTTGTGACAGATGCTCAGTTAACCATTAAAGAGTTAAATTAAATAATTTCAATTTTCATCCACTTGAAGTTGTGTCTCGCTACCGCGACCCACAACTCGTATTTGGTAGATTTGAAACTAAACATTTGCAAATATTTAAGTTTGAATGCTCATTTCGTTCACAATAACAGTGATTTGATCGGCCAATAAATAAATAAGCTGTTAATCAAATAATTAGTTTTTTGAGAAATGTCTATTTCTCATCTATTAAAGCTGGAAATTGTGTTCAGCAATCCAGCTTTGAATGAATGAGAAAAAGAAAAAAACATTTCAGCAGGACAAGGGTTAAAATACTTTTACATGTAATAACCTAACATAACTTTTAACGTCTTTTACAGATCTGCACATTTTAAAAACATAACTGAATATAATGAGTGCTTTAATTTTTGTACAGAAATTGTTGTCAGATCAGAGGTGTAAACAGTCTTATCTGTGACTTTTTAAGTGGCAGACATGACCCTTTGAACCCTAGGTAACAAAACCTTGCATTTATTGTAGCTTAAAATTTAAAAGCTATATAAATACAACCTGTTATAATATGGCTTCATCATAGGGGTGTAGCAGAACCGTACATATAATTTTGCTGTGAATCAATACTGCACCAGCAAATAAAGTAAGCACTATTGTTAGTACAGTATAGTTGTTTTAGCGCACAGAACACTTAGCTCGGAGTGGACAATATTATATCAGCAATAAAATAGTTATAACCCCTGAAGTGTCAAGCTTTTCTGCTAGTCCTAGTACTTGAACTTTACAACGCTGAAATACTTTTGTATAAACCATGAAGACCAAAAGTTTTTTATAAATATCTTAGTTAATCTTAAATGTCTTAGTTAGTTCTTTCCTCTTCAGTTGAATACCTATGTTATGGGTCTACGGTCATTGTAAATATTGTACTCTTTCAGTGCGGGGATCAACTTTAGACATCAGATTCTGACGTCTAAAGACGGTCCTCACGCTGAAACGGTTATTATTCATGAAGATGAGTTTTAAATAAGAAAATTGCCAAATGTCTGGACATAAAATATTTCTGATGTGATGTGAATCCTCCCCCTTGGGATAATAGGGATACAACAGCATTCAGCTTCCAAGTGGGCTCTGGTGGTGAAAGGGTTGAGTGGCTGAAAATCTAATTTTGCTGATTAATCCCTTGTCACCTTTCATCCACATAGTATATTTATCTTAACCCTTTCCCCTCTAAGTTATCACATTTTTCAGTCACTTGAAGTTGTGTTTCGCTATCACAATCCACAACTTCAAGTGGGTGAAAATTACTAATTTTTGTTTATTTTGAGAACAACCATAAGCAAATATTGATGTTCAAACATTCCCAATAGTTGTAATTTAACCTGCTAATAAAACAGAATAAAAATGATCATAACCGAGCTCAGCGCTTAAAGGGTTAATTCAAAATAAAAATGTTCCGATCTTTCATTTCATATGATACAGAAACACTTGGGTACTTTATAAAATCAAGTAATTTTCATTCACTTTGAGGTGATAACCGCAGCATGAAAATGAATGAAAATGAGAAAAAATACCTAGTTGTTAAGTTGGTTAAATGGTTAACAATACTATCCTAATTAATATAATAATAATAGGTAAATATATCTATTTAATAACAAAACACAAGGTGATGAGATGCAGACCATAACATACGCAGCAAACACGACACATCTACCCAATGTTTGAACAATGTTGGGCCAACGTCATAGACGGTGGCCCAACATTGGTCAAACATTGGGTAGATGTGTCGTGTTCGCTGGGTAGTTGACTTTTTTTCGTGCATTTACAAAATACAGATTTATAAATACCCAGTCACACTGCACAATAGTAACATACAGTTAGTATCAGTTATACACCATTAAACACCATTATACACTAGTTGAAGGAGCTACATGTACTTGTATGATAAGCGTAACGATACCTAAGGTATACTTTTTGGGCACAGTTCTCATAAAATAGCAATAAAACCACCTGGCCAATAGTTTTCCAAACTATTTCTCCATTTAAAAAGAAAATAATGTATTTATTGTGAAGAGAAACAGTTGGGCAATGAAGTTTTTTACCACTATATTTTTACAAGTAGGGTTGATTATTAGCAAATATATGTGGTACCATCATACATCAAAGCTTTCACATTTTCTCAGCACCAACCATTCTTCAAATTCTGCACAAACACCTTAACCCATGGAGACCGAAGGGCTTTTTCAATTTGAAATCATCATAAATGTTGATTAATTAGTTAATTCTTTCCGCTTCATTTTAATACAGTCTATGTTATGGGCCTACAGCCTTTATAAATATTTTATTACTTTCAGTGCGGGACCGTCTTTATAAGTCAGAATTTGACATCTGTCGTCAGATTCTGGCGTCTAAAGATAGCCCGCGCTGAAAGGGTTAAAACATTGTTTCAGACCTGATGCAAATTCAAAAAATGTCGGTCCAGCATTGAACCAATGTAATAACTGGCTGTCTTTGAGATAAACATTCATACATTTAAAAGCTTAAAACCTGTGGCTGTCAGAAAACGAATTGCACAAATAATTGAGTGAACACCATTTGTTTTTTTACATGCTTTCAAGTTAATTACGATTTAAAAAAAAATTCATGCACACATGCAGTTTATATACAGAATGGCCAAGATGTACAAAATATGTTGCGAAGTTAGCTGACTGTACAATAAATCTCCAGTTGTGAATGTCTTTATATACAGAGAATGACATAAAAAAGAAACATTCTGCCGTGTCCGTCAGATATACCATCCCTTTGGAATTGAAAAGGTGTATGTGCCATTTCTTATGTGGGTGATACACCTTTTCAGTCTCAAGGGGACTATACACCTATATATATATATATTATATCTATATACAGTTAAGAGTATAAAAATGCATTTCTGCCAAATGTAAAATATACCACACTTAAGCACAACCTACACAAAGATACGGGCCTAACACAAGGACTACTGTTTAAAGATACCCTGATGAAGATCGTTATCTATTGATAATACATCGTCCCCTTAGATATGAAAGGGTGTATCTGCCACTTTGCAAAGTGGCAGATACACCCTTTCATATCTAAGGGGACGACATAGTATGATGTTCTGATGCTGTTGGTGCCGAGGATTACGTCTTGCGCATTTACTAATCCTTTAACTCTCTAAGCGCTAATTACAACTATAGTAGGTTTTAAATATATTTTATTAGCGGATCAAATCACTGTTAATGGGAATGAAATGGGTGTTTCAACATCAACATTTACAATTTTTTCACCCCCTTAAAGTTGTGGGTCGCCTTAAGTGAGTATACATTTTAATTCTAACACTTACCCAGCAAACACGACACATCGACCCACTGTTGGACCAATGTTGGCCCAGGGTCTATGACATCAGCCCAACATTGGGCCAATGTGTCGTATTTGCTGGGTAGCGATTTAAGGTGGCCCGCTGAATTGTCAGTCAGCATTTTTTGTTTATTTAAAGCTTGAATTGACAACCCAATTTCCAACTTTAAATAACAAAAAATATTTTTCTATACGGGAAAAACAGAAATTTCTAAAGTTCAATTATTTGACTTACTAAAGATCTCGGCAGTCTTTAACTGATTCTAATAAAATTTTATTTGATTTAAAACTTGTTTGAAAACATATATCGTCACCTTAGTGATGGAAGGGTGTAACTGCCACGTAGTAAAGTGGCAGTTACACCTTCTGAGCGCTAAGAGTGCGGTATAAATAGCCTACATGTGAAGGGCCAAAATCCAAGATAATTCATTTTCTGAAACACTCTAATGGTAGAAAATACATGGGTTTTTAAAAGTATTTCTAATTTATATCATTAATCATTATCTACGGGCACAATATTCGAAAGCTCACTGTTTTAATATGATTCTATTTCTATCAAGTCATTTACACTAGCTTATTTTATTTTTTTGTTATTCAGATCACTTTGATTTTGTTCTATTGTTATTTAGATTACTTATTGGCTTGCCATGTTATTCAGATACATTTGAACTTGTTATTTTATCACACATAAGTTTGCAATCATGGTATACAGAAAAATTTGGCTTTTTATACTCCTTTTTAGGCTATATCTTTTATCCTGTTATGCTTACACTTGTGCCATCCACCAAGAAATATTTTACATTCTTCAATTCGATACACATCTGGGTTAGTTGGGTTTAAAAAATTCCGAATAATTTTTAAAAGATTCACAAACTCATTACACATAGACTATGCACAGATTCATTCACAGCACCATCAAATTACAAAATTGATTAAAAAAAAACTCACAAGTAAGCAAATAGCGTCAATAGTGACACTGCAGATGTTCCTATCTGTGTACAGCATTAAAACATGAGCATTTTAATTCACCTGACCCTTGTACGGCTAAATTATTTGTTTGTATTTTTCCTTCATTTGAACCTAGAATTGCTAACGCAAATTCCAGCTTCAAATGACGAAAAATATGTAATTTTTTTAATAGGTAGTCATCTCCAAAATTGAATTATCCGACCAACTGAGCATCTTCAACTAGCTGTTTTATAAATTTTTGGCTTTAAAATTGCTGAAAACATATATATAGGGGCCTAGCAGCACAAGGGTTCAAGTGTTTAAAGTCGGTTTTAACCACATCAAAGCCTGCTTTAAAAGGCTGACTCTATAGGTTGTGTTCAAAACTTAGAGTGCTCATTTAAATAGCTAAAATAGAGTTTTTCACACTTTCACCATGAATGCCTAGTGAAAAAATTCAAACAGACACGTACATCAGATTTGTCTTCCATGGAATGATCTCATGGCAAGTGATACATAGTTCATTGTCTCAGTTTCAAAAGCGAAGGCACATTGTCGTCAAGCAATTTCAAGGTGTAAGTACACAGTTATCAAGGTAAACATTTTTTTTTCAAGTTATTTGATTTTTATCATGATGATTTAATCCCTTAGCCATTGGTGACACATATATCCTTCAATTAAATCAATTCAATAGAAAATGCCACTACCAATTAATCCTTAAAGCGCTTAAATACCTGTATAAACCATGGGGACCAAAGGGTTTTTCAATTTGAAATCATTAGAGCTGTCTTAATTGGCTCTTTCTGCTTTATTTGAATACCTATGTTATGGGTCTAAGACCATTATAATTTTATATTCTTACAGTGCCAGGATCGACTTTAGACATCTGACGTTTGAAGCTGCAATTTGATAAATTGTACAAGGGTATTTAATAAAATTTGGTAATTTTTCTTCACTGTGAACCCGCAAATAACGGTGAGTGGAAATAAAATGAAATTTCCAGGTCGGTGAAGGGTATTGCAATTTCTCTAGTTTCGGCGTACATCTAAAATAATGATATATTCAAACTCAAGACATTTCTCAATGGTCAAATAAATGTCATCCTTTAGTAGCCCAGTGTGCACAAGACATTGTCCATATGTCGGTGTAATGGTTAATGTCGGTTTAATGTTGGCTCAGCATCTACGATGCTGGACCAAATTTTAACCAATATCGGGTGGATGCCACCGCCTGCGACATAAGCTTAACATTTACCCAACATACAGACAGCGTCTTGTGTTTGATGGGTCGTCGAATTTGCAATTCACCAGTAAAGTTTTACCTTGATAAAGGTGTACGACGAGCAAATTAAAACTTTAAACATTATACATGTAATGAAGCATGAATCAGTAATAGTTTTCAAATGATACAAGAGTGCATCACGCTTGCTGCATATGATAATAAAAGTTGAAAAAAACATCCTCAATTTATTTGAAAATGTTCCGAGCACACAGGTCATTCAGGTGATTAGCTACAACAAAAATTTAACCCTTTAAGCCCTCACGATGCATTAAAGCATCATTTTACATCCCTGAAAACACAATTTATTTTCCACAACTAAGGGTTTCAGAAGGAAAATTACCATAAACTGTTTTACCAACACATGGCAATTTTCATTACTTTTTCACTCACTTCAAGTCATCTTCATCCACTACAAGTCGAGAATTGCGACAGCAATTCGCGGCTTGTAGTGGATGAAGATGACAATGGTAAATTCAGGCCTGAAAGGGTTAAACAGTTCTTATAGTACAATAGTTCTTGAAATGTGATCAAGAAATCTGTTATGGTCATACTGTATTAAAGACAGATTATGAGTTTCATCATTAGAGAGTTGAAAAACAGTTATTCACTAAAATAAATATACAGAAGTTGAAAAAATTAAACAGGTTATTAATTAGTCAACCCTGATTAGTTCAGGTTGTGAAAAGGAGTATTAATTTAAGCTTACTATTTTAGTATTTTTATATCATGAATAAAAAAGAAAGAGCGGTGTATGTTAATGTATACTATCAAAACATCAAAAATCAAGTCGTGGATAAAAATATAGTTGTACATATTTTAATTTCATCAGCTG
The DNA here is from genome assembly GCA_964017125.1 of Flabesymbios commensalis. Lineage (NCBI taxonomy): Eukaryota > Metazoa > Annelida > Polychaeta > Terebellida > Flabelligeridae > Flabesymbios > Flabesymbios commensalis. The sequence continues at coordinate 26,528,926 of OZ024909.1, read as the reverse complement.
GGGCCTTGTTTCGATACGATCTTAAAAGTTAAAAGACCATCTTAACCAGTACATTTATGTGGTTACTTCCCAGCAGAGACAATACATTTGTATAACATTTGTACAACGTCAAAACCAATGTCTTCAACATTGTTCCCACATTGTACAAAGGTTGTGAATCTTTTACCACTTAGTGTGGATATATAATAACACTGAAGAAATCCTCAGAGATAAAAGTACTAGATTTCATAACGAAAAAGTACCTGTATATGGAAGTACACATAGTCATTGAAAACATCTCAGCCTTAATTGGAGACAAGTTTCATTTGACAAACAATTCAGATAACGCGAAGCTGATGGGCACTCAATTATGATATGAAACTCCAGAGTGGATTCTGTGGTTCAAAGTGGCGCAGGACAGACTGTGGCCTTATCGATGCGATTACTTCCCGCCAACATGCGGCATTGGGCCAATGTTGGCGTAATGTTGGTCCACCGTCATTGACGCTGGCCCAACATTAAAACAGCATTGGCTGAAGGACTTGTGTTTGCTGGGTATCAGTCGATGACACTGGAACTGTTGCAAACAGATGGCGCACGTCACACGTGCGGAAGCCGTCTCAGTCAAACAAGTATAAACGGATTAAAAAACGGCTAGAAAGATGATAAATGTAGAAAGAGTGCGTGACAACACACCGATCACAATAAGAGTTCAATAGCTGTTTTTGAATTGCAGTTTATGCAGCATCCTGTATAAATGTAGAATGGCAACGCAGTAATATACTTGAACAGCACAACAAAGTAAGGATATCTGAATTGCACAGACACTACTTCATGTCGTCCTCTTGGATATGAAAGGGTGTATCTGCCACTTTGCTAAGTGGCAGATACACCCTTTCATATCCAAGGGGACGATGTATTTAACAAAGCGATGCTCTCCCAAAGTACCTTCATCAAGGCCACAAAGAGACTGGGATATCTTCTAACATTTCATGCAACATTGACCTACATGACACAAGGGAGATGCGATAGCATAATTCATTCCATGTCAAATATAAAATAATCTTTAGCAATTTCTTTTCATGGAATTTCAAAATTTTCAATCGCATTTTTTCCAGAGCCCAGCTAGGTTAACGTGTTCCTAAAAATCTCCGGCAGGATTTAGGACCAGAGCTCCAGTGGGTCTGCCATCTCACACTCGTTTACTCCCACACTCTCGATGAAGTAGACGACATATACGTGTCATGCAGTGCCTTCCCGCCATCAAGTCGCACAGCCGGTAGAGATCATGATTGGAGATCTCGGTGAGGAGGCGCTGACTTAGGCTGGTATAATGTCACTGACGCTATATGATTGTTTTGCATGATCTGGAAATAGAAAAAATACCAACACATGTAATCATTTCTGTAAATACAGCACAGCCTCCCATCAGTAGCAGCTGAAGAATTAAGTTCATATTTCCATTAGATTACCCCTTTCCCGACAAGTTACCAAATTTAAATTTTTACCCGCTTGAAGTTGGGAAGTGGGTGGAAATTACTCATATTTGTTCAATTTTAGACAAAATATTTGCAAATCTATGCATAAATTTTATTCCCAATAACAGTGATTTGATCAGCTAAAAAAACGATTTAAAATGAGCATAGTCATGATCAGCGGTGAAATGGTACAAGTTATGAGATGCCACTTTTAATTCACAAATCTAGATGTGTTGCTATACTAAGAAGAGGACAATCAAGTTATTTGACAGACCCTGGAAAACACAAGATGTTGAGCCTAGTGCATGTTGCATTAAAATTGTCTCCAACATCGCTTCATGTTTGCTGTGTACTCACCTCAAATATCATGTCATGTACCCCGTAGCAGAATGTCGATCCAAACGGGTTGGTGGTATTTGTCGACGATGATCTGTTGAGCACAACCGGCTTTTTGTCTGCGGTCCCCAGAATTCCTTGTAGGCCATCCCACTGAAACAGTACATTATATTATCAATAATGTAATGTAAACTTTCATGATGCATCACTTTGAAATGGGAATTATCGGCAGCAGAGCCAGACATTGTCATTATTATGACCTGAACCTGTTGTGGAGGGGGTGGGGAGGCCAGGGGGGGGGGGGGGGGAGTGCAGTGAACAGTCACAATGTTCATCGACCCTAACCAGCGAGCACTTGCAAAACCAAAAGGTAGAAACTGCTTAATTGAAAAGTAACTGCTTACTTTTCAAGTATTTGTGCTGCAATCTATATAACAGACAATCTTCTAAATATCTCAGATGTTTACAACCACTTAGATGTGGTTGTGAACATCTGTGATATTTAAAGGCTTTATTAACCGTTATCCTGCTGAATTATCTGCTGGGCGATTCTGTGGACGAGATTATATCTTAGCTTACACAGATAATTTTAGGGCTACAAAAGAATATATTTTTCAGTTTCATATAACCCCATGTACTAATATATGTAGGAAAAAAATTTGGACGAAAATAACACAGATCGTCCTAAATCGGAGGAAATGTGAGATGTCGTACGGACGCACAAAAAACAGTAACATTTGAAAATTCTAATTTAATTCGAAAACTCTTTGAGTTGAGCACATCCTATTAGATTAATTTCTCAGGTTGTTCTAAAGAGTGAGAAAACATATTTTTAACAGATAATTTATTTGTAAATAGACCAGGTCACAATGATAAAATGAAAACGAAATGTCGTACTGAAAGTTGAGAATCTGTCATACGGACGTCTCTGAAAAATGTCAGTTGTGGCTATGTAAAAGAGTGTTCACTTTTATTTTTCATTTGAGTATGGCGAAACTGTAAGCTTAGATTATTATAATGTGAATAATAATTTATAGCTGGGTTAAAACATAAAATATTCAAAAAATATAATATTAGGTCATATTTGTGGTATAGAATTTTGTTAGAGCGTCTTATTTGACATATGTGAATACTGTTAATTATCATGAATACATGTATATGTGCCCATCATAATAACATTTTGTAGATCTTGCAGCTTCTTCACAATTTATGTAGGGCTTTTGAATGTCCTTTTTGGAGGGCCACACTTAATACATGTCATACGGACAACACAGTATAAACTTCAAAATCACATATCATGGCATGTATGTTTTTTCAAATTATTTTAAAAATAGAGGTTGAATGGTATGTTTCTAAGTTGCTCTATTATATGCTAATAAGGGACTAAACAAATACATTTTTTAATGTTGCACATGTATACTATTTTTCCCAATATATATACAGTATACAAAAAGAGACAAAAACAGGAAATTATTTTACATGGTGCTGGCCATTATATGTAATATTATTTCATGCATTTGAGTTATGGCACAAAAGATACATATGCACTGAAGACCAAAATATTATATTAATTTGTTTTGTGAATCTAAATTGTTAACTGAAGTTGAGCCAAGAAAAGATGAAGTTTCATCATATAAACAAGCTTGAAAAATACAAAATACACAGACATATTAAATTGGTAAAACAATGCTTGCATTGCACATGTTGTATGGACATGATGGAGATGCAATTGTTTAGAAAAAAATTGAAATATTTATTAGCAGACTATAGTGATACTCTTGATAGTTTAATCCTTAGTATAAGCAGAGGTGGATTCCAAAATATATATACCCGTAATAGCTGCACAAAACTTGATATGTAATTAAGATAGCTGGATACCAGTGTTTCTCACTAAAATTTTCATGTATCTATCTCTGATTCAATGGCAAACAAGCCCTAGGTGCCCTGTATTAGTCAATAGATTTGTTAGTTATGAAAAACCTTTACAAATAAATGGTGAAGTTTTATACAAAAAACATATTCAAAGGTGGAGATTATCAATATAGTGTACAGGAAATGCTGTCCGTACGACATTTTATATGTCGTAAGGACACCATTCAAATGCCAATTGCATAAAAACTAATGATGTGAAATATTTTAAACAGAACCAGTCAAATCTTTGCTAATTAAAGAAATAGGATTTGTTGTAACAAGATTAAGGCTGCCAAATTGATTAAATAATGTGGAAAAAATATGTTCCATATGTCGTACAGACAAATAATGAAAATAGCATGAGCAAACATTTGGCACAAAACAACCAATGTGCTTAAATTATCAAATATTTTGATTTTACATTTTGCAGAAAAATATTATATTATTAATTAAAAATAGAAAAAATGTAAACAGTTCACTGATTGGAAAATCTTGATAAAAATGAAAATTAACTTCTGTGACAAAATAGACAATAACAATGGTAATATGTTGATTTTCAGACATTTTTCAATCAAATAATTTAAAAAAAAGTTGCAACCATATTAGTTGGGGTTTTGTATCATATTAGCCCATAACATAAAAGTTTCGAGCTGTTTTCAAAATCAAGTTCTTTTCACTTTGTGCATGGAATTGCCCTGCTTCTTTTTTTCACTCTTTGAAGCTGGAATTGCTGATGCAAAAATCAGCAATAAAATGACGAAAAAACTTTTCAATTTTTTGAAAATATACATATTCAAAATCAAATTACCCGACTAACTGAGCATCTATACCACAAACTGTATTATGCATATCAGTGACATATTATTTGGTTTAAAATATGCTTAAAACTGTATCTATATACAGGTCTAGGAGGACAAGGGCAAATATTCACGATATTTCTGACAAAATCAGCATCCCTCCGGATCCCAAAATGTGCCAACATCCATTCAAAGTCAATAAATTTGATCTTTTACAAACATGGAAGGAAACAGTTACTGACTGAAGGCTAAGCTCACAATGGAAGCATTTTTTGTTATTTTTGCAATATAGATTTTCAGCATCAAGCAAATACTACCACCTATCCCTACACACTTCCTCACACTCACATCAAACCACAACAACTTCCAAACAAATAATTGGGAACTCTATGTGTGTCTCTCACCTTAGTGTCATGATGTATTTTCACAAGGTGCGCTGATTGCAGCAGACTTGTGCTGCCTTCCGTCTGAGCTTTCTCCACCACCAGCGGAATGACAAAGTCACAACGATAATACCTGAAACCAAAACAATAAATAGTTCAGTGCTCGCTCTCACATATACAGTTCGGCTACATAGCAAACCCACCATGTATTTTCCATTTATTTGATGCTGGAATTGCTCAAGCAATTCCCAGCTTTAAATAAATGGAAAATAATATTATGTATATAAAAAAAGAAATCTCCCAAATTGAATTATTTGGTTAACTGAGCATCTAGCACAAGATATGTTACACATTTCAATGATATTTTATTTAATCTGAAACTTGCTTGAAAACGTATATGTACAGTCTCAGCTTCAAATGACTAAAATATGCCAAAATTCTTGGGTAGGCAGAGTTTAAAAAAAATGGGCAAAACAGCCAAGCTTAAAAAGCGTGTTGCCAATTAGTCATTTTAACTAATCAGTAAAAATACTACCATCAGTTAATCATATAACGAGTAATTATCAGTTAGACGCATCACTCAAATGAATGTAATGATTGATAATAGAATACCAGTCAACCAAGTAAACCAGGATGCTCACATATTGAAATCATAGTGGCCTGGGTAATTCGTGTGTAGAATAAACTTCTTCACGCGATGTACGTTAGCATCGAAGAGGATATCCTGCAAAAAATATCATATAAAACGATTCAAACATGATGACAAAACAACAGTAATATATTCAGTCAACCAACACGGATGTACAAGTCTGCAGTGCAAAGCCAAAAGGCAGTATCCGATTTCTCTACAAGTAAGTAGATAATGATACTGCCTTTTGGCTTTGCAGAGCAAAGTTGCTTACCACTCCCAGTGTGCTGTAGTTGTAGAAATAGTCTGAGTTTCGAGATCTGACCATCTTGTGAGCATCAGGTGAGTGGATCTTCATTTTATCCTCGGACTTGTAGAATATTTTACTGGGACATCCAAGTCCACTGCCTACATCCTTTAACAAAGATAATCATAAATTGTACTTTCAATCCTTGTCCTGCTGAACTTTTTTTATTGTATTTTTTTTCATTTGAAGCTGGAATTGCTAACGCAATTTCCAGCTTCAAATGACAAAAAATATTTCTAATATTTGAAAATATGCATTTTCTAAATTGAATTATTTTACTAACTGAGCATCTACCACAAACTGTATTATTCATTTTAGTGACATATTATCTGCTTTAAAATCAGCTTGAAACCAAATATATACGGGTCTAGCAGGACAAGGGTTAAGATTAAGGATTCCCACCTCCACACAGTATTCGGTCAATGTCGTATCTGGGAAGATGATACATATTTATCATTGTAATTCCTCTGCGGGTGTAAAGAGATCAAAATATCATGCTGTTACAACATGTGTAGTTGCATAAACTGATATGATAATTACCATATTTCAGTATCATAGCTCAACAATTCAAGACCAAAAAAAAAAAAAAAATTGCTAAATGAGACAAACACATCGGCTGCAGAATGCTATTAGATTCACCCAAGTTTAATGATATAACCCTCATAACGCTTGAATGTTTTCGCATAAACCATTGACTAAAGGATTCTTTTCAATTTGAAATCAACATAAATGTCTTAGTTAAGAGGTTAATAAGAACACAGGCAGTTAGTATGAGTCAAGTACATTGGTGTCATGCAAATTGGTGATCGAATGAATGGTTCAAACTACAGGTCATTCAGAAAAATCATCTTACTTCACACGTATCACCAAAACGTATTGTCCTCTGGCAACTGATTCTCCTCAAGTCAGAAAGCTTGGCTGGACCATTGCCTGAACAGAAAAAAGTGACTTATTACTTTTTCATTAAACCCTCACAACACTGAATTATTTTTGTTTAAACCATGGAGACTAAAGGGTTTTTTCAATTTGAAATAATCATAAACGTCTTGGTTAGTTCTTCCCGGTTCATTTACAACCGTTACAAATATTGTAATTCTTCCAGTGCGGAAACCGCCTATATACGTCAGAATCTGACGTCTACAGACGTCAGATTCTGATGTATAAAGACGGGCCGCCCGCGCTTAATTGAAGACGGAGTTGCTAACACAATTGCCATTATCAAATGTCAAAAATATTTCTGTTCGTGAAAATGAATCATTTTAACCCGTTAACACCAAGTATTCAAAATTTAATTTTCACCCCTTTGAAGTTGTGCAGAGACCGCGAAACACAACTTGAAATGGGTGAAAATTCCTCTTATTTCTTTATTCCAGACCAAACATTTACACATCTTAATGTCTTAACATGTTTAACCACTCATTTCATTCCAATTAACTACTATAACCCCGCTAATAAAACAGATTTAAAAACGGTTATAGTCATGGTTAGTGGTGAAAAGGTTACTTAGCCCTTATTCTGTAATTTATTTAAATTTTCAACCACTTGAAGTTGTGCATCTTCCACAACATATTAACAAATTTCAGTGGAATTTTATTTGGTTTGAAACTTGCTTGGAAATAGGGTTAACCTATGAAGCGCTGAAATGTTTTTTACAAACTAAGAGACCAAAGGGTTCTTTACAATCTGAAATCATCATAAATGCTTTTTCTGCTTCATTTGAATACCTATGTTGTGGACATATGGCCATTATAAAATACTGTAGATCAGGTAATAATATCCGCGAGGTTTTAATTTTCGTGAATTTCGCGAGGACGACAAATTCGCAAATTAAAAAATCTCGCAAAAAATTATTATTATAATAGCGCTACTAAAGAAAAATGAAAATTTGCGAATTCTAAGCTTCGTGAAAAGTCTCAAAATCAGAAATTTGCGAAAATTTAAACACGTGAAAATCACCAGATCTACAGTAATTACTCTTTCAGTGCGAGGATCGACTTAAGACATCAGAATCTGACGTCTATAGACGTCAAATTTAACCTAAGCAAACATGGGCATAGATACTATCCCTCACCCTCTTGCCAGAAAATCCAAAACAAGCTTAACTCTAATGTACTCTAAATTAAGATTGCTGAATTACTGAATGAGAGAATAAAAAGGTGAGATTTGCCAGATTGAAAAATTCCATGGAATAACAACAGATCATGAATCTGAGCCTCAACTTCATCACAGCAATCGATACAGCCACTAACGCTCACTTTTATAAACTGCATGCCATGGCATTCAGCTTATAAAAGTCGGTGTTAGTGATGAAAGGGTTAAATAAGAGTGTCATTACTGGCATGCTGACCTTCTGTGACCAGGGAGAAGCGAACACCTTTCGTCACATTGTTTTCTCGTATCACCTCGGCTGTCTCCAAGAAGCAGTTGCCGTTATAACAGGCGAGTGGCAGTGGCGGCGCCCTGTCGATAGGTAATCACAGAGCAAATATTAACGATATAATATAATTTGTGCCAATTTGTATCATATGTATCACAGCTATCAGCTAAATATTAGTGTGGTATAAATTTACTCTCGAAATTGTTGACTACATCATGTAATTGAAAAAAAAAACTGCCTATGGAAAACAATTTGAGGTCTTAGAAAGGTCAAACTTGAGCTCTGACAAAGCCTGATCAGGGTGAAGCTGCATGACTATTGTAAAGATTGACGGTCCTAATGCTAAATTACTACAGACAGAAAGAAGGACACTAGGCTATCAACAAAAATTTGGCTGAGGCCGGGCAATAACAAAATAACCTTGTGTCTTCCAGACTGTTTCCAGTATATATGTACATTCTTGACACGACGGGTGAGGCGCCATTGGGGAACTGCAATGATCCCAAGCCATGAGCATAACGAGGCTGAAAAGTAAAAGATGATCGTTAAATAAAATATTTGAGTTGGATCCATATTAACTCTTCCAGCGCGGGGACCGTCTTTAAGCGTCAGATTCTGACGTCCCGCACTGAAAGAATTAAAATATTTACAATGGGCATAGACCCATAACATAGGTACCGATATTCAAATGAATCAAAAAGAGCTAACTAAGATATTTATGCAGATTTCAAATCGAGAAAAAACCTTTGGTCTCAATGGTTTATACAAAAATATTTCAATGCTGTAAGGGTTAAGCAGAGAGCTCCTTCAATGAATAGAGACAAGGGTTACCAGCTGCCACCCATCCAAATAAAAATTAATTGTTTTATTTTGTAATGGTAAACTTATACAAGTGTGTTTTTTTTAAGTGTCAACTTATTTCGCTTAAAAAATATGCATTATTTACATTATTATTTCAATGTATATCAGTTTATAACAGAAATAGCCGGTCGGCGGTATAACAAAATAAAAAAGACAAAATTTCAATTTTATTTCTTTATCATGTTTATTGATTTTCCAATATCGTGACTCGGCAGTGTTGAGAACCAATTAATCAACAAATTCTCTTCTCACCTCAAACTTAGATTCAATATGGAATTCAAATGAAAGGCCTCTAAAGTTCAACACAAAGATCTGCTTCTCTGAATGGTATACTGAAAAGAGAGAAAGAAACAACACAGTAAATACTTTTTATCAAAGCGCTAAATTATAGAAGTACACTTTTTTGGCGCTTGAAGTTGTGTTTCGCTACTGCGCCCCACAACCTCAAGTGGGGAAAAATTATTTACCTATCGGTATGTACAATTTGAATCAAAACATACGTCACTCTATCAAATTCATTGTAAATTTCTAATTCAAATTTTCTTGTTTGAAGGACAAATAAAAAGGTTAAAAATGGCAATATTTTGACTTGATTAGCACTTTAATGGTTAAGATTACTTCTAAAAGTAAAGAAGTCAAATAAATTTGAAAATGTGGGTCACACATCATGTCCCGTCCTGGATTACTGTGGTAATTTCAGCCATTTTTCACAATTAATTGATTTAGTTGTGTGATTTGGCGTGGTAGTAGAAAGTTATCAATCCCGAAAATCGTCCCCACAAATATCTAGTTTCACACAATACATTGGAATTTTGATTCTATTATGCTTACCTGCTTCTAAAATTATCAATAACTTTTCTGCCTCTAAACCACGACAAACTGTTGTTAAAAGCTGTGATTTTTCATGAGAGGCAGAGTTATACATCAGATCTGCTGTCACGATGTAGTCAGGATCACCATAACGCGGGTCAGGGCGTGACGGATCATCCAAATTTGAATATTCGCTTAACCCTCTCAGCGCAGGGACCGACTTCAGACATTAGAATCTGACGTCTATAGATGTCGTATAGACATCAGATTCTGAACTCTCAAGTCGATCCCCGCGCTAAAAGAGTAAAATATTTATAATGGCCGTAATTCAAATGAAGCAGAAAAGCTAACTGGGGCTCAAATTGAAAAAAATCCTTTGGTCTCTTGGTTTATATATATATAAATATTAAAATGCCCTCAGAGCGGGCAATATTTGGGTACATACCTCCAGGATGAGTAGCTCCAAAAGACTGATCTATTTGGTCGATTGTTGGCTGAATGTGTGGAGTACTGAAGTGGTTTCCACTGTGAAGCATAAGATAAATTATATTTTGACATTTGATGTTGTATTTCTCCCCGTCTCGGGAGCCTGGAAATATTTTTTGTCATTTGAAGCCAGAAATTGTGCTAGCATTTCCAGCTAGGAACGATTGAAAAATATGTTTAATTTCCAGAAGACACCTCATTAAGGCAATCAAGGATCTCTTTCAAAATTATTTTTCAATTTCAAATTCCATTGCAGTTCAAGTATAAAACTTACTAAAATGAAAATTATCAAATATAATAGGATTATGAAATGCATTGAAATACTTTAAACTATCCAGCAATTCTATAAAAGCTCAATTGATAGCTCAAATATGACAAAAAAACATATTTGCATTAAACAACCCAGAAGATACCTTTTTTACAAAATATGCATTACTACATGTAGATAATATATAAGAATTCTAACAAAAAACCCCACATATTTAACAACACATATTCTGCATCTTATATAAATTTTGACATTTCTGCTCTTCAAAACGAAGCATGATTGAGGCCACAGATAACGTGAAGATGGGTCACACATATAGGATCTTTTTCAGCATTACGTGTTTATGATCATTGACTCACCAGTACTTCAACTTCACTTTTGATAAATTATATACTTCTATAATCTGGAACAAAGAAATATTATTTAAAAACTGTTGTCTGAGTATCAAAGTTCAAATGAAATATAATCTGATAATATACATGTACTCTAATATAGCAAATAGAGATAAATAATGAGACAATTACTTGAAAAAATCAATTATTTAAGTGCTTATGCAGCCTAAATCTACATTAATACAATTTATGACTTGAAAAGTAATAAATCACAAATGATTGTTTAAGAATGGAATTCAATATAATAAAAACACTTAAAAAGTCTACCTTTAAACGTTGTGTTTGTGAATCAAATACTAGTCTGATTCCATCCTGAGATAAATTGATCACCAGGTCGGTGAGCAAGGGATTCTACAAGAAAACATTCAAAATTAGACACCATGATAAATCAGGAATAAAAAGTGTGTCTCAAAATAGCAATTTATGAACCATAGCGCTGTTGGGACTGTATACACAAAAATAGTTAATCAAATTTCAAACCAAATAAAATGCCACTGAAATTGAAACAATATTTTGCGGTAGATGCTCTGTCAACCTGAATTGTTCACTTCTATTTTTCGTCATTTTAAGCTGGAATTGCTAACGCAATTTCCAGCTTTAAATGATTAAAAATAGTTACATTTATACATTGAAAATTTTGAAAAAATACATTAAAAAATAGACATTTGATTAGCTAAGCATGTACAGTACCAAAAATTATTTTGTCAAACTTGTTGTTATTTCTATTGATCTAAAACATACTTAAAACCAAGACAACGGGTAATTAAAGCAACTTGGGATACCGTATGTTTTAGTTCTCACTAAATAAATTTTTGTCATTTGAAGATGGAAATTGTGCAAGCAATTCCCAATTTCAACTGAATCAGAAACAGAAAAAAACAATTCAGCAGTACAAGTTAAAAAAGGTTAAAAAACTGTCTGTTCAATATGATTCACAAAGTTTATCACATTTTGGAATTTGATGTTTTAATCAGAAGTCATCCTCTATCAAATTAGAATTATAAGAAAACATACCAAGTTCTAGTAAATTTTGTTATATCCTGTTTAATAGAGCTCTCTGTTAAATGTGATCTAAAAAGTCATAATAATTGATGTAAATTAAAATATTAAGGAGGCTTTTTAAAATTATCTTAGGAATATTTGACTAGTAAGTACAGCCATCTCAAAGCCAAGGATTTCTAAACGACGTAAGACGTAATACCTGATCGCTATACCAGACTTGTACTCCTCTTATATTCCGGTCTTGTCTTTTTAGGATGTGCACAGCTTGATAAAATGGCATGCCTACAAACAAAAATACTTAGTTATCAATGTAGGGTTGTACATTACCACAGATTTTTCCAGGGCTAATGAACCTTAAAGCGTTAAATTAAATAATTTTAATTTACACACAAACGAAGAACTTGTGTCTCGCTAACACCACTCACAACTTCAAGTGGGTGAAAATTACTTGAGACCAAACATATGCAAATCTTGATGTTTCAATGCTCATTTCATTCCCAATAACAGTGATTTGGTCTGCTAATAAAATGGATTAAAAATGACTATAGTCGCGCTTATGGGGTTAACCCTTAAAGTGCTGAAATTTTTAATAAAAACCTTGGAGACCAAAGGGATTTTACTTAATTTGAAATCATCATAACTGTCTTAGTTAGCTCTTTCCGATTCATTTGAATACCTATGCTATGGGTCTACGGCCATTAGAAATATTTTTACTCTTACAGGGCGAGGTCGACTTTACGACTAAAGTCGCTCCCCGCGCTGTAAGAGTAAAATCTTCCCTATCATGTACTATTTGTGATTTGGTTGTGTAGACTCGTCCCATGAGACAATAGTTAGCACGGATAAGTAGGGTAGTCTAACATAATTTGAATTCATGATGCTACGTGGCAGTATCCACTATTGTTTTATCGCACCACAAAGGGGGGGGGGGACAGGAGGGGTTGCAAGCGCAGCAGAGCTTGCAGCAGTCTGGCTTTTAGTTTAATGTTGCAGGTAAAGGGGCTAGCTTCACTTTTACGGGTAAAATGTTCCATAGTAAATGTCAATATCTGTAAAATCATGTGTTTGTTTAAAACTTGCCTGAGCATTCCAGGGAAATTAAACACTTATTCTGCTAAATTAATTTATTTAAATTTTCAATCACATGAAGAAGTGTCTCGCTACCGCGATACACAACCTCAAGTGGTTGTAAACTACTCACATTTGTTTAATGTGAAAAAAAAAATACAAATCTTGATGCTTTTAAACAATAACACAGATTTAATCTGCTAATAAAACGGGTTGAAAACGACTAAACTGTCGTGATTAGCAGGCAAAGGGTTAATAGACAGAGCTCAACACTGCGACAGAGGCAGACCAGGGGTAGAAAAATAAAAATAGGATGACTCAAGTTGTCAGCCCCAACATCAAGTCACTTATCACTTGTTGACAACACTATTAAAGCGAGAATCTCATGATGAAGAACTGGAAAATCATGAGAATTCAAAATTAGATAAATTATTTACCGGACAACAGGGCTGCTAAACTTCATGTTTTATCTAACATGTTTATTACGGGATATGTTTAGACTGGTCACTATTGTAAATTATAGCGCTGTTATATCATGTCATACAACAGGATCTATATATATATATATTAGTTTACCTGGCATGCTGGGTGTAGCATATATGCTTCATTTCTCTGACAAGAACTGCTTTTACCATTGATAACAAACGGACGGTCATTTTTAAATTTTAATGTCTGTCGCAGCATTATACTGCTTACCATAAAGTCACACACTTCATTGTGTTGTCAGGTTGACTTGTTTTATATTTTAATACTTTAATAACCAGTTTGGCAATACGGTTATTGCAAAGCGGGACCGAATCTGACATCATTCTGTAGACATCAGATTCTGACTTCTAAAGTCAATCCTCGCATTGTAAGTGTAAAAATATTTATAATAGCCATAAACACACAACCTGCGTGCAGGGTGTACTTCCCACTACACCCTGCCAGATATGAGCCTGTGTCTACCTATTTGGGACCCCACTCCAGGAGGACACACATGCCTCTTGTGCGACACCCCCCAAGCTTAGACATCAAAGCTAATCGCAACGCGCCGGCAATCAGACGTCACCGTCTGGCCTGGGAACGTCAAGCCAAGTGACAGTATGCGCGAAGCGATGCGAGAACTTGGCCAACACTGTTCCAACGTTGTGACAGCGTCGATGATAATGGCCCAACATTGAGGCAGCAATGTGTCCTTGCCATCTGCGAAATTTTATTTGTACAGCCTATCACACAATTATAGAGTGTGTACAACTGGATTATACAGTCAAATATTGCCACCTCTGATTACAAATTGAATAATTAGAGCCTAAAACGGGGGATTACATCAGCTAATAAATCAAAACCAGTTTAAACAGTGGCTAAACTCTTATTCTTGTGATTTCGTGTCGATATAATCCCCCTAATTATCTACTTATGAACGAAAACGCACACAAAATATGTAGTTTCATTTTGAAAAATAATATTCAACTCAATTCGTTTATTATACTGACGAGTACAAAATACAGCAAAAACAATAATTTAATCAGTTTAATTTCAGTACCCAGCCCTTGAGGCTTATTCGTCAGTTTATATGACAAGTATGCATAAAAATGGGGTGTACAGACGAGGTGTGAGAATGTAAGCATATCAATGTAGGCCATAAAATGGTGATGCTCCAGCGAATACACCTGAATGGACCCGGTCCTAGCAAAGCGACGGACCAACGTCTACGATGTCGGCATGTCTCTCAACCAGCACCGGCGCAAAGTCTCGTGTTCGCCGGAGTTTAACAATAGATCAGTATTCAAACGTGAAATAATGAAGGCCACTGTTGGTTCAACGCTGCTTCAATGCTGGGCCAACGCTTGAGACATTGGTGCAGCACTGAAGCAGCGGGTTATAAAATAACACCAGCTCGAAATATAATTATATACATCTATGAACCAGAACCTGCTGTATCTATTACACAAAAATATTTTATAAAATTTATTGACATAATCAAAAGTGAAAGAGTGTGTCAACGTACCTTACAAAATGCTTTATATAAAATTATTCACATAGTCAAATCGTCGTGAATAGTGTGTCAATTGCTGTGCCAACGTTCGAGACGTTGGCGCAGCACTGAAACAGTGGTCTATAAAATAACAAGTATATAACCCCGTTGAACTTACAAGGTTAACATGTAAATAAACTATTTTAAAGACAATCAGACAAACACGAGGCATTGACCCAATACCGCGTCAGTGCTATGTCTGACTACTGGGTCAACACACAGGGTCAACGCCCCGTGCCAGCTGTGAGATGATTACCAGCATAACCACAAGAGCACAGCGAGGTTGTAAATAAAATACATTATATAACAATTATATTCAATGTGTTGATGATCGAGTGTAATATGTAATTTCGCGATTAAATGTGCTCATATAAAGTCAAGAAAATAATTCAGAACGTTATATGTGTCTCTTTTTATGGTAAAATATGTATGCTATGACATACTAGAATTAGAAATGTATGGGTAACATATTTATTGCAATAAAAGCTATATTTGTTCTACATGTACCACTTTCACGATTTTGGGCAAAGTTTGAAATTTAGGGGAGGGGCCGACAGTTGGGAGTCGCGTGGAGAGGGGTGCTCAATTAGGTGGAAAAGGCCTCATCGCATTCAGGGGTGGAGTGAGAACGAATACAACTGAAGTCTCTACAGGGTGTAAACACATAACATAGACCTGTATTCAAATAAAGCAGTAAATATTATAATAATATATATTAACTTTAGTTTTTAAAAGTTAAGCATTAAAAAATAAAAAAGATCATGGTACATTTCTACACAGTCACAGTTCACTGTGTAAAAACTGAGGCAATATTTGTTATGTGATAATTTGAGGATAAATATAATGTTTTGTCAGTAACTTTGTAGTTTCGCAGGCAAACTGATCAGTGAGTCAATACATTATGAACATAGATTATCAATGTGTGTGTAGGTAGAGTCAGTGCTAACATGATAAAAATAAAAAAGCATGGTAAAATATCCACTGTATGTATAAATCTGTGACTATCTGACTATAGCTATTTAACGTTATCATATTAATGCTCCACTTACACAGCGTCACCTGTAGGCCTATATAGATTAATGGATATATACAATGGGGTCACCCTAATGAACGGAATACACTTTACCGAAATACACCGGAAAAACATCCTCATTTACTGAACATGCTGAATGACGGGCTCCCATCAGTGTGTATTCCGGCGGATTCTGGTGAATCTGCATCCCGGAGCTTAGGGATACCGGCGTCAATGTACTATTGACTGATCAGGTAGCCAAGAATAAAGCTACAAAACTAGGCCTAGATAGGATCACGTCATTCCGTAAACAAGGCAGTCCATAGAGGTACATAACAAAGAATCACGTATACGATTAGAAACTGCATATTTATTCATCCACGAATAATGATTCAGGGGACAATGTCTCAGACAAAGTGAGAGACACTGCCTGGAGGCCTGTGACTGTCACTGTCAACGTGACTAAATCAAACCCAAAGTACTAAGGTAAGCTTTGCCAGGCGATGTCTTTGTAGGGCTAGGCTGGATAGGCCCTAGTCTGACTACATTAAATTTCAAAGACAAAGAAACAATTAATTACAGGGCACAAAATAAGCCTAAGGCTAGGAAAGAGCATTCCGGGCATTCAATCAAGACAACCCATTTTGTTTCTGCGCATGCTGCACATTATTTCGTCACAATTCAGTCAATTGACCAGTGTGTTTTAAAACGATATGGCATGGGCTGTGCTGCCTGTAATTGTAAAATCGTGAGACATGCCATCGTCAGGCTACCGTCTATATTGCCGCGTCGTCCTCTCCGAGGCCGTGGATAGATGTATTTGCTTTACCCGAAAATTCCAACATGGCAGTGACTGAGAGAAATCCCGACCCCAAGGTTTGAAAAATCTACATAACTTTTCAATGACTGTGCGACCTTAAACTGAGCATGCGGGCATAGAACTGGAATGTTACTGATTCTAAAAACCTATTTTTGACCTGATTACTCCCCAATATTTTCCGATACGACAGTCCAAAGAAATGTCCAATGATTTTGTACGCGGTAAATCTGTGGCTGAAACCTGTTTCAGACACTGTCACTGGTGTGGTGACTGGGGCTACCGTCTAGACGGTCTATATCACAAACTTCGGACAAACCTGAAATGATTTTGGGGACAACATGAAAAAAAATCTGGTTGTCCGGCGGACAATCACACCAATTAATGAATTATTCTTATTTCGTGTTCTGAATTATCAACATAAAATACTAAAAAGTAATAGACCAAACACATAACATGCTAAAAGGTTTTATTCTGGGCCACGGAACAACAAGCAATGACATGAATGACAATGAAATGTGATGAATTGCGTCTGTTTTGACATTTTGGTCTTGGGCGGCAGCGGACTTACCCAAAATAAATTCCCATTGTTCGTTGCCAAGCGACCGTTCTGGCTGAACTTCCAGATCAAGCATATTCCCGCTAACATTGATAGCTATTAATCACCCCGTGTCCAGCCCCCTGCCGTTCATGGGGGTCTAAGTTGTCTTTTATGATCAGTTTTGTGAAAATATTTTGACAAAAGTTTCCCAGTTCTGCAGTTCGATTGATGATTTCAAAGCATGCGCAATAAACGTAAACAAATGTACATCCGGTTTTATTTTCACGTCCGGTACAGATGTACTCTACTGATATTGGTGGTGACGTCACACGTTGTTAACGCACATCAACAGTTTTAAGCAATTCATCCGTGTTTTAATACTGTCATGCATGATTCACATCAAAATGTATACATTTACGTGGGGCCCAACGTTATATATCTAATCTCGTTAAGATTTAGACCCGGGGATTTAGGCTAATCTACATGTAACAAAGCATTTTTGCTATCAAAATTCGAAGCACTGGCCCCAGCCCGGGCCTTATTATTACCATCTACTAACCCAGAAAACACGAAACATTTGTAGGCCCTATAAAATTTGTACTACGTCGACCCAACGTCTCAGGGGCGTCTTTAACATTGGTCCAACAATGAACATTGTACAAACGAAATACAAATGTTTTGTGTTTAATGGGTAGGCCCTAATCATGTTAATAATACTATAATCCCGGGGGGTCTCGCCTTAGAAACGGGTAGGGGTGTGCCTCCGGCATGTTCAAAACCTGACCCTGTCGCAATTCGCCTCATGGCTAAGCAGACACCCTGTCCCAATTTTGAAATTAACACCGAATTTACTTGATAATTGGTTTATTATGTAATTTCTACCAATATATACTTCATGTTTTATGGTCTTTTTAAGCTCCTTAATATCTGTTTATGCAATTTCGAGGCTATCTACTTTGAGCCTAGAAAAAATATGATGGAATTCGGCTGATAATGGCCTGAGAAATCAGCAATATACATGCTAACCGGGTGCCCAGAATTGGAAGCTCAAAAAAGCACCCTGTCCCTATTCTGGAACAAAGCTCAAAAAAAGACACCCTACTGTGCCAAAGCTGGAAGCTCAAAAAAGGCACCCTGTCCAGCGGCACATCTCTACTCCCAAGTATGGAAGTACCCCCCCCCCCCCCCAGAAAAAACAAAACAAAAAAAACGTAGGCCTACTCAAATAAATGATATAATATGAGCTGTAGGAATAGAAAGTCTGCTGACGCTCGTATCTAGGCCCTAGCAATATCGGGCAAACCGTGATGTAATCAACCACAAAATACAAAATATATTTGTTAAAAGGAGATTATAGTAGGGCAGCAGACCATACATAGCAATTTTAATGCAATCAGGTCCCATAATATGTGTGAGAAATATCAGAAAATTATTCCACCCTATAGCGTTTGATTAGTAAAAGTGAAAATTTATGATGACCGTGTTAGATCCTTGCATGATTGCTTCACTATACAATCAATAGTAAGACATTATATCAAATGAATTAAATGCACTATAAAGTCACAAAACTGCACAAATAATTCACGGTAATAACAATGAACTTAGATGTAGACTACGGTAGGCCTACGTACATCTTAAGTTATTTGATATTGAACAATTACCGTCGCAATTTGTGATCTAGGGCTAACGAGAGAGTATTTTGAATATTATAATAAAATTTAGGCCTATTATATAGTCTATATAGATAGGCCTATAATTTAAAACACAATAATAAAAACAACTCTGATAATTCGAGCAATAGATATTTGCCTATTTACTTCTCAACGTGAGAGCCCAATGGTTATTTAATGTTGGTCCATCGTCTGCGATGCTGGCGTAACATGTGAAATAAAGGTCTTTCTCTTAATGGTGTTTTCCAAACACAAGACGCTGAACCAACGTTGATTTAATGTTGGCCCACCGCCTACGACGCTGGACCAACTTTCACTTCTATTCCAATCTATTTTTTCTGTGCAAAAAAAGAAAAATTCTAAAATTAAGCAAAAAATTGCATTGTACCAACTGACAAAATAACATGGTTTTATTTATCAATGTAATTGACTAACCCTAAATTAAGCCAACATTTAAAGCGCCTTGTGCTTGATGGGTTAGTGTAGACAATCAATCAGTATAAAAAGCAGTTTGTCACACATGTGGAGAATTGTAATAATTGTAATAAAAAGCTTTATTTAAAAAATTGGCATGTAGGCCAGGGGGCCTACGCCTGATTTATATATTTCTTATCAGACAATCTCACAATGTTTACGATGTGTTGTTGATTCTGACAGCTGAGATCATGTGCTGGTGTATGTCACGTGCACCTGCTTATGCGTGCTTATCCGCCAAATAAGGCAATCCTCGTTCCTGTCGCTTCGTGTACAATCAGAGGAGTGCTCCGAGTGTGACGTATGCTTCCGGAAATCGACCGGACGGCTTCGGCGAACTTCGGCCACCATATAAGGCGATCGTCGTGAGCCAACCTGAGGGGAGAGAATTTTCCGACCAATCAGCGCGGAGCGGAGGGTTCAGGTCACGGGCAGCAATGTTATGGTTTTCAGAGAATGAATGAAACTCTCGTAGTAAGCATGTTGCCAGTCGTGGTGAACGCACTCTGTTGTCAGGGCCCCGGCTATTTACGGTCTTTAAGGATGCCTAGAGTGGTCCCAGACCAGCGAGAAAAGTTTGAAAACGACGAATACTTCAGGAAATTAAGCAGAGAATCAGAGGTAGGAATATTAGCGGAGTTAGACGGCCCGGAAGTTTAGTAAGATTTCACGTGTGCTGCGGCTTCCACTATGCCATTTTGACACTTGACAGGTCGAATGGCGCACTCAGCGGCGCCCCGTGCCCCGGTTATCGCCAACTTTCTTCAACGTTTCTTTTGTTTTCCCTTCAGGTTCGCTACACAGGACATAGAGAACGACCACAGGAGGAACGCAGGATACAATTTCAATCTGGATGTAGGGAAGGTCATGCTGAAGTGGTGAGTATTTGACATTTTTTTAGTTTACTCCGCAGTTTTAGTCACTCGCTGTAAACTTCTAGCGTTATGGTATAGCCTACGATACTCTTCTCTGCCACGCCAAAAGACAGTAACTGTTCAGCTCTTAAGTAAACAGCTACTGTCTTTCAGTGTTGCGCTGCAGTACTGAGATCGTGGTGACATCATCAGTTCACTGCCTTGGGCCATGATGTCGACTATCAGTGCGCCTGCCAAAAAATCAGCCCACAACTCATAAAAATGAGACTATTGTCTGGAGATTTAGTGGTGTTTAGTGCCTCTCTCCACCCACTGATCAACCACTGTCAACCACGCTTTCATAATAATAATTAGGTTTTACATGTAGGCCTATGTAAATAAAATTTAGAGGCCATTTAGACTTGAATAATTACTGTCACCTGGTCACATGTCATTGACATTGTCAGCAGATATGGTATACAGAAGGATACATCTTTAAAGTCACCGAACCCTCAATTAAGTCTAGATCTAATTTGATTCGCAATGCTTGTATCATAGCCGTAGGCCCTAGTGGGCCTCATTCTCCACACATAGATGTCGCCCAGGTATAGGCCTACCCCCGCTGCATATATATAATCTCTGAGGTCAGAATGAGTAGGCATATGTGAGGCTTTTAAGTCTACCCTCTAAGTAAGCAAAATTGTTAATGAATGATCCGATCTGCTACCTAGCAGACACGATACGTTGGCCCAATGTTGGGTTAATGTTGGGCCAGCGTCGAAGACGATGGGCCCACATTAACCCAGCATTGGGCCAACGTATTGTGTCTGTTGGGCAATGTAACAGTATACATGTCAGACTCACGTATGTAGGCCCTGAACGTAGATTATAAAATTAGACTCTCGTACCGTAGGCCTAGGCCTACACATGATTAAAGTGAGATTTATTTTGCTTTTATTATTTTTGACATCGAAATGGTGTAATGCTGGGTGATGGGTCAGTGGGATATCACGTTCGCAACAGCGCTTATTTTAAGTTAATCTCTCCAAAATTGAAATTCAATGCTGCTCAAAATGGAAAGCCCGATTAAGATATTGATTGCAGTGAGACAGAAATATATCGTAGGTTTTAACTTATATCCTTTTATTTCCTTTGTTCGCACCTTTGCTCATATATCGTAGGCTACAATCAATTCGACGTGCAATATTTATAGTATCACGGGGGTTTCCCACTGGTGCATAATAACTAAGACCGGAGATGAGCAGTGTAAGATTCCTGTAGTGACACGCACAATAGGCCTACAGTCTGGTGTACAGGCCTATATCGTTGCTCTGGAATTGAAAGGGTTATCTGCGCAACGCGACAGATACACCTTTTGAGTTCCGAGGGACGATTATTGCATATATCCCAGCAAACACAATTAAACATTTGCATAACATTTGTACAACGTCGGGCCAACGTCTTCGACGTTGGTCCAACATTGTACAAAATGATATACAAATGTTTTGTGTTTGCTGGGATAGACCTGAATTGGGACCCTTTTATATCTAAGGAGGGGTGGATAATAAGCCCAAGGAATTCTACTCGTCTTCCACGAGTGAATCCACCGATTTTCTGTTTCAGTGACTAAATAATATTTGTTTTCAACATTTGGTAGAACGTTATATATCACGATTATTTTACATGTCGTTGTCCATTCTTTACCCCTACACGTGATCTAATTTTCTGTGTGCCTATCCATATTCTATCACACTGAGAAGTCGGATACACGAAGTCAAAGCCCACTCTTTTCGAGCGCATGACTTTTCTTTTAGTAGAAGCAAGGAGACTATCTTTGGTATACGTATAGGCATAGCGGTGTACCCAGTAAACGCAACATATTTGCATGACATTTATTTGATGTCGGACCAACGTACAAAATGTTTTGTGTTTACTGGGTAATGCTAGAAAATGTCCAGTATAGTCTCAACTCTCACTGAAACTGATAGTCTGGGCTGTGTCCCCACTGGGCACACGACGTTGTTGCGACGTTGAATCAACGTCAATGACGTTGATTCGCAAGAGCTTCGTGTGTCCAGTGTATCACTTCTAATACGCAGTATCACAGTATATTGAAAAATAGGATGGTGATTATATGACATTATACAACCTGACATTTGACCGAGATTCATGAGAATTTTATCAAACTGAAAGTGAAAATTACTTTGGCGAGACGGGAATGCATATTTTCTATAGACAAGACCGCGCTCATTGAGCGAGAGGCTGTGGGTCGATGAGCAAGAGAATGTGCTGGGAAGATGAGCATGATGAGGAAAATTAATGCGGATAGAATTATATATAAAAAATGTCTTTGGACCAAAAGCAAAGTGTCATTCTGACACATGGTGGGTCAATACAATTATGATTACTACAGAGTAGTGATAGGCCTATATATTTACAGTACAGGTAGCTTGAAGATGCATATTGCTTGCATTTAAAGCATAAGATTAATGGAAATATTACAATGGAAATATTACAAGACAAACATGTTATATTTAAAAATTATGGATGGTTTTGATAAACGACCATTTTGACGTAGAATCTTGTAATCATTGGATAAATAATCTAAGACGCATTAAATATTCAAGAATGAGATGATTGTTGGCCTTCTTTGTTTTACCGATTTCTTAGTTTAAACTCATCTTATGTAAATATACCAAGTGTTTGGATGACTGCAGCTTCTTCTCTTTTTAACAAATCTTTAAATTGCTCTTCTATTGTCATATTAAAAAAATTGAAAATAAACTTCACTGCTATATAAACAATTCTGTACGAAAGGCAGTATAGGCTACTTTTTACACACAATAACAAAATGATTTCTATCCTCAACCAACTGATCATCACTGATAACACAATCTCTGATTAGATCTCTGATTAGTTTTTTGGTGATTATATACTCATACTGGTATCAATGTATTCACGTATAACTGTGATATATGTGTGTGTGTGTGTGTGTTTGGAGGGGGGGGGGGTAGGTGTTTGTAACACGAGACGGTCCTTGGAATTTTAAGAAGATTGTTTTATTGCTTGGCCTCTATATCAAACGCTGGCCCAGCATTGAACCGACGTTGAGGTGAGACATGAACTCATCTCGTGACACAATGACCGGTGTAAAAAGCGCCGCGTCAGCTTCACGTGGACACCGCAGTCACGTGGCATCGATCCAATGCCGGTTCAATGCTGGGCCAGCATTAAACCGGCATCGGATCGAGGCCTCGTGTCCCCTCGACCTGTTTTTGATACGCCCACGGTCACCTGTGGTGGTCATCACATAGCATCTCATGACCGACCCACAGTCACCAGGTTACCTCTCGCACCTCCGCCTTTGTTGGTCATCATCACCATCCCCCAGTTCTTGGCACACGAGATATGTTGACACAAGTTGTGTCACTGACCTGCTGTGCGCCACTAAACTAATGTGGACTTCTACTACTGACCCGTCACCAGGGGAAGGTTCGGGTGGTTCAGTCGACTCCCTCCCTTTAGCTGATTGATTCGTTGATTAATATGCCTATTGAAATCCAATCTTTCTTTGCTGATCAACAAATCGACTACTTATTCGATTTCATTATTGTTTGATTGATTGATTGATTGATTGATTGACTGATTGATTGATTGATTGATTGATTGATTGATTGATTGATTGATTGATTGATTGATTGATTGATTGTTTGATTGATTGATTGATACTTTATTCACTACTGATTCGGATACAGCCGTGTCCCACTCTTAGCTTTATATGGATCATTAATTATAGTATAGCGGGGGGGGGGGGGTACATTTATATAGATCTCAACGTGACCACTCCTTTGACAAAAGTCCCGTGTCAGCAGCCACCGTCACGATTGTAACCATGACAACGCCCGGGTATGGGCCAGCACGGCACATGTATAGTTATCGCTGCGACTCAGACCCTATTTATAAATCGTATGCATGCTGCATCAATTTTGCTGATGCTAAAATTATTATTGCGGTTCAGGAAGTTGAATGTCCGCGCCTGTGGTGATTCGTACGATCCTGTTCGGAAAGAAAATGTGGCTTCTGTGACGGGCCAACGTCAGACGACGTTGACCCGGCATTGGAGCGACGTCTGGAGCTGACGATCTTTCTGTAAGCCTGGCGCGCCGTAAATGGAAATGTCATTATGAAACGTAAGTTTGATAATGAAACCGACTGACCGCCTGTGATTCACGATGCTTTTCAACGTAATGACCACAATTAATTAACCCTTAAAGTGCTGAAATATTATTATATAGACCAAGAGACCAAAGGGTTTTTTCAATTAGAAATCATATTAATTTTTTTAGTTAGCTCTGTCCCTTCATTTGAATACCTATGTTATAGGTGTAGTCTATGGCCATCATGAATATACTCTTTCTGTGCGGGGATCGACTTGAGACGTCAGAATCTGACGTCTTTAGACGTCAGATTCTGCCGTCTAAAGTCGATCCCCGCTCTGAAGGGGTTAACTACATTTTCTTAGAAAACAGATTTCTATTCTGGCCTTTTATGGACTATAACATGAAAGAAATTCATATAAAAAGTCTGACATTAACTTCAGTATCGACCAAGCCACAGACGACCGATGCTCTCAATTTTTGCCAGCAGATAATCATGATAATTACGTTACTCTTTATAAAATCTCGTGGAATTCCCGGTTTTCAGATATTTTTTCCACCGTTTGACCACTGCCCCTCCCGCGATGTACAGTTTTTTATGACATATCTCTCACTAGGTGTCAGGTGTGGAATGACCGGTCACTGTCCAGCTAATACAGCCGTTCTGCGATACAAATCAAATGGAAGTGAATTCTGCAATCAAAACCAAAACGCAACTACTTATAATACTGCTCTGCGAAGCCAACCCAACAGACAGAAGACGTTGAAGCAATGTCTACGACGCTTGACCAAGGTTAAACCAACATTAAGTCAGCGTATTTTGTCTCTTAGAAAAGAGGGCGGGGGCCCTAGAGTAGTGGTTAGCACCGCTGCCTTTCACGCCCGGGGCTCGGTTCCCGGTCTCGGCGGTTTGAAAGAAACCATAAATGTTTCTTCCCCATCCACGTGTGAAAGTCAGTATTGTGGGGAGCCTCCGTGACCGAGAGGTAGCGTGCTCGGCCTCAGACCGCCAGGGTTCGAATTTTAAATCCTGTGTCTGGACCGTGTCATCTCAATCATCTCACCATCCTCAGGAGGTTCTCCTGGCCCAGTTTAGCCTATATGTGCACAAAGGTGGCCTAGAGCCCGATTCATTTCATTTCATTTCTCTTAGAAAAGAAGGTGGTGAATTTTTATTTGAATAGTAAGTAGGTTAGTCACCCCCATTGGCTTGATTTTCGAAAAAAAACATGCTTTATAATGATAATAATCTTATTTAGATAGAATTGTACAAAACCTGAAAAAAATTAAAAGGATGAGGGTTTTAATTTAAGTGACGACCGAGCAGGTTTCACCCGCTTGAGACAAGGCACAATTGTATTTAATTGATGCAAACTTCAATTGTCTTTCATAGTAGGCCTAATTTCAGTGGTAACATAATCTTTTTGTGGTATTAAAAACTCAGTTCCGGATCTTAGCAGTTTTATTCCACTTCGAAAGTCCTTTTTACACATCATCTTCAGCCTTGACCTTTCTGGAGTGGAAAAGTTACTGAAGTAAACACGCATCGATTTGTTCACCTTTATCTCGCTGCACCCTTAGAGCTCTGGGTTGTGAAATTTCAGTTTTCAGTCACTTGAAGTGACCGCGATCCACAACTATTTCGATTTGTGAAATTAAAGTCGGGCAGGAGATGAGTGTTATCTAATTAGAACGTTCTTAACTTTTATCGACTGGTCACACAAAGCTATAATAAAAACACAGAAATAATGCTATAGTGAACGTCACTACTCAAAGGGTTCAAAGTTCCAGGAATAGGCCCAGAGCAACTACACTGGCGGCCATTTTTTTATGGGGTTATTTCTGATATTGCTTGCGGTCTGTGTATAGTGTTAACTATAATTATAGCTGGTGTATATATAGCATAATTATGTATCCTATCTAGACATATGGCTAATTTGGATAATTTAACAAGGATATCTTAGGTAAATTACGGTAGTTCAGATAATTTCTTATCCGGTTGAACAAAATAGGGGTGTAATTATTTAAAATACTTGTAATACTGCAGATCGGGTTTCTGTGAAACTCGCTGTAAATAACCAGTTCCGCCAATGAGAAGCCATCCCCACAACCACGAGATGTTGACCAAATGATGGGTTAATGTTGGGTCAATGTCGTTGACGATGGGACAACATTAAACCATTATTGGATATAAGTCTCACCTACATGCATTCAGGTTTACGTCGTTGAACCAACATTAAACCAATATTGGCTCAACGTCTAGTGTTTGCTAGGTAGGCAATTGCTAGACACCAATTTGTAGAAGTTATATTTTTTTAGCTATTATGTGGATATTATCAGATTATGATAGGCCGACATTTATTATGTTTATGTTTTTAAATTTTGTAAAATGTACATTTGTATGTAATGTATATTTGTATCGCTTTGACAAACTTAATACCGCGATAGCAAGCGCGCGTGTATCTACTTCTTCCATAATACACAGTGCTCCAAACTGCTTAGAAATCTGGTGTGTTCAGTATAAGCCCAACTTTTATAAAAAAACAACTTTTGTGGAAATGTGCACATAATAGATCCCCTCAAACCATTCCGAAATTGTTAGGCATTCTCTTTATCGCACTTTGTCACAGTGCAAAACGCGATGTTAAGCCCATTCACTCACATGCGTCCCAGCAAACACGAGGCATTTCCCCAATGTTGTTTTGATGTTGGGCCGACGTCGAAGACGGCGGGCTAACATCAAAACAACATTGGGGAAATGCCTCGTGCTTGCTGTGATGCTCGTGTTCTGCATGAATATTACATCTCAGTTGTGTTGTGTGGCAAAAGAGGAAATGCTAAGAAACCTTTAAAATTATATTTTTTTCGTGAATATTTCAATATCACAGTGTTGAAAATGTTACTAACTATCAGTTTACATCTGGAGTTTTGGGTATCAGTGTACACTATTACAGGTGTCATCTTGCCCCCCTCGTCGCCCCCAACCAGCGCGATCGCCACCGATAAAGAAGCCCGGGGCGGGGGCTTTCCCCTCTCCCCCTCCTGACCACTTCCTATCGCCCTCTGGTGCCGCGCTAGTAAACTAAAAGTAGCCAAAATTCTGAGAAAAGCTGAGCTCATACCCAGCAAACACGGGGCGTTGACCCAATGTGGGTTTAATGTTGGGCCGGCGTCGGAGACGGTGGGCCAACGTTAAGCCAGCACTGGGACAATGTCTCGTGACTGCTGGTTAACCACAAGTTAGTGTTCACTGAAACAGTTTGGCTGTATATATCACAATCCCAGCGAACACGAGACCTTCACCCAATATTGGTACAATGCTGTCCCATCGTCTACGACGCTGGCCCAAGATTGTACCAGCCTTGGGTGAACGTCTTTTGTTTGCCGGACGGGATAGTTAGTTATATCCCCCTTCATTGTACATAAGCGTATACACATGTATATGATTGTAGTACTCAGTATAATACTTATTATGAGATGCATGGCGTTATAAATGAATTAGAATTATTTCACAAAAGGTCCCGTGCTGTAGCGAAACTTCTAACTACACAGACTAGTGGTACCCAGCAAGAACGACATTTTCACTCAATGCTGGTTTATTGTTGACGCAGCGTCGCAGACAGTTGGACAACGTTGAACCAGCATTGATTCGATATCTCGTGCTTGCATCACATTATCAGATTGCCAGCACATTTGGTTCATCCACCCAACGTCAGCTCTATGTTATAGGCCTATATTAACCCTTTGTCTTCTGATCACGACTATTGTCGTTTTTATTCCATTTCATTACCTGGGTAAATCACAGGTATTGAGATCGAAATGTATGGTTAAACATCAAGAGTTGCAAATTACTGGTCCCAAATTAAACAAATATGAGTAATTTTCACCCATTTGAAGTTGTGGATCGCGGTAGCGAGACACAACAAGTGGGTGAAAATTTAAATAAACTAATTTAGCAGGATAAGGGTTAACCCCGTCATACCAGCCGATAAATCAACGTTATTGGGAATGAAAATTATGTTTATACACCTAGATTTGCAAATGTTTGCTCTCAAATTAAACAAATGTGTGTGATTTCACCCGCTTGAAGTTGGGGGTCGCGGTAGCGAGACACAACTTCAAGTGAATGAAAATTTAAAAAAGATAACTAAGCGAGCAGAGGGTTAAATACAGCCACAAAAACACCAGATGCTGAAACAATGGTGGTTTAATTTTGTGACGAAGGGCTATAACATTAAAACAACGAATCTCAACGTGTTTTCTAGAATATACGTGCATGTAAAAATGTTGAAGTAATGATAATCGTGGGTGATTTCAATGCTCTCAGGAAGCTGACTGAAGTCATCAGAGTCATCATCAGTAAACGCTGACGAAGGGCTATAATTAAAACAACGCATCGCAACGTGTTTTCTAGAATGCACAATCATGTAAAAAGATGAAGTAGTGATACTCGTTGGTGATTTCAATTCTCAAAGAAACTGGCTGAGGTCACCAGAGTCATCATCATCATCAGTAGTCGCTGACGAAGGGCTATAATTAAAACAACGCATCGCAACGTGTTTTCTAGAATGCACGTGTAAAAAGATGAAGTAATGATGAGATGATACCCGTTGGTAATGTCAATGCCCTCAGGAAGCTGGCTGAGGTCATCAGAGTCATCATCATCATCAGGCGCACACCATCGTTGCCGTCCTATACGATACTTTCCGGGGTCTTTTTTCAATGATTCGCTATTTCCACCGCAGTTGATTCATATATTTATGGAAAAATCTGTCCTGTACCAGACGTGGGCGGGGGCCCTAGGGTAGTGGTTAGCACCGCTGCCTTTCACGCCAGAGTCCGGGGTTCGGTTCCCGGTCTCGGCGGTTTGAAAGAAACAAAATTGTTTCTTCCCCATCCACGTGTGAAAGTTAGTATTGTGGGGAGCCTCCGTGACCGAGAGGTAGCGTGCTCGGCCTCAGACCGCCAGGGCTCGAATTTCGAATCCTGTGTCTGGAGGACAGTGTCATCCCAATCATCTCACCATCCTCAGGAGGTTCTCCTGGCCCAGTGTAGCCTATATGTGCACAAAGGTGGCCTAAAGCCCGATTCATTTCATTTTGTACCAGACGTTTTGTGTATACATAGGACTTGCCAGTACCATGGCAGTAACAAATTAGTCATCTAATGGGATGTAGACCTATACTGTAGGGCTATCAGCCTATATTTCAGCGGTAGGCCTATAGTCATCTTTTATTCCGTGCTTCGACTGCATTTCATTCTCTGCGTTTCTCAGCACGTGCAGTAGGTCATCCGTGTGTACAGTTACCCAATGCTGGCCCAGTGACGGGCCAACGTGTTGGACGTTCACCCGTCATTAAACCGGCATTGGATCAGGTCTGTACGCTTTATCTGGCGGCAGTCCTTGACTGTAGTACCTTGGTAGTACCCCATCCACAAGGCGTTGAATCAATGTTGGTTTAACGTTGGTCCAACGTTGAATCAATGTTGGTTTCACGTTGATCCAACGTCGAAGACGGTGGACCAACGGTAAACCAACATTGATTCAACGTCTTGTGTCTGCTGGGATGCAGCAAGCATGGGGCGGTGCTCCTATATTGCTTTAATGTTGGCCCAGCGTCTGCGACACTGGGCCAACATTAAACCAGCATAGGGTCAACGTCGTGTGGTTTCTGAACCTGACTCAGTCATCCATGGACGATTACATATCAGGATCATTCACACCGGGATCCAAAGCAGGAGTCTGAATCACTGTGCTCCCTGATCCGGGACTGAGTCAAGGATATGTGACTGAGTCATGCTGAGTTTTCGCTTATGGAACGTTATTTTCTTACCATCTCGTTGCGTCGGCATATTAACCCTTTGGCCACCAAATTATTCAATTATAATTTTCACTCACTTGAAGTTGTGTCTCGCTGACGCGATCCACAACTTCAAGTGAGTGAAAATTATTCAGATTCAACAAAATGGAGGTCAACAAATTTCAAATCTTGCTGATTAATGTCACGTTTTATCTTTAACAGGTTTAAAAGCTGATATGTAAGGTGCTGAGAAAAAATGAAAAAAAAAACATTATAGACGGCACCGGCGGTTAAAGGGACCATAACCGCTCTCTGAATTCTACACTATGTTTATATTGTGACGTGCAGTATTATTATGCACATAGGCCCAAACTGTGCTACGCTGACTAACCGTTTACTCTGTTTTACGATTTGTGACACACTCATTTATCGCGGGCAAGCATGCAGGGTTGTGAGTTTTGTATCCCTTTTACTAGTTAATTTCGTCTTTTTTTAGTATGGTTGAAATAATCGACTATAATAATATGGGCGAGCCTAAATGTATTGCTATGAAGAAGAAGGTGTTCAAGCAATATTTTGAATATGTCAATTAAAACGCATTCCACATAATAAAAAATACTGTCCTGTAGAACAGTAAGACTTCATTTTTCTCGGCAAGCGGTGTTTAAATATATCGGTCAACAGAATTTGCCAGCCCAGCGATGCACCAGCGTTGTTTATATTTATGTGTTGTGTTTTTTCAGCCTCGGGCTTGCGACAATACCTCACAAAATGACAATAGGCGGGCGAAATCGCCTCGTGAAATGAGCGGTGTAAAATGAGCGGGAGTTCCCCAAGTGAACACTGGGTCAGGTCAACAGGTCAATGTCTACTTGTCGCAGCTGCTGTAATTGGCTCGGGTCATTGACGATGACATACTTCTGTCTGCCACGCGAGCAGCTCGTGAACAGCGCGTGTCTGCTGTCACTTTTTCAGAGTGACGTGACTATAATTCCACCAGCCCGTTGAATAAATCAGGAGCTTTAAATTGTTTTAAACAAACGGACATTGCGTTGCGTGATCACGTGATAGCCCTAAATCAATTTATCTGTGTGTGGACATTTGCGCGCACGCAAAGTAATGTGTTTTTATTCGGTTTCAGCAATGTTCTCTCAAACATTACAACGTTGAAATATTTTTGTATAAAACATGGAGACTAAAGGGTTCTTTTCTCAACTTGAAATCGCCGTGAATATCTTACTTAGTCAGGTCTTTCCGCTTCATTCAAATACCTACGGCCATCATATATATTTCACTCTTTCAGTGCGGGGATCGACTTTAGACGTCAGAATCTGACGTCTATAGACGTCAGATTCTGACGTCTAAAGTCGGTCCCCGCGCTGAAAGGGTTGTTGCTGAACTTTTCCAATATATGGAACTATTTTGATAAACATTCATTTTGGTCAAACTTCGTCGGCCCCACAGTCTCACCTCTTTCGACACTATCGGAGATGATAGCTCAATGTTGAGAGAATCGTATTTGTTCAAACATCGTCCTCTTGGATATGAAAAAAACCATAGTTTTACTTTTTTGCAATGAAATCACATTTTTGCAGAGAAAAGGAAAGTGACTCATCTGGAAAATGTTTAATTAGTATTCCCGTCTATTTTGCGACGAACTAAAAATACTGTAAAATAATTAGTTGATCCAATGTTTGATTACTGCTGGCCCACCGTCTGCGACTTTGGCGCAACAGTGATCAAGCATTGGATCAACGCGTGGTAGTCTGAAATAGTAAGTTGAATATGGTAATTATCATTATGGAAACTTCATTAAATTTGAAAGGTGATGTGTGTGAAAAAAAATCAAATGACCTAATAAATAACTTTCCAAAGTATATCAAATAAGTATAGTCGCTGACTGATTTTTGTTTCATTTCAGGCGTTTGTATCATCAGGAACAAATATGCAGCTAGTTTTCACGTCCAACACGTGGAGTGACCACCCAGAGGACCGCTTGACCACCAGGGAGTACGTCGACTTCGAAAGAGAGCCAGGCAAAGTAAGCCCTCTTAACCTCTACGTCCGACGCTGAAATATTTTTGTATAAACCATGGAGACCAAAGAGTTTTTTCAATTTAAAGTCATCATAAATTTCTTAGTTACGTCTTTCCGCTTCATTTGAATACCTATGTTATGGGCCTACGGTCGTTATAAATATTTTACTCTTTCATGGCGGGGATCGACTTTAGACGTCAGTATCTGAGGTCTGCAGATGTCAGATTCTGACGTCTAAAGTCGATCCCCGCACTGTAAGGGTGAATAATCCTAGCTTCCGGTGACCCCCAATCACGACTATATGTTTTTCTTTTTTTAATAGCACTTTAAATTATGTCTTGTAAAAATGAAACCTTCTTCCAATTATAGCCATGTTTAAAAGAAATGAATTGCGTCCATTTTAGTCCTTAAAGCACTGCATTGAAAATTTCACCCATTTTAAGTGGTATATCGCTACCGCGACCCACAACTGCCAGTGGGTAAAAATCACTTATATTTCTACAATTTGAATCAAAATATATTATGCCAATCCTGCGAATGTGATGCTCATTTCTCTTGTACGTTTTCCAGAAAATCTTAAAGACGCGATTAGCACTTTCAGGGTTAATAAATCCGAACAGTGGCACTTATCACACTAATTTTAGTTCCAATAAGTATTATCTAGTGCGTTTCTTGGTCCGTTCGTGATCTCAATATTTTCAAATAATTATTTCCTTAACTGTTCAATTTAAACTCTACATTTATCAGTGTTTTAGGGGTTCTACATCTTCAACGATCTGCGCGTGGGTCTAGCATTGGCTGGACAAGATGGGGGTTATGGGGCTGATCAATATGTTTACATGTCACGGAAATATGAGCAACAATAAAACCTGTTAAACAACAAACATCTACCTGGCGAACAATCGACGCCTTTCGCGGGGGTACCTGGCGCCGCATGCCGATTTATGTTAATGGTAAAATAGGGGGACTCGTGTTCCCCCCAAAGTACCTAGTTCCCTCTGATTTCGAATTTCACTGGGTTTATTTAAATTAGTATAATTTATCCGCACATTACGCCACTCTTAAATACTGGTGGGGTGAAGTTTAAAAAATATAGTGAAGCAGAAATGAGTAGATCGCTAATCCCACCAACAAATACTTTTGATACATTCGTAGACGACGCTGGCCCAACATTAACCCTTTCAGGCCTGAATTTACCATTGTCATCTTCATCCACTACAAGCCGCGAATTGCTGTCGCAATTCTCGACTTGTAATGGATGAAGATGATTGGATGTGGTTTAAAAATTAAAGAAAATTGCCATGTATTGGTAAACCAGTTTCATGAAAATTTTCATTCTAAAACCCTCGGTTGTGGGAAAAATAGATCTGTTTTCAGGGATGTAAAATGATGCTTTAATGCATCGTGAGGGCTTAAAGGGTTAAACCAACATTGGATCAATGCCTCGTGTTTACCAGACAACAATAAGAGCCTCTGTGTTTATATCAAACCGTCTCGATACCGTGCTATGTTTAGAGCGTGTCGAGTTACCAGGTTCTCCAGTCTCCCCTGTGTATAAATCATAATAATACAACAAAGTTGCTGCTCATTCGTCCGTGCAGTACTCAGTAACAGCATCTAAGTACAATCAAGTACTCGCTCGGGTGACGGCTTATTACGCATGTAGGTGACACGGTCGAGCGGCCCGTGAAGTCAACAAAGTGGCCGGGGTAATTTGCCAAATTACAGCTAAGGAAATGAGAAATATTATCGAGCTTTTCATCCGTTCCGCTACTCAGCTGTTTAGTAGCGTGACCTCAAAGAAAATTAGATAAATTCGAGTTTTTCATCCGTTCAGGTCCTCTGCTCGATACCGCGAATTCAAACAGAATGAGAAAAAAATTTCTCGAGTTTTTCATTTTTCACCCGTTCCTTCACTCAGCAGCGTGAATTCAAAGGAAATAAATATTTTCGAGTTTTTCACCGCTCCGCTGCCTATTGGCTACCGTGAATTCGAAGAAAATAGAAATATTTTCGAGTTTTTCATCCGTTCCACCTCTCAGTAGCGTGACATCAGAGACCAGTATTATGTTTCATTTTATTTACATTGCTTAATAGCTTTTTTATATTGCATCACTGACGAGTCACGATATTGATTTATCTATAAACCTATCCCGGGTGATTGATGGGCGTATTTTACTTTCGCTTTTTTGTGATAAAGAAAGGAGCGAAAGGCATTATTTCATTTGGCTTCAGTTCGGCTATTTATTTTTTATTTTTATTCAGCTTGAGATGTGGATTGCTACTGCAAGATAACTTAGTGTGAAAAGGGTTAACCATATCACCGTGCATTATCTCAACTCCTCAAACTGAACAGTGTGATATTATAATTTAGCTGACTGAATCTCGGTGCTGCATTACTGTTTACATTTTTTATTCATATTCAGTTTGAGGGGGGGGGGAGTGTGCCATGATTGCTCACTGAATAAATTGAAGGAGAAATATCCCTACGTTCTAGAACTGGGCCTGCCATAAATTACAAATGGATGATTTATTTGAAATGGTTGGTTTACTTTCAATATTATTGTTATACTAGAGTATCCTCGGTGTCTTTTATTGTGATATTAAATATGTTTTTTAATAAATACAAATTCGCCCATGTAAAAAATAATAAGTTTGGCCTTTACAAATGCGACAAAACGATGCAAAAACGTCCTAGTCCCTCCATATATCATCTCTTTCAACCCTTGGAAATTAGATGTGTGAAACAGGGTGTGGTGAGGTGATAGGCTTTTGTTCCGAGGCAAACAGTAGTAACTGCTTACTTTTCAAGTAAGCAGTTACTGCTGTTTGTTACGGCACGGCAGTATACATCGCTCATCTGCCATGACGCACTTGCCATTATTCAACCTACTAGATATAATGGCCCCATGTTTATTTAATATAATAATCACTTCTTATGTGAATTCGTTATTGCCATATGTTTGGAAAGACTACCTGTCCTTATTGTGTTGTGTGACGGTGGCTGCATGGGAGGAGCCGTTTTCAGGCCCTCTAGTAGCCAAGAGGGCCTAAAACTGGTTGGTTGGAAGATGATTTTCGTTACACGAAGGACTTGCCCTTGGCTTTTTTCTCGAAGATACTGAACACCTGCTGAAGTGGTCCGTGAAACAGATTTGATTAAATCCAAAAACGTAGAATATTGATTTTCAAGTGAAATATGATTCAGCCTGTGCTAATTTAACTTTTAATTTTAATACTCTCCATCTCTACCCCTGAAAACTAACTAGTCTAGTCAACCAATACATTTTAATACCGTCATTTTTTTAATCATTTTGTCTAATTACAACCCAAATTCTAGCATGATGTGGAGGAAGTAAAATAGAAGCAGTCTCTCTTGTTGATTGTTTTGGTTTTCTCGTCACTTCAGACTTTGGGCTGGATTTACGTCAACAACAACATCACAGTACATAATATACATACATGTATATGCCGTGCAAAACCAAACAACAGTAACTCCTTACTTGGAGAGTAAGCAGCTACAGCCTTTTGGCTTTGCACTGCAGTGCATATATGCGACCACCGAAGCTTGAAATGTCGTGATGACCAGGTTGCTTGCTTAGAATGTGTATTTGTTCTGGTCTTCAAAACCAAAACGTAGTAACTGCTAATTTGACAAAATAAGCACTTACTATCGTTTGGTTTTGCAAGGCATAACCTGATAACTGGCCAGCCAATCCAGATATCACGATTTCCATTAGTTATTAAACTA
This sequence comes from Flabesymbios commensalis, assembly GCA_964017125.1. Classification (NCBI taxonomy): domain Eukaryota; kingdom Metazoa; phylum Annelida; class Polychaeta; order Terebellida; family Flabelligeridae; genus Flabesymbios; species Flabesymbios commensalis. Next base: position 26,492,712 of record OZ024909.1, on the reverse strand, counting down.
ACAAATGTGCAGTTTAAAATATTTTGAATTCATTTCTTCCCTTCATTGGAAAATTGTATACAGTGCAAGCTCATCAGTTGACAGATTCATCAGTACACGCCTGAGGGGAGGGGGGACTTAGAGCTAGCGGCACTGCGCTAGGAGTAAATCTCGTGAAAAAACTGTTGCTGTCGCAATCCTGTATGGGATAAAGTCAGCCATTCTAATCCTGCTTGGACCAAAGTCAGTAATAATGATTGTATGTGGACTAAAGTCAGCAATTCTGATCATGTATGGGAGCAAGCCAGCTACACAGTTTTGTTTTAATGTTAGTCAAGCGTCTACGACGCTGGACCAGCAATAAAACAACACTGGCTCAACGTCTCGTGTTCGCTGGCTGTATGAGATCATAGAGTTAACTCTATGATGAAATCAAACGAAAAATTCTGATCCGATGTCAGCAGTACTAATCTTGTGTGGAGTAAAGCTGGAAATTCTGATCTTGCTGGAACAAACATGACAAACAGCCCAGCCATTCATTTCATGGCATCGAGCTAGCAGTTTTGATCGTCTATCGAATAAAGCAATAAATGTTGTTCTTGTATGGATTAAAGCTATCAAAATCATGGTGTAGAAAACCCCGGTAATTTAGATCTTACCAGATATAGTCCGGGATGGAGCTTGCGATTTCAGGACTATATCTGGTCATTTAACTTATAAAATCTATGTCTTTTATTGAATAGACTAATTGTCTGAAATAATAATTTAAAATTATTTTGTCGACATTTTCAACAGCTGCGATTAATTACAAATTTCCAGAAACCTAATTTTTAACAAATTATAGACCTAAATGTACGAACCTTGTGCAATACTAAATAAACCTATTATCCACACATGAAAAGGGTTAATTATTTGCGATCATGGGGATCAAAGTGTCACTCCGGGGACGTGGGCATAGAGTCGTAGACAACACAAGTGATGGAGTAACCGGGAGATTAAATATGTAAAAGACACGGATTCACTGCCGTGCGGCTGCAAACTCCGCCTCAGTGCCGGGCCAACGTCACGGACGCTGGCCCAACACCGAGCCGACGTCGGGCCATTACTATCTGTCGGCTGGGCACGGCGGCTTGTCATGGGGGAGCGGGAACACACACGGGTGCACCGGCAACTGTCTGGCGGTCTTTGCCTCCCGGAAAACACGAGACGTTGACCCAATGCTGGGTTAATGTTAGACCGACGTCACCGACGTCGATCCAACAATAACCCAACATTGGGTCAACTGGCGGTATTTGCCTCGGTGACCTTTCAGGTGCAAGGGACGTTTCAATGAGTTTGATAGTTTTTGTTTTGTATTTTTTGTTTGGATTACCCGTACAACGCTGAAATATTTTAGTATAAACCGTGGAGACCAAAGGGTTTTTTCAAGGTGAAATCATCATAATTTTCTTAGTCAGTTTTTTCCGCTTCCTTTGTATACCTATGTTATGGGTCTACAGCCATTATAAATAGTTTACTCTTTCAGTACGGGGATCGACTTTAGACGTCATAATCTGACGTCTGAAGTCGGTCCCCACGCCGAAAGAGTTAAAAGGGGAATCTGCCACTCCGTGATGTATCATATACACCCCTTTCAGCCTCAATCTACACTTACTTATTTAATTATTAACATTATTAAGATATTTATTAAGTATTGTAGTGATTTTTTCAATGTGTCTTAAAAGTGTAATGATATCTCATTATATATGATGTAGATGTAAAATGTAGTATTTTTTTATATTTCCAATAATATTCAAATCAATGTATCTTAATGTGGTTTAGGGAAATTATATGAAACGTAAATTATTAACTTTGCGATCGAGCTTTAATCACAAATGATTCCAATTACAGCTCACTGGTAGCAATTTAATATTCTGATAATTGTTTTTATTGCAAAATATACAACAGAAATAAACATAAACGTATTTGAAAAGGCAACATGGGAACGGGGAAAGCACACTTCCTAGTAAACACATTACATTAATTCTATGTTAACCCAATGCTGGCCCACCATCGGAGACATAGAGTCATAGAATCAATGTACGGCGTTTTCAGGGTGAGCGCAACCCGGGTTTCATCATTAGAAGACCTCCTGGGTTATGGACTAACGACCTTCTGGATCAGTGCCGTGGGACACCCCCTCATGTACTCCCCCCACCCGGTTAAGACCACCCAGGCGGCTAACTGCATCAGTCAACGACAAACTGCTCAGCGACAAAGCCAGTGCAGCACTATAATTATGGTGCTGCCCTGAGAGACTGGTTTGTCATGTGACATGTGTCTTACTTCTAAATACTGATGAGGTAAAATCAAAGATGGCGGCCGCGTATACTGCGTCATGATCCGATGATTTCTCTATTTCTTCTTATCAGATTTCGACATGATAGCATTTTCGTCTAACACACATGTGCCTTTCTGTAATTAGTAATGAGCGTGTCAAGTTAATGATGGCGGCCGCGTATACCAATGTATACTGCATTATGAAAATATCACTACTTTTTCTCATATCTGTGTGAAAAACTTCTCGTAACACGTGCCCCACTGCACGCATGCACTAGTTCCATATCTGAAGATGAATAACTAACCCGCAGCCACAATCAGTCTTTCTTTTCCATACGCCACTGAGTCTTTTCCCTGACAACTGGTCTGAAAGCACTCAGTTTCTTGACAGTGAGCTCAAATTTTGTTTTGAGTTCTGACACCTTTTTGCTGAGTAAGTCTGTGCGGTGGCGACCTGTCCTGCAGGAAATGCGACATGAACTGGCTTCCCTCTATTAATGATGCTAAGTATTGTAATGTTTCATATCTTACTTCATCCAACTGCCTCGAGCCTGAATACTCATTAGGAAGAAAATGAAAACGACTCAGTGAGGTGTTTGTCTCTCGTGAAATATTTCGACCAATTTGCTGAAATTGATTAAGAGCTAACCAGCAGGTTACAGCTATATAACCCATCAAACGCGAAATACATGTATTTACTCAATATTAGTTCAATATCGGCCTACCGTCTTCGGCGCTGACCTAACATTTTACTAACATCGCGTAAACATCTCCCTCTTGCCAATAAGAAACTGATAAGCGCGGGGAAATTATGAAAGCAGCGCTCACCTCACCTGGAAAGCGTGAATAAATGATGGCGGCCACGGGCGCGTCGACGCGCGCCAGACGACATCAAGGGGCACGACGGGAAAAAGAAACAAACTCCGGATCAGCGAGCACAAAATGGCGACCTGACGTTTATTCAAAACCGGGCCGCTCGGGCCAGCATTTGGTCGGCGTTGGTTGCTTTGCCTATGGCGTGAAGATGTTCAGCTTCCGATTGATGAGCAAATACTGGCGTGCATAATGCAGGACTGCCGCCGTTGTCTTCTGGGGCTGCCTGCTCTCAAATTAATGCCGCCATTTTTTTTTCAGCCGACACAATAGAACGGATTTTATTCTGTTATCTGCAGGGTCGATTTAAACTTCGTTTATCCGGTGATGAATGCGCGAGTTGTGTTAATTCACTGAGAAATAAAACAGTGTAACAATACAGTCAAAACACATCGAAAAACAATGATAATATCAGGTAATAAGACACTATGATGAATTCGCCGCTGAGAATACGTTTATTGATAATTATTCAGTAAATTTATCAACATTTTTCTTCATATCTGGTAAGCCTGAAACGTTGCGTGATTTCACAAAATATCTGACGACATTGAACCAGACGGCAAAACATTTTTACGTGACCTTACGTGACCTTATTTGACACAAGCATGACGTGGTGTCACGAGACATTAATTGTGTCACGAGAGTTTGTTCCTGTGTTCTTTTAATGTTGGGCCGCCGTCTTCGACCTCGGCCCAACATTAAATCAACACAGAATCAACGTCTCGTGTTTGAACAATATAATCAACATACATCATGTATATCTTCAGCTGGCAATAGAAAGCCTCCAAATGACTATTTTTCATATTTTTTTTATTTTCCGCATACTGCGTTTGAAGTTTTGCCTTCAAGTTTTTTCTGATGCATAATAAATATCGCACATATGTTCACAATATTTCTTTTGCATGTTCCGTACGCTGTCAAGCGGTTAGTTAAATGATCAAATTTAGATGTCTGTCGAATTGCTAAAAAAATGTATGTGTTTTTATGAGGCAATGTCATGTTTTTAATAGTTAGTACTATATTGAAATGAAATTTGTCCCTTTGTAAAATAGTCTTTTCACTTATAGCACTTGTTTTCTTCTTGCTATTGTCTTTACAATTGTCGTTACAATTGTCACTTTTCTCTCCATGTTTCACTCGATCATTAAACCATGTCGGGTCTTTCTAATTGCCACTATTTTTCCTCGTATTACAGATACAAATATAGATGCAAAATACACCCCCAAAATTCGTCTGGTATATTTAACGATATCGCACAAAATCGTATTCTGGCTATCTATCTGCCGAGAAAACCTACAAAAATCGGAGTTGTCAGAATGTTGCGGAAGCTGCACACCTGTGAGTACGGAGATGGATTCCGGTGAGCCAGATAAATTCGTCATGCAAACAGCCTTTCATGTTCGGGCTCACCTGCAGCGATTCCGGAAAACAAAACTGTGATTACGGCCAGGCGTAATTCGCCGTCTCGCTCACAGCACAGGCGGGCGCGGCAAACTGATGCGGCAGATTTCAGGGCACGGTTGGGTCGTCAATGCCAGCGTCGGGCGAATGCCAGGCCAACGTCTGCGACGTTGTCCCGGGATTCGGCCGACGCCGGCCCGGCATCCGCCGCGCGGGGAGCGGGATGATTCGTGTTCACCGGGATGTGAGATGTAAATTGGTGGCACGCGTCCGCCGGGAAGTAGCGAAATACGGCGGCAGGGCACGCCACATTGCGCCCATTGTCGCGGCGGCGCATCGCGCCGCCCTCGCTCCCGCGAAAACCGTTTGATGAACTGCCCGGGATCGCAGCTGCGCGGCGCGGCGGGTCCGTGCGGCCAGCCGAGCGTTTAACGCGAGGGGCGGGCGGCATATGGCGAACCGCCGCGCCACGGCCTTCCCACGGAACACTTTTCCGCCACGTTTCCCGGATCCGTCCAATTTCACGATATTCAGTTAACCCCATCTTCTCACGCAAGGCTAGCTACTCCCGAGGTCGCAGACGGCTCGCTGTGTCAAGCCTTGCTGCCGGGAAGATGGTTAACCCTTACTGTTACAACGCTTAAATATTTGTGTATAAACCATGGAGACCAAAGGGTTTTTTCAATATAAAATCATCAGAAATGTTTTAGTCAGCTCTTCCCGCTTCATTTGAATATACGTATGTTATGCGTCTGCGGCCATTAGGAATATTGTAATTCTATCAGCGCGGGGGCCGTCAGAATCTGACGTCTACAGACGTCAGATTCTGACGTAAAAAGTCGATCCCCGCGCTGAAAGGGTTAAATCGGTTTTCAGACTGGATCGCGATCTTACAGACTATACTCCCGCTGTGCTGCCCTGTGATTAAGAGATGGATTGCCACTTTACAAAGTGGGAGATCCACCCTTTTCTTCCCAAATACTCAATTAGTAGCGATTTTTTTTCATTCGCACTAAGCCTATGACCCTATGACCCTATTATAAATAGAACTCAATTTATTTAATGGGAAGCAAATTAGCACATATGTATTAATGACTGATTATTGATAACTGATCCTCGTTAGCCTTTGTGGTCTAGACTGGCCAATATATATTAGCCAAATTACAACCTTTACTGAAATCTGAAATTCGAACATCGGGCAGTAAGTGAAAGGAAAAGTAAGCTTTATGTATAGATTAATATAAATTTCCCCACATGAAAGCTATCCATGTATTTAAAAAAAATTCTATAAAATTGAATAATACTTTTACTATTTTTCCATTAAATCATTATATTTAAAGTACATAATATGAGTGAGAGTCTATTCGTAGCTTTCTCTACAATTTACCTCGTTGGGGTTAGAAAGATGTATCTGCCACTTTTTAAGTGGCAGATACGTGTTTTTAATTCTAAACGGGACGCGGCCCTCTCCGCAGTGCACCTGACTCTTCTGGTGGGAGGAGGGAATGCCAATAATCCACCTGCTACTGTCATCATTTGGCGATAAATTAGCCAAATTTCAAGAGCTACAGCCACTCCTACTGTGGATGTTTATCTATAAAAAAGGCTGTTAAATCGTGTCATGGTACGAAACCTATAACACCGGCTATTGTTTCGTTTTGAATTTGGAGATAGGGCCTTCTTCTTCTAGTAATCGTCGGAGCATTACACGTAATCGACTTATATAAAAACAAATGTCTATTTTTTGACATTTAGGACTTTATATATTTTGGATTTCCTAGATAAAAAATAATCTATGGGAGAATATGCAGTTTTCAACTTATTTCCTATAGACCTACGTGTAATAATATTATATATTATATTTTACCTATTTGAGATAATTCACCTACCTATAATAATAAAGAATTATTACAACATGAATTGTCTCAGATTATACGATTTGCTATTATTGTTTTAAGATGCTTGCCTGTTGACACATTTAATCTTATTTTATGGTTTGCAATTTGCATGTTGTTTCTCCTGTATAATCATTTTTATCACACCAGTATACATACAAGTGCATATTTGCCTATTTGTGACACAATCTCACATAGTCATCTAATTCAGCGTGACACCGGCCACTAACCGTGCTGCTGAGAGCGAAGGTTCTCCTGCCAGTTCGTCTCCAGCGAGATTTGTCCCTCGAGCCGCGGATCAACGACGGCTCCACCCACCCAGCAGTCACAGGCGGTTGGCCCAGCGGCGGTTTAAGGTTGGGCCAGCGTCGGAGACGCTGGCCCAACCTTGAGCCGCCGCTGGGCGTGCCCGTGGGCGGCGTCGAGAAACGATTGTCTCTTGTAGCAAATCCGTGAAATGCCCCGACAAATGACACATTACCGGCAGATAGAATCTCCACGGGGGTCCGGCCGACACACCTCGGCCGTAAATCTTCGCATGACACTTTTTTCAACTTGTTCTCAATTTTCTCTGGTCCGCGTCAAATTGTGCGATGGGATGATGGAAACCTCGAAAACAGGTTAAACATTTATTATTTTTTTTGAAATTTGCTTTGAGAATTCGGCGTGGTTTAAATAAATTTGACTCTTCAAAAATATTCTATTTTTTCACAGAAGATCGTTATCTGTCAAAAAAGTGTACACATCCTTCATTGAAAAAAAATATTTAATTTTATAATTATCCTCACATTGGCCGAATATACACTAAAAGACAATCACATTTAGGTGTTTTGTCTATTTTACTTATATTGATATTCTGCACTTGTTTTTTTTTACCTTAGCCCATTCCACATATATATATAATGGGTGGACAAAAAAAATCGGTTATAGATCAAAATAAGCGATGCTATGCAGCGGACGGGATTCGAACTCTAAAATATACTGACGTGTATTACAATTGTGTTGTTTTTTAGATCTATCATTACTGTCATAATTCATGCTCTGTGTCAGAACATAAACTGTGTGATTGTAATGATCGAGCTTGATTTGAAATTCTGACCTACTCATCTCAACTAAACTGTTTTTCTGTCTGATTGGCTTCAGGTGCATCTAAAGTCACAGTTTATAATGAACGGAGTCTGTGTGTGTTGGAGAGGGTGGATCGACCTGCACCGGCTCGACGGGGCTGCGCGGCTCGAGTTCGATCACGAGAGAGCTCAGGTAAGTCTGGAAGCAAGTCTCTCCATTTATCCCTTTACCATGTTTACCCTCTGTTATTTAATTTAAATTTTCACCTGCTTGAAGTTGTGTGTCGCGGCAGTATATCGAGGGAGAATTGTTGCAATTATTTATGACGTCATTTTAATTTTAATGATTATCTAAAATTAAAACATTAAAATTTCATAATCTCATGATCGCCTCAAAAGTAATAAAGATTTTTTCTAAAGTTCCTCCAGTTTATGAAACAGGAGGGGTACGTCTATCAAATGTACTAAAATGAATCAATATAAAAAAAATTGACCTTTCTGTCTTTTTAGTATGACGGGTCCCATTTGTTTAGCTTGAGACCAAATATTTGCAAATCTCGATGTTTAAACACACATTTCATTCCCACCAACAGTGATTTGATTGCCTAATGAAACAGATTTAAAGCGATTAGGCTAACGATCAAGCACTCACAATGTAAATTTAGAGTGTCAAATAACGATATTCTGGCACTTTTGATCGATGTTTTAAAAGCAATATAGTTTTGGAAAAGGGAGTCAGGAACTTCTGACCCCCCCCCCCCCCTCTTCTGGATCCGCCACTGGTACCTAATATTATAGGGGAACTGTGTGTGAATGGACACCACATAAATCGATATTGTACCATGGTTTTATTCTGTACATGAGCACATATAAAATTATACTGACTTTGATTCCGGATATTGTAGATCCAGTAATTAATTCACTGACAACAGGATCAGGCAGTTACGCGACAACGCGATGCATTGGCCCAAACGTGGTTTATTGCGGGTTTAACTTCATACACGTTGGCCCAGCAATGGACCGTCGTGTTGCATTTGTTGGCTGTCTGTTCGTGGTTGCTATATTGTCAGTGTGCAAGGTTTATTTTTTGTTGCAAAACTGACTGATACATCATGTACATCGATATCGAATTAAAAGTCGATATGTGTAATTATCAGTTTGTCATTGTCAAACTTGACTATCGTACATATTTTATAAAAATGTCTTACGTTATTATTGTGGTACATATTTTATTAGTTTTTTGGGGGCATGTTCCAATAATAAATCAATCTCTACACGGGCTTTATTTAAAACACAACATTATGTTGTTGTTCATGATGGGATGTGAATGCGACAATTTTATTCAATTATTAAATGACTTCTTGGTGTTGATGATTTATACAGAAACGAGGACTCATTCAAATTTGGTCCACTCTTAATTATTTAACATCGCGTTACCAATCATGTAACTACTACTGAGGGAACTCGCAAGCGACCCCTTGTTAATAACTCCCCATGTTATTAGTTTACCCTCTAAGCCCTCAAAATAACTACAGTCGATTTAATTTTTTTGTCAAAGTACCGAACAAACCAAACTGACGGTAATTTTTTATTAAATGTCTAGCTACAGACTCGGACTACAACCCGACGTCATGAAAATCATGCAACTATAACAGTGATAACAACTAGCAGGTTAAATCACAGTTAGTGAGAACAAGAACTTTTGTAAAACGTTCTTGGTGTTTAAACATCAAGGTTTGCAAATGTTTTGTCTCAAATTAACCAAGTATGAGTAATTTTCACGCAACTTCAAGTGGTTGAAAATTTTAATTATATAACTCAGCGCTTAAAGGGTTAATGACGAGAGCGTTCACGCGCACCTGTTACTATTTATAGTACATAGTACAATGATTGAGACCACGGGATACAAAACACAACTTAATCCAATCAGACACTCTCCCATTACGTTAAGTCGCTGGGTGTCCCCTGTGTAAACACAACGTCTATGATGTAAGTGTGCAATTTATTAACTGCATGCATGGTGTAAAGAAATCTGGGGTTTCATAAGGTGAGTCTCTCCCCACAGCTTATCTTCATACACGTGTGTGTGTATGGCCTGCACCAGGTCTTGATATCGGTCTGGAATCAACGGGCCTCATAAAATTTGATGACCGTATCCGCTTCAGATAAAGGAGGTGGCTCGTTGCTGGATTAAAGCTGGTCCAACGTCTCCGACGTTGTCCCAGCTTTAGTCCAGCAACGAGCCAAAAATCTGGTTAGGTCTGGGTACGTGTCGTAAAATCCAGGACCCCTTGGTAAAATACAGCTTTTTTGCTGAACATTAAAGGATCCATTTTTACGTATCTGCAAGATTGTCGGCGACCGGAGTCATGATATAGTCCGTCCGTCTGTTCTATGATGAGCAATAAGCTGATGATTTAATTTAACATTCAATATTAATAATAGCGGCTTTAGCCCTTTCTAACCTGAAATGAAAACTACCCCGACCCGCCTGTAAGCGGTCTGCTATCTGTGGCAGCGCTACGACAGGTAGAAACCCTAAGGTGACAAATAATAACCCTACTTCAAATGATTCAAACGGGCCTTTTATGTGAACATCACCAAACGGCTGATGAATACATCACATGAGCGCGCGTTCTCGTGCATTCTCTCGAACTCACAGTTTTTGTTCGCCTAATTACCACTGATTATGGGTAAAGCCTGCATGTATTTTTCACCTATACAACATGCACGATTCATTCTGCACGGTTTGAACAAGGAGTTTGCAGAACACCACCACCGAATTTGACAAAAATCCGGATCTCAGTCCGTGCCAGCGTGTGTTCGGCACGAAATCAAGTTGATCCGTCCAGGGATCAGTACCCAGGGTAAACACAAAGCGTTGGCCCACCGTTGAGCCATCTCAGCCGGATCCAACAAGCTCGGAGAAGGGATGATAGTCCAGCGTTTGGCGCATATTTGGGCCAGCGTCTACGATGCTGGCCCAACGTTGCGCCAACGCTGGGCCAACCCTGCCACACTGGATCAGGACGTACGCGATTTGGTACAGTCCGCTGCCCCGTACTCCCCCCCCCCTCTCCAGACACACCGTGTCATGAAGTACACGTAACAGTACGCCCCATATAAACATACGTAACAACAAAATTATTCAGAAAAACTTTGCTGAATTCCCCGCATGCATATTTTATATCAAAATGTGAAACTGGGTATCCACCGTGTGCCTGTTTTTCTCCTCATCCTATATCAATTTGAGAATATGTTTTATGTAATAATTTACGAAATTAATAACCAACGCTAGACCAATGGGTCATATTTGCTGGAAGGCTATACAGGGAATAATTTGTATGCCTACTAGGTTAGACACTTTTTTACGCAGTTTTGTATCCATGTATGTACCAAAATACTATTGTTTACACCCGAAACTGCTACACCAACATAATATTATTTAGCATGAAATGTTGCCCCTGATCAAGGAGGTTATATGGATATATAACCTCCTTGCCCTGATGTAGCAAACTGCTATGCTGCACCAGATATATTATTGCCTGATATATATAGACTTTATTCTCATGCTTTATTCTGATACTGTAGGGTTAACATACCGCTTACAATATATGTTTCTACTACATGGTGAAAGCAACATCCGTGTTGCTATCAAATGTGCCCGCTTGTGTTCCTTGTATTGTATTATATAGGCTACATGTAATAAAAACTGATTAAAAGCTAAGCTTTATATACTGTACGGGCCAAAAGGAAAAAAACCCTGAAATTATCATAGTATGATAATTTCCTATTGTTATCATGCACTGAAATGATTCCGAAGGGTAAATATGTACAGGATTAAATTGGATAGAACCAAAAAATTGTACGGTGGGTAAATGGGGACGTTGGTTCTAGCACCTCTCAACGTTGGATCAATGTCGGACAATGGTTCAACATTGAGATAACGTTGGCCCGGCGTCCCATGTTGTGTGGAATTAACTTTCAGTCAATATGTTTGCTGTAAAAGTTTGACGTGTGCTTAACCCCTAGAGAACTGAGCTACGCAATACAAATTTTCAGTCACTAAAAGTTGCGTCTCGCTACCGCGATACACAACTTCAAGTGACTGAAAATTTATGTGATTGTGAAATTTAGGCCCCCACATATATCAGTGTTTCAAGTTTGAAGGCATATTTTACTTTTAACAACTGGTTATCAGGGGGCATACAGGTGCTAATGAAAACACAGAATGTCTACTGTAGTCGACATCTGTGTTTTAGGGGTTAATGTGTTTCTTACTGGATTATCATGACTGTTGCATTTTGTGTCCTCTCTCTCCAGGTTGAGGACGCGATGCTTCGCGAGCAGCTAGAGCAGTACAACAGACGTCTCCGAGAGATCGAGGACAGACAGCGCCACCTTCAGGAGGAGCAGGAGAGACAAGCGGAGATGGAGGCCGAGGTAGTGGAAACGTTATTGCAATTCTCCACCACCAACGGCCGAAAATAACCGACCCTCGCCCCCCCGGCATAGGCAATTAGCGCTATTATTAGAGATTCTAGCACAATCTCTGCTATTATCGCCCACGCAATGACGTAATGTCCGCCCTGATACGGTCATGCGCGTGCCCGCACCCAGGGTGCGGGGCTATTCGTAAATGGTGCTCCCTGCTTTAAGATACACTACGCTGCTTTTTCTTGCTCGCCCTAGGCTCAACAGACACATCGTCGTCCACTGCTGCTATTTAACTGGTTTTATGTGGCGGCCATTTTGAATTCAATATGTTCAAATCGAGTCGTGGTCGGTTAAATTTATTTTTCAAAATCAGGCACATCGGAATCGCAAATCTCAGGTATTTAAATGCAACGATCATTTACATTTTCCTGTAAAATTACTTTTTCTGGTCAGTACAAATTATACAAGCAGATAAGAAAGTGGGAAGTATTGAGCTATGAGGTGGGTCAAGGAGCCAGTGTTGGTTAATTATAAAAAGAAAAATAGAAGTGCATCTTTTATTCTTTTTCTTATATCGAAGAATCCTCCGGGATGAATAACAGCTCTGCAGCAGCTGTTGTCAGCTAGTCACTGTGAATGTTGTACTATTGGTGTTCTGTCGCTCAAAACCAAAAGGCAGTAACTGCTTACTTTTCAAGTAAGCATCTACTGCGTTTTGGCTTTGCAGAGAAGTGTTGTTGTCGTCGTGGTGGTATAAAAGGTACAGGTGACATATTTTATGTAGCAACCATTCTATAGGAAAGTGATTATTCATGAATTACATTTTTTATCTGAGAGATTTAAAAGTATTGTAACCTTATTTAGGCCAAGAAAGCAAGAGCAAACATTAATATTTTTCGATGATCATATTAAATTAATCGTTACAATTCCATTTCATTACCAGAAAATAATTATATGAAATTTCATAATAGTCATCTTTCATTCTAAAATGGTTGCGTTGCTGTTGCATGCTAGCGTTCAGCTTGGGATGAGTAACTGTTCAAGGTGTTCAAGTACCCAGACATTTCACGCACCAATCGCGCGCTGTTCACTGCATGTCATACATATAGTACCACGTCTGAGCCACCATGGTGTTCCGAGCAAGTCACGCAAGTGTTCAGCCGTGTGATTGGTCGCCCCATTAGCGAGCAACCAATTGGCGCAACTTGCTAGGATTCAGACTCAGAGATAGCTCTGAATACAAGACTATTTTGCGGCCCCTCGGGCCGCGAAATAGTCTTGTATCCAGGGCTATCTCAGAGATCACAACTGCAGGCAATTATTCACGTAAGGCAAGCTGTGGGGCTAAATTGCGTAGTAAGGATAATATGGTGTTTAGCAGGACCATATCGATTGTTAATTAGATAAAACTCTTCCCTAATTACAGTCGCTCATTTGTTAATCAGGACCCGTATTCACGGACCTGCTGCCCCAGTTGTCAGCACGCTGATTGGTCGACGATCTCGACCAATCAGCGTACTGAGAAATGGGTCAACGTCTCTAAAGATACCGGTCTGCTCATTCATTTCATCTTGTATATATAATTATTTTCATAACCATGAACATTGAGGCTGATGAATTATAGAGAATTAGTCTGTGAAATTTGAAATTATGCATATGCGTATAGGTGAAAATCTATACTGTAAACTACGTTATAATCATTATAATAATCTATGCGAGACGAAAAAGCTTGTGTTTTTTCGGTTGAGAACATGCAAGATCGCGTTTGAAATGAATTATTATATATTGAAGTTTACCTACATAATTATCACCCCTATATAACTTCCACTTTACATGGTCGTGCTACTAGGGCTGGACCCTTTTATCACGTGACCACGTGATCTAGAAAGTCTAAATAATGATATGTTATCACACATATATATTATAAAATAGATCCAGTGATCAAATAAAAATGACGCATAAGAAAAATGACGCATAATAATCAAAGGAGTAGATAAAGAAAATTACCGTTTGAAACGAGCTCCATTATGCAACGTAATCACTTCTGGGGGCAAATAGGAATTTGCAACATAATTATTTAATATGCCAATGAAATCATGTAATATACTAGACGATTAATAGGCGCGTTATTTCTCCCACCCGTATTTATTTTTCCATCACACCCAATTTACAGAAAATTTATTCATCAAGCCGATTTCTCAAATCGCTTGTATGTCAAGCGCCATCAATTAGATGGTGTAGTTTTTTCACTGTCGTTAACAGCCCAATTATTTCTGACTATATAGGCCTAATAGTGGCAGTTATTATGCCGTCATTTTCTGAAGTGCAAAGGGGGGCGCCTAAATCGCGAAGTCCCTATCCAGTCCCTAGGGACATCCCTGCATGTTCCGGCCATCGCCGGATAAACATTGGGCCCGCGTCTTCGACGCCGGCTCAATGTTCATCCAACGCTGGCCTTACAATGCGCATCGAAGTGATCCTTGCAGATTTGAGAGAAAGGCTGAAGAGCGAGTTATATCCGATAATCTGAGGAAAATGGGTAAAACTACCTGCAATAAGAAGCGCGATAATCCAATATGTCTACCTCGCGCACCACCCCGCGCTTCTGGGCCCGCCGTATTCTCGTACAAGTTACGATATATCGTAGTTTCCGGATTGGTCGTGATGGCCATCTCGACCAATCCGAGGCCTACGATATATCGTAACTTGACGAGAATACGGGCCAGTTCGCCGTCGAGTGGACGTTTCAAGAGACCGCGATAGACATAATTATTGACATCTATCTATGTCTCTTTTCTTTTAATTCTGTTGCAGTGCTTCAAAATTACATTCAAACCGAGCTGTATTCAGGCAGAATTATTGTTTGAAAGGGACAACGCGAAAATATTTTCTGTCAGTCGGAAAAATACGTCCCTAATATTTTTTCGAAGAAAGCGGCTTTCCGGTACTAAACTGATGAAAAGGGAATTCCATAAAAGTTGAAATAAAATAACTTTTTAAGATATATTAATTAGCTAATAATTTCTTGCTCACACCAAATGAATACGATCGACGTGCCAATAATAATAATTCATTGTGAGCCTCACTGTTTATTTTTAGCAGTCCGACATTTGTGATATTTAATGTTAATGGGGTAATTTCGTCATTAAGAAAGAACCCCAGCAACACGCCACTTCCTCTTGATGCTGATTTAACGTTGGTCCACCGTCTGCGACGCAAGCCCAACATTAAAGCAGCATTGGTGAAAAGTGTCGTGTCCACTGGGACAGGCTGGGGTCAATCTCGTCTGTCACGTATTAAGCATCTTCCCTACAGCAAGGCTAGGCTTCTCGACGTCGCAGACCTCGCGAAGTCTAGCCTTGCTGCAGGGAAGATGATCTCCAGCCGAGCTATAGACTGTTATATATTTAATCTAACTAGTGGAATATTATTGCGTATTTTCTAAATGTATACTTAATGTAATGTTAAATAAAATATAATGTACGATTTTGAATTAAGTTATGTGTGATGTCGGAGGTACTTACGACTGCAAACCCTAAAGATACGTGATATTGGCCCAGCGCCGGTTCAATGTTGGGCCAACGCTTGAAAATTTGACATAATAATTTGGGAAATAAGTAGTTTTTTTATTACAGTTTTCAAATTAATTGCAATTTCTGTAAAGTTTATGAAAAATAGATACAGTATTCACAATAATATGAAAGCAGCACTAGAAATAAATAAAGTAATAGAGAAATGTCATGTGTTAAAATCATTGCTAAAATTCCATTGAAAATATTAAAAAAATATCAAATATGTTGCTGCAAAAACTGCAGGGTGGTTTTAGGAAATTGTTACACTAATGTGAGGATGCAAAACCTAGCATATGCAGAGTGTTTGAGCTTGGCTGTTTTAACCCTTTAACCGCCGGTCCCGATTATTTTTCATTTTTATTAGTCCATTAAGTACCACTTTTTAAACATGTTAAAGATAAAATGTGACATCAAGCGGCAACATTTAAAAATAGTACTCCTTCATTTTGTCAAATCTGAATAACTTTCACTCACTTGAAGTGATGGATCGCGTCAGTGAGACACAACTTCAAGTGAGTGAAAATTTCAATTGAATAATTTGGCGGTTAAAGGGTTCAAGCAAATGATGACATCCTGATAAAATCACGAGAAAATCTTTTGAAATTCTGTTAATTTTATTATAACGGCGACAGCAGCTCCTGGGTGGGCTCATGCCAAATCTCTCATTTTAGAGCTCCTCTAGGTTTCGCACTCTCACTGACTACTGTTATGTTAAATTGTACGTTTCATTCTTCCAGTTCTCTGTTTGTTTATTTGTACGGCCGGCTGAAAAATCGCCAGCTTTTTTATTTTTGTCCCTCAATTTGATTTGTATTTTATCTGTTCCTCTTGTTTATTATTTTATCACAATCATTATTTTGTACTTCAGTTACAAAACAATAAATGTATTAATTTTTTTCTGAAACTTGAAGTTTATTTTGTTTTGGTGTTAGTTAGAATATGTGTGGTATGTGTATTTTGTATTAGTTATTTTTTATAATTTTTTATCGCGTATCGTGAACGTGTTGATATCACAAAACGTTGACCCAATGTTGATTTAATGTTGGCCCACCCTCTTCGACACTGGCCCAACCTTAACCGAACATTGGGTCAATGTCTCGGGTTTGATTAAGCGGAATCAAATCGTGTACAGTGGTGTTTGGTGCGTGAAATGTCGGGTACTTTAACACTCGGGATGAAAGGGTCTGAAGTACCACTTCACGAAGTCGCACTTTGACTCTTTAATCCCCAGGCGTTTACGTGTTTGTGTAAAATAATATATGTTTTGTGAGGGTGACTAGCTGCAGAGAACAAAATTAATGCTGATTTCATTTTTTTATTTCGTATTATTGTTAGCCCAACGTTAGCCCGATATCTCTTGTTTGTCCAGGACTTCGGATGACCATCCCTGCAAACACAACACAGTGACCCAATGTTGAATCAATGTTGGGCCAGCGTCGTAGACGGTGGACCAACATTGATCCAACATTGGATCACTGTGTCGTGTTTGCTGGGATCTCGGCCAATCCGAATCCTTCATACGATATAGGCCTATTGTAACTTGTACGAGAACACGGGCCCAGTTATTTATTCCTGGATTTCTGATTTGTGAGGTATCTTCAAATTCTCATGAAAAAGCAGTATTTACAAAAAAAATACGATTAGGCAAGTAAGTAATAGTAAGTAGGTAATTTAATAAAGTGACCAGTTCATACATATATTTTACATAATGCTAATATAAAAAAATACATACCCAGCATTGGCCCAGTGTCATTCAACTCTGGGCCAGCGTTCATCCACCACCGTCTTCTGTTTGATGATTCTGTCTGCGATTTCTACTTTGAAATGTAAATTTACAAGTTTCTGATATGCACGTCATTTGGAATATCAACCGGTCAAGAAAAATACAGGAAAGATTTTAAATATTAATTCCTCTATTTTCGACTTGTTTGGTGGAGACCGTGTGGGAACTCCTCCCACCATCCCAGCAAACAATAGACTTTGAGCCATTGCTTGGTTAATGTTGGCCAAGCGTCTTAGACGCTGGGCCAACATTAACCCAGCATTGGCTCAGCATCTCTTGTTTACTGGGCTGCAGTGTCTTCACCTTCTTTGTGTGGCTGGGCGGGGGCCCTAGGGTAGTGGTTAGCACCGCTGCCTTTCACGCCAGAGTCCGGGGTTCGGTTCCCGGTCTCGGCGGTTTGAAAGAAACAAAATTGTTTCTTCCCCATCCACGTGTGAAAGTTAGTATTGTGGGGAGCCTCCGTGACCGAGAGGTAGCGTGCTCGGCCTCAGACCGCCAGGGCTCGAATTTCGAATCCTGTGTCTGGAGGACAGTGTCATCTCAATCATCTCACCATCCTCAGGAGGTTCTCCTGGCCCAGTTTAGCCTATATGTGCACAAAGGTGGCCTAAAGCCCGATTCATTTCATTTATTTCTTTGTGTGGCTGTTCTTGTTCCCCACCCACCCCACGGGGACAACGCTCGAGCGTGGCGAGGGGATTACAGGCGATTTGTGTAATATTAGGGTGGATATTGGGGAAATACAGGGACTTTTTAATCCTCAAAGTCCTGAAGTATGGTGACAAATTTTATGGATACCAAAGGGTTACCCATTTTAAAATCATCATACTTGGTCAGTTCTTTCTGCCTTATTTGAATACCTATTTTATGGGTCTACGTTATTTTTTCAATGCGGGGATCGACGTCAGATTTCCTAAGTCAATCCCCGCACTGAAAGGGTTAACCCTTAAAGTCATAATTGCATCTATAGTAGTTTCGAGCCTGTTTATTTCTCTTTCAAACAGTAAAAGTTGAAGGGGAAACTTGGTAAATTGGCATAGGCTTATGTTTTATTTCAAATTATGTCTATTTTAGACATTTTCACCGACTTGAAGTTGCCGGTCGCGGTAGCGAAACAATATTTTCAAGTTTGCAAAAATGTCAAATGTAGGCCTATAATTTACCACTTGAAAGGTTACTTATTATCGGAATGGCCAGATGGGAAATGACATTTACATTTCGTGACGTTTGCGCCGCGTAATCTCTATTTCCCGCCAAATATGTTTATTAAAGATGTACAGACTGTGATGTCATTTACTGCAGCATCGTCCCCTTATTTCTTAATTTTGAGGTGAATTTAATTTGACTCGACACCGGCACAATGAGTTTTTTCGTGTTGAAATGTTTCCCAGCAGACACAAATGTTAAATCAATGTTGGTTAAACGTTGGTCCACCCTCTACGACGTTTGAGCAACGTCAAACCAGCATTGGTTCAACGTCTTGTGTCTGCTGGCTGATATTTGGCCAGTTCGGCCGAAGAGGCATGCTTTTTTCTATAATTTTTTCTATAGATTATCAATGCCAGAAAATGAGAAATTTCTGTGTATTCATTTCATATTATCACACTTGTACCATACTGCTCTGCAAAGCCAAAAGGCACAGACACCCGGGTGGATAATGGGACCGCTTGCATCATTTATCGTAATAAAATAATGAGGATGACTGCCGCCTGGATAATTTAATTATATGCGCATGTTATTCATTTACCCTCCCCACCAAAAAAGCGATAATCACCCTTTTTCAGCGCACTGCCCTGTCTGCGTCTTGACATCCACGCGCTTCGCTCGCCCACGCTTGACCGCAAGGACGCATGCGCCACGCTCGGCCGGAAGAAGCCAGGATCTTTAATGTTTTTTGTTTGTTACACCATCCCCTCCTAAACTTCTTTGTCAAATGGTCACCCCAGTATGCAAATAAGAGACGTTCTCCCAACGTTGGTCTAAAGTGGGGTCAACGTTGTAGACGTTCACCGGGTTCTTTGTAAATTTTTACTTTGTAAGTAGGCCTATATCACTGATATTGATCTGTGGAAAATATGATTGATTGATTTTTATTCACACCGAGGTTGATGGCACCAATACATATCCCGTTTTACACAGTAGAAGCTTAACCCTTTCATCGCGGGGATCGACTTTAGACGTCAGAATCTGACGTCTGTAGACGTTAGATTATGACATCTAAAGGTTGATCCCCGCACTGGATGAGCAAAATATAGACCCATAACATAGTTACATTCAAATGAAACGGAAAGAGCTAACTAAGACATTTATGATGATTTTAAATTGAAATACCTTATATATTTCAGCATTCTAAGGGTTAATTACAGACTGAGACGTTAGTCACCCCTTTGTGTTAGTGACCACCCACGTAATTTCCATTCACCCCATGGTATGATTCACGCTGACACTGCATGCGCGCCCACGCACGTCTTAATAATATACGAGGGGGTGCCTGAGAAATGACATCCCCACGTCTGCCAAATCTTGGTCACTCACCCCGTGGGCGAACTACCCCCCCCCCCCGAAAGGGGGTCATTGTTACCCGTTCTATTTGACCCTTAAAGCGCTAAGCGTCGTTTTTAGTATGTTTTATTGGCAGTTTTAATCACATTATTGTGAAATAAATGGGTGTTTGAACATCAAAATTTGCTATTATTTCCTTTCAAATAAAACAAATATTAGTAATTTTCACCCACTTGATGCTGTGTGTCGCGGTAGCGAGACACAGCATCAAGTAGGTCAAAATATAGGATTTTTTAGATTTAGCGCTTAAAGGGTTAATGTCCCAATATAAAGAAATACAGCGTCAGTGTACGTGCCGGTGGTATATGTTGTGATATTTATTATTTTCAGGTCCGTTACTTTTTATTTATTTTCAAGTCCGAATTGCGTCAGCTCTTGCAGCTTCAATTGATTGAAAATATAGTCTATTTAGAAAAGAAAAACGCGTTAGACTAATATTGCTGCCACTCTGCTGGTTCATCGCTGCAGACGCTGATCCAAAATTAACCATTGAACAGCTACATTGAATAATTTTCAGCCACTTGAAGTTGTGTCTCGCTACCGCGACTCACAACTTCAAGTGGACAAAAATTACTCGTATTTGTTTAATTTGAGACCAAACGTTTTCAGATATTGATGTTAAACATACATTTTGTTTCCAATAACCGCGATTTAATCGGCTACTAAAATAGATTAAAAACGACTATATTCGCGCTTAGCGGTTTAAGGGTCGACCAATACAACGGTGAATTATTTTTGAAAAACTGAAAACTTTTCAATTTGAAATCATCATAAATGTCTTTTTTAGCTCTTTCCGCTTCATTTGAATACCTATGTTATTATGGTCTAAGGCTGTTATAAATATTTTAATTTTTCCAGTGCGGGGACCGTCTTTATACGTCAGAATCTGACGTCTACAGACGTCAGATTCTGACGTATAAAGACGGTCCTCGCACTGAAAGGGTTAAGTTAACATAGGCTGATTAATTGTCTCGGTGTATTAGTATACCACAGTGTGTTTGATCAATTTGTTGGACTTTCACCCCGAGCTCCGGATTATTCAATCAACATTATCAGTCACCAAAAAGGTGTGTCTCCCATCTTTTCGAATTCGAAAAACTGGAATTGGAAAATTTCTTAGGGGGGTCTGTCATAATCTATATTGATGGACATCGCGGATAAATTTTACTCTCTAAAACTGGATAGAAAACGGATATCATGTAATGAACCTCTAGTCTCTTCCCTGCAAACACAAAACATTTGTATGACATTTACACAACGTCGGCCCAACGTCTTGTGCCCAACATTGTGTGAATGTTAGAACAATATTTTGCTGGAAAGAAACTGGAGGGTCATTTCATGTGATATATATTAATGCTCAATAACGCCAATCACATACATTTGCATAGTTATTTATAATGCAAGCTTTATGATCAGTCACTGTTGTAGCTGTCCTGACGATACTTGCCAACAGTCCATGTAGTATAGAATTAGTATAGAATTCTAATTCTATACTATACATGGACTGAGCAGTGACTGATCATAATACTTGCATTATAAATAACTATGCAAATGACTGTGCGCCCATACACCTCCGCAACAAGACTTATGCTGCATGGTTTCTTTGTGGCTAATACCACAAAGATAACAATAGAGTTCCCCAAAAATACAAAATTTCCCACCCGCATTAAGCCTATTATATTTTAGTCACATCGAATTTTATTTATTCATACACAAATATAAATTCTTTTCTCAAATGAAGCAAGTAAGCAACTTGTAAGAGCGGGTAAAATGAGATGCATGGATTGTTAGCATATTGGCCATGACAGTCCCTGGGATTGTTGCATCATCTTTCAGTATAGGTTCACCCCAGGATTCCCTCTGCTTGTGTAAACAACTATAACGTTAGTTACTTAGTTATTTTCGCTGCTCCGACAACATCAAATTTAGAATCATCTTTTATCTCGCGTGTTTATTGTGCGTTTTTTAATTCATGTGTTTATGTTATACGCGGCTGTGTGCACATTAATGCGGGTCAGTCGCTGGCCGCAGCTTGTGACAGTCCGTCGCATCCGCTGACGCGCCGGTACCGCCTTCCGCGGAGAGGCCAACAAGTCTCCGTCGGGTCTCCAGGACGGTGATCAGCGGCGCTGCGGCGGCTCGACGGCGGGTCGACGGCGTCGCCGTCGGCCCACCGTCGAGCCGCCGCAGCGCCGGGTGGGATTGCGTGTGAAATCGGGCTTGTTGAAGGCAGTGAGCCGCGCGGGCTAATCTGAAAGATTATTACACAAGCCCCCGCCGCTCCGTTTGAAGGATTATGTCAAGTGTATGAATAAATTAGAAGTCTCCCCCCCCCCCTCCGCACGGGTGCCTGGAGTCTGGTGGGGGGGGGGGGGGAGAGATGTGAATATGGATCCGGGGAGGGGGGGCTCCACCACTCGCCCACACAGTCTCACCGCCGCACCGCCACCCGTGTGCCGCACCGCCGACGCCGTCCCCCCGCCCCGACGGAACTATAGGAGCGCCCGCTGTCCAGCAGCAAGTGTCATTGAAAATTGGCACATTTAAATTAATATAAATTACAGAATCTCACGGCGATTGGTTATGTTATTAAAATAACGTGATTAATAATTTCAGCGAACAACGTGGAATATATAAATCCGAGATTTTTTACCATGCATCCTAAAGAGTCAATACCACGTCTGTCCTATTATTTTTATGTAGTTAAGATGACTTTTTATGTGGCTAAAATGGCTTGCTATGTGACAATATATGCTCAACATGGGGATATACCCGGTTTTGACTCTTAGCCAGCGCGGATGAACTGTATCAGAAATACATGCATGAAAGAATATGTATTTCTAGCTGTAATAAATATTTTTTTATAATTATATACATACTCCGAGAATAATTTATGTTGAAATATGTGTCTTTCACAGTTTTATATTGTCGCACTAACTGACTAAGATGACAAAAACATTTGGAGAGGAAAAGCAAAATATAAATCTCATTTTTCACGCACACATTATAGAAAACTCATATTAAAAGTCCCACGGCTCGTTTATTTTTCACACCCGAATTTCGCAACCACCGCCAAAGATGTTCCAGTAACAACAATTTTTTATGATATTAGGGAAAATGTCACTCTGGTAATATGTCCGTGTAAATGTACATTTGCTACTAAAACCATTAAAAATATTTCCTCAATTTATACTAAAAAATAACGACAATTACATTTTTTTTAATCCACACAACTGGATGTATTTCCAAAGGTTTAGGGCTCCAAGGGTGCACATGTCTCAGACTGTCACATGTCTACGCGTGGGCGGAATAATTAGCTGTAAAGCCAAATGACCGGTTCTGTTGATGCCATTTTTCACTTTTCATTCACCGAGTGCCCGCCTCCCCAGCTCCCGCGCTGGACGTCGACCCAGTGCTTTTTTAAAGCTGGGCCAGCGTCCGCGACGCTGATCCAGCTTTGAAATAACAATGAGTCACCCGTTCCCTGTCCGGTGTCGCTGGGCCGTGTGTGATGTAAATGTTTATTTGAAAGCCGTTTTTGGCTACGGCGATATCTGAAATGTGCTCATTTTCCAGTCGAATTGTACGAAACGTAATGTTGAAAGGCTTGTTGTGACGAAAATGAGATTTATTAGTGTGCTTTATTTAATTATCTTCAGATGTTTTATGAATGAAATAATTGATTTTGATAATACACTAACTTTCCTAATTAATGCTTTTATTGCTATATGTAGCTATTGATGATCATAGATAAATAATTTCCAGTAACGAAATTGGACAAAGCTCCCCAAAATATAAGGTACAGAAGTGGATATCCGTGCTGACCACAAAAACGACAGATGTTGGGTGTAGTAATGATACTTATCGAGGAGCTCGTTAACCAGGCGTTCTCAATATTTAGAATAACTCTCCGAATCTGCGTGTGTCTGAGAGTCAGATACGCTTTACGGACACGGGAATTTGTAAGGGGCTATTACGCGATACGTGGTTATTACGCCATAGAAACAAAAAATGATTAAATTATCCCTTTGACCGCAAAGTTATCTCACATTTTCATCCAGTTGAAGTTGTGGCTCGCTGACGCGAGCCACAACTTGAACTGGGTGAAAATTAGTAAGATTTGTCAAACCGAGTACTTTATCTATGTAAAGTTCTTGGTCCAACTGAGGTCAGTTATTTTCAAATCTTGAATATTGCAGACAAATTGCACCCTGAAAATATGCTAACACGTTTGTAAAGTTTGAAGCTGGAATTACTAACGAAATTTCCAGCTTCAACCGACGATAAATTCCACTTATAAAAATAGACATCGCCAAATTTCATTATTTGGCGATGAGCATTCACCACAAACGGTTTTTTTATCTATTTCATGGCGTTTAATTCGCTTTGAATCTTGCTTTGAAGCGTATATCTACGGTCCTAGTAGGACAAGGGTCATTTTCTGGGAATAATTAGATAACCTGCCGCTTACAATATGCTCGCGTGTGGCCTATGTGACCATCATCACGTTCCCATACATACTAGTATTGTGTTTGCTGGGCCCGTTGAGTTGCGATGCTGAGCCAACATTAATCCAACATGTGTTCACTGGAAGCTCTTCTAACAGGTTGATTAAAATTAAAATGCCCACTTCCCACCCTCTGGGTCAAGTCGTATGCCTGTGCAAAATATAAAGTTGATCCATCAATGACAAGGTGGTCTGCATAATCATGACATACATGACCGTAGTGATATTGTGTCAGTGTGATTGGAATTTCTAGATATATTGCCATAGTATTCACGTACAACAAGTATCGATATACGTTGTCCCAATGGTGTTTTAATGTTGGCGCCAGCGTCGCCGACGCTGGCCCAACTTTAAAACAGCATTGGGATAATGTATCGTGCCTGTCGGAACGTTATCTTCGGTGGGGCCTCAAACGGTCGCTGGGTTTCTGACCAAAACCACTTCCTGTGGGTCACGCAGCGCGGCCGTGGACCCCTGTTGTGGTCACACTTCTCTCTTTACCGCCGCCTGGAGATTAACCCCTTAGGCGCTGGGGACGCGATTTAACCCCTTCAGTGCCGAGTCGTGCCGAGTCGTGTGGTATCTTCGTCCTTTTAAAGCTGTAATTGTAGCGAGATTTTTAATCAATGACAAGGCTGAGTATAACAAAAGGGGTTTTGGTTTCAATAATAAGTACGTAAGCCACCCCTACCTTTTCCAGCAAAATAAAATAATATATTCTACTTAATTTCTGACTTTCTACTAGCATGTTTAAAGAGATGTTCAATTTAATTTTATCCTTATCAACCCCTTCATCGCGTGAGTAGTGCCAGTTTTAATTGAAGAAAAAATGAATAACAACACTAAAAGAGTTAGTGAAAATTTTTATTCTTTCCCATTGTTTGTTATTATTTCGGTTAATGTATTTTGCCAGTCTATATTTTGTATTCACTGGCAAAATACGGTTCTCCACGTCTAGAATAATATAATATGCTAACTTTAAAAAATGTGAAAATAGCCTTCGAACTACATAATATTCTTCGCTGAATTTTAATGTATCCCATTAATACACGTGTTCATCTATGTTTATCTGTAAGGCAGATGGGAGAGATTTTGGAATTTAAAGGGTCCATAGTGTGACACTTAACTGGTCATTATCATTCTTAATCTACTAAAAAATGTGTTAGCGGTTATAAATGCCCCTTTAAAATAAATGTTGTCTCAGTTCAACTTTATTGATTTTTTAGAACTACCAGAAATTTCACAACATTATTTTCACATTTTAAACTCCTCTTCACGCCGTACGACTGCCCGTGATAAAATTTTGAAAAATACTGCGAAAATCTAAAATATTTAACGTTTCTTGTACGTGCCTACACCGTCTCCGGGGACGAAAGGGTGTCCATCGGTGACTGCCGGCCATGCAACCGCAAGAGGGGTGTCAAACAGGGGTCATCCTTAATTCAAACCAGTCACAAACCAACAAACAAGTACACATTTACACCAAACGCTGGTTCGATGCAGGGACAACGTCTGCGACGAACCAACGCTGGGTAAACGTTCCAGAGTGTTAAGTAGACAAGTTTACTTATGATGAACGGGAGGGGTGGTGATCTGTGATGCGGTTCTGGTCAACTTCCGGTGGGGGCAAACAAAGACGAGGATTGGATACTGTGTGAGATTTAGGGTTGTGTTTTCACCGGATGTCAAAATCCTCGTAGCTTCACATTAATACGATCTCTATACGGGATTTGGGGATTGTTTCAACAATTCTATAGATTCCTTAGTTTCAACAATAACTTTATATATAAAGCTCCTGGTTTCAATATTATTTATTGTGGCTCATAACTGATCTTTAGTTCAGGAAATTCTCAATTTAAATATCGTCACTATTTTGTCGCATCTTTTCACAACGCGAGTAGGATCCCACCTTCAGCTATCAAGTTTTCTTCACAGCTGTGGTCTGCAGTCTGACTTGACTGGACAAGATGATAAGATATAAGATTCAAAATGTTGTATTTTACCAAAGTATATCTATAGCATTATAATTAGTGCATATATTGTAATAATATGACAGGAGTCAGTTACTCTTATTAAGACAATTATTGCCCCTATCATAAGGGCCACCCGTGTAATAGACCACCATAATTTCAATCTTCAAACATCTATATTTCCCTAAGTCAAAAAATGTTGGCTTCATCCGGGTGCTTACTGATATTTTTAGCGAATTTAAACTAAAGGAATGTTCACTCCAGGGTGGATTTGAAGTATAATATATAATACATGTACTCAGAATTTTTTATGACAAATAGGCTCTTGGCAACACAAGGGTTGATTTAAGTACTATTATCTCAGGATCGAAGCCTCTACAGCACAAGTTTCTGAATGTACATTATCAGGCATATACATTTGTTTTTGTACACAGGATTTTCCATACACATTTAGTTTCCACACTTTTCCACACTCATCTATCAGTGAGTCACTTTAGCCCAAGTTGTTGAGTCAGAAGTTCTAGGATGAGTTTTAGATATACATCTCGTTCATTACCAGTCAACACAAACCGCTGACCCAATGTTGTTTAAATGTTGAACCGGCGTCTGCGACGCGGGTTCAACATTAAAACAACATTGGGTCAATGTTTTTGCTGGGATCGGCTGCTACGGAATAAGAAAAACCAGTACACAGTGTTGCTGATGTTTTTGAGAGGACATAAACCTTTAAATTTTGAACATTTAGATAACAAACATCACCCTTATTCATGCAAGATGATAATTTATTTAGTAAGTCACATCCTTGAGAGACTTACGAAATTTACAAATCTTTTTTTGAGATCCCGAAATTCCAACAGGATTTTTCTCGTCACGAAGCGCAGTCACGACTTTTAAATAAATTTTAATAGTTTGCTTATCTTCTCGTCAAAACAACAACTTTTTCTTAGCACATTAAATAACTGCTTTTCAACATGTTAAAGATAAAAAGTGACATCAATGAACCAGTTTTCAAAATCCTAGACCTCCATTTTGTCAAATCTGAATAATTTTCATCGCGTCAGCGAGACACAACTTCAAGTGATTGTTATTTCCAATTAAATAATTTGGTGATTAAATTTGGTGATATTATTTCAGATCGCGGGGTGCTCTGAATTCAACTTTTTAGCTTGCACGAACACCCAGAAATATTCTCATGTCAAGATCAGGCACAGTGGGGCCGGTTAGTGCTGACCATGAAATTCTACTTCTAGCCCAACAAACAGAAGATGTCGAGCCAATTCTGGCTTCATGCTGGGCCCGCGTCTACGACGTTGGCACAGCATTAAAACAGTATTGGGTCGAAGTTTTCTTTCGCTGGACAGTCGGACTGCGGAACGCGGCCTATCATGTTCTATGTGGTGGTCGATTTTGTGTATTTAACCTACTGGCTGGGGGGGGGGGGGGTACGTCCCTAATTGACTCTGGCGAACGGGAATTTCCCGAGATATATTCCGAATTCTAGTATTCCGCAGTGCCAAAAAATAGTTGCTGCTTACCTTTCAAGTAAGCAGTTACTGCCTTTTGACTTTGCATGACAGTGTGGTACAGTATGGTGGGTATCCCTTGTCGAAAATCACTGCAGCAGGGACAACATTTGCACAATGTTGGCCCAATGTATTATACGTTGGCCCAGCTTCATGCTGACGTCTCCTTTTAGCGGTGGGTATCTCCGGAAACATCCTGATCATTCCTGCGGTTGACCCTCTGCCTCCCAAAGTTATTTCGACATAAATTTTCATCCACATCGATTCGCGAGTCGTTTTTTCATTTCTCTCGATTTGTGTGGCTAAATTGCACGATACTGCGATAAAATTACATGTATTATTATTATTATTAAATATTTAAGGACAGATAGAATAAGATTAGTCATTACTACACACTTTTCAAGTAATATTAACGGACGTATGGTCCTCCAAGGGTTAACCATCCCCATCCAATGTGATGCACACAAAAATAATGTATGTTATAGTTTTTACTTTAATAATCTGTGTTTATGTTTTTATAGCCACGTATGAATAATGGATTATTGTATTTAGTGTGATATATTTTAAGATACATTATCATTCTGAATGTCCACCTTTTAACAAAGATAGCTGCTCAGGAATTCGGGGGTAATTAAATATTTATTTGAGCGTCATTTATGGCACCTTCACAACAACGCCATTTCCTGTACTTTAACCCTCTCTCTGCTAAAATTCAACGCGGTATATTTATTTCTCTTCCAGCTTCAAATTATACAAAATGTACATTTTACTTTAGAAAGTATACAATGCAAATTGCAGTGTTTGAAATATTAACCCTTATTTATTTCTTAGTTATTCTGTTTAAATTTTTGGCGCTTAAAGGGTAACTATATACCGTCCTAGCAGACACAATACGTTGAATCAATATTGGTTTAACGTCAAGCCATAATAGGTATAAAAAACCTGCTTTGCACGCAAAGGGTCAATGATATATACTGGGAGGCATACAGCCGCTCAAAGCCAAAAGGCAGTAACTGCTCACCATACAGTTGAGAAGTTACTGCCCTCTGGCTTTGCAGATCAGCAAAGCTGAGATATCTCTCATTTAGTATCCATAAATTCCAGAGATAGCTGGGGGTGACAAAGGCAGTTTTTAATCGGTGTTGGCAAACCTCCTGCCCCCCCTCCCCGTCCATAATTATTTGTGAATCGCCATTTATATTGATACACTATCTAGGTATATATACATCAAGATAATTTATTTGGCTGTTAACCCTCATTCCAAAAGTTGACATTTGTTTTTTATCAGCATTCGAAATTATATTTTCGAGAGACAGATTCCGACTTTTATTTTTCAATTTAGTAATGATATTTGGCACGAATTATGAATTAAATTTCACATAATATCCTGATAATTGTCGCCCACTTTGCAGTAAACACGATACATTTGTATACCATTTATACAATGTTGTTCCAACGTCGAAGACGTTGGGCCGGCGTTGTATAATTGTAATACAAATGTTTTGTGTTTACTGGGAAAAAGGTTAAAATATTCCAATTCACTGAATTCAACATTAGGGTAATGCGTCCATAGCACGCAGAGGGTCATCGGAGAATAACCACGTTGGAAGGTTAATCTGGAGGTCAAAGGTCACATTCCCGTAGCGGTGAGTCACTGACCTACTTTATGAGACTTCTGGGACTTTTTCTTGGAATTCTATCAAGAATAGCGCAATGCGCTGATATCTCGTAAGATAGCGTGAATGTTTTAGCACGGATCCTTCTTCCGAAATAAAATGTCGGATTCAACAATGATATACTGTTCAAAAGACGGTAACTGCTTTATTAAAAAAACAGTTACAGCCTTTAGGCTTCACATGGCAGCAATAATAGATACCAGGTGACGAATGTTATTTAATATCATACCCAGCGAGTGTATAATTATAGCACTTGCCTGCATTCCGTAATAATTATTTAAATGATTATCCTTATGTGCTACTATAGGCAAAGCTGCAGGTCATAATTTCGAGTTTTGGGACCATCGAATGTGCGATAGTTTGTTTATTTGTTTCACTAATTTTGGAAGAGCGGTTCCATTCGAATTTTCGTGTGCAAAGTCCACTAAAATTATATGATTTAAAATGAAAATTAATCATTTTGCTAATTTATAAGTAGGGGGCGCTATAGACTTAAGCTAATAAGGAGATCAACATTGATAAATGATGGTTTAATGTTGGGCCAGCGTCGCAGACAACATGAAACCAACATTAGTTCAATGTCTCGTGTTTGCTGGATAACGACACACGCTGTACGAACAAGTTAAATCTTGGGGAATTCCCCAATCACGGGACATATAATATGGTTAGGGCGTGGGCGTGGAGGGGGTGCGTGGTTCATATGCTTCACTGCTTGTTTTCTCAGTTAACACCAACTATCAATCAACTACGGTACAATGTGCCCGGCATTGGCCCAACCTTAAGCCAACATTGTCGAAATGTTTCTCGTTGATAGTATTTAGAGATGACCACAGGAACTACAGTGACCGAGTAATAACCGTCTGCGTACCATAGCCGCTTTTATGAAAACAAACACTCGGATGTTTGGAGCAAATTTGTGGAGCTTTTATGAACACAAATACACTTGATTTGACACAAAATATTCGGATTTATTATTATTTCACAGTAACATTCATTTTTATCATATAGGCCTATTTTTACGCATTAAAATTTCAACAATTTATTTTTACTTGATACTGAGAAGTTATAACAATGTTATTATTCGTATAGCAAGTGTTTACAGGTATCCAGGTCATTCCTCGTAATATATTAAACCATTGTTTTATCAAGAGTTTGTCTTGTAAAATATGGTCCTACGCACTCTAGATGGCCTAATTTTGAAGTTTAGAATCACCGCACAATCGAAAACTATAATTGAAAATTTGAAGAAAATACTCAGTGAGTCCCCCCCCCCTCAAGACACCTTTATCCTTCATCAACTGGCAAACAAATACGAGGCGCTTACCCAATGCTGGTTTAATTTTTGGGCCAGCGTAGCAGACGCTAAAACAGCATTAAAACAGCACTGGGTCAATGCCTTTTGTTAGCTGGGTGGCCGCCCACGCCCATCAACCCACTGTCCGAAATATTGCCCCGTGACAGTCGTATGCAAATGAGATGATAATGAGGGCACAGCGCGTGGACAGCAGGCGCGTGTGATTGGTCGCTCACAGTTGCATTGTGGTACAGTTAACCTATTTAATTTCAACCCATATGCATAGGTAATTGCATAATTATTAAAAAATAATAAAATATATATATATATATATTTAATTTTTTCCAAGAACGCACAAAAATAGTTTTTTATTTTAAATATTTTCAATATCACTTTATATTTGTAAGTTTATTACATTATCACTGATCATACGGTGCTCTAATAAAATAAATAAATAATAATAATTCTGTCACCTTGCTATTAACTCTTTAAGTGTTTCATTACTACTTAACATTTTCCTTTCATTTGAAGTTGGCATTGCTCACGCAATTGCCAACTTCAAATGAAAGGAAAATACCTCCTCACTTAAAAATTCAACCTGCTAAATTTCACAATTGGGGCTTTACTCAAGATTTATACATGCATATTTGTTTAATTTCTGTCAAATTTTAGCTGTGGAAAAACAGTATGAATGCGCTTAAAAGCGTCGCCCGCACTCAACGGGTTAATAAAAGGGTCGTATCCGCCAAGTGGCAGTTTCCACCCTGTAATACCAAGTTGACAACTCTGCTTGAGGTATTAAGATATAGACTTAATCAGGTATTATTTTCTGCTATCAGCTTGGAATAGTAAAGGAACGCGGAGGAAGCTTATGGACAAAAACACCAAGATGAACGTAATAACCAGATAATTCATAAGGGCATAATAAGGGCCAACGATTCCGGTAATGCTGTGTTGCATTGAATTTATTAATCGAGAAAATAATACTTGTGGATCGTCAACTCGGCTGTTTACTCATTTGTACCCGAAATTTATATATTTAATGATACTCTATGGTAGCAGATAATCACACCGTATGAGTGTTAACGGAATGAATATCAAAAACGTCGTTAACTCTTAATTTTCCATTCATAATTATGTGTTGAAGAATTGCTGGCGTGGCGTAATGTCCAGTCTCAAATGACGACAATTATTTCTGTTTATTTCAAACAGACATCTCCAAAATAAATTATTGCATTAACTGGGCACCTGTGAAAAATAGTTGATCTTTTCTGCGGCATTTATTTGGTTGAAAAATTACTTAGAATAATTATATTTACGATCCTAACAGGACAAGGGTTACCCTTACAACGCTGAAATATTTTTGTATAAACCATGGAGACCAAAGGGTTTTTCAGTTTAAAATCATCATAAATATCTTAGTTGGCTCTTTCCGCTTTATTTGAATACATGTTATGAGTCTACAGCCGTTATACATTTTTAATTATTTCAGAATCTGGCGTCCATAGACGTCAGATTCTGACATCTAAAGTCGGTCCCTGCGCTGAAATAGTTAACGAACAGCAGGAGTGTAAAAAAACAGGGACTTAAACGTTCCGAGACACAGGCTGCAGTGCCCGACCTTTATCTGCTACAATAACCAAAGTGGCTGGCGTCATTGCGACAAATATAAACCCAGTCGGAATTAGCCTGGTTTTAACAAGGACTCATTCAGATGGCTACCGTAAAAACGCATTTTGCTGCGATTTAAATTTTCACCATTTTGACAAATTCGCATTATATCCCAATTGGTCGCACACAATATATACTTGGTTTTTAGGGTAATTA
This sequence comes from Flabesymbios commensalis, assembly GCA_964017125.1. Lineage (NCBI taxonomy): Eukaryota > Metazoa > Annelida > Polychaeta > Terebellida > Flabelligeridae > Flabesymbios > Flabesymbios commensalis. The sequence goes on along the minus strand of OZ024909.1, from coordinate 26,460,027 downwards.
GCGTATTATTCTTAAAAGCTCCACTTCCCGTACCGGGGATTTTTAGACCTTGTTGCTGTCAATCAAAATACCTAAATTACCAGAGCATTTTATTGCAGAATCCAAGATGGCCGCCGAACACATGTATTGTGAAACAAACTATATATTTATAATAAATATGCTTGATAATTAATGGCATAGGTGACTGTTGAATCACCGCTATGCTATTGGAGACAGTGATATAAACCGATGTGTAAAGGGATATAGGCCTATAATATTATATTCCCTCTCCGGCTGATAAGCTATCTTTCCTTGGTGCACACATACATGACATAGGCCTATGCAGTGACCCAAACTGTTCAAATTCGTGGGATGATGACAACCGAAAAGTATAAGCGATTTGTGCCGCATCAATATATATATATATATATATACATGTATATAAAATAAAGAAATAAAATGACCAATATGTCAAAGCTGACATGTTATACGGTCAATAAAACCTTTTTTATACCGTTTTAATCTTAAGATGACGATTTACACTGTACATGGACGAATTTAGTGTTTAAAAATTTGGTGTTTAATTTTCAATTTTACCGTACAGTATTTCTCTTATGGTGGCTGGTTACTCTGCACAACAGAACAAAGCCAACAGCAGAAACTGCTTACTTTTCAAGTAAGCAGCTACTGCTGTTTGCCTTTGTAAAGGCATGGCCACGGTCGCGGTGTCAGCGGCTAATTCGGTGCCATTTCAATCCCCGCCCCGAAAAAAACCCTTATGGGCGAATATGGAAGTAGATCGGGCACCCGTTAGGTCATGCGAGGGAGATACGGGCTCGTTCGCACTGTGGAACATTTATAGTTTTATGTCGGGCTTAACACGCCGATCGCGCATTTAAATATCGCTCATCGATTTTGCGAAAATGCCAGAGAAATTGCAAAGATGCTGCAGACGGCGTTAGAGCCACTGACGATACATCTTACGCAATTTGAACAGACCGGTGCAAAATGAAAATGTTGTTCTTCAGTGTATGATTCTGAGTATATACTGCATTATATGGATCCCATGTGTCACTCATGTGAGTGGCAAATACAACACTTTGGCAGCTATAGTCTATAAGCGACAATAAATGTGTATTAACCCTTTAGGCCTAAGCGCCAAATTATTTAATTGGAATTTTCACCCACTTGAAGGTGTGATGCACAACTTCAGGTGAGTGAAAATTATTGAAATTTGACAAAAATGGAGGTCAACGATTTTGAAATATGGTTGATTGATGTCACGTTTTATCTTTAACATGTTGGAAAGCTGGTATTTGATATGCTAATAACAAATGAAAAAAATATAATATAATCGGAACCGACAGTTAAAAGGTGTAGGGGACATATAAACCGCCATTTTGGAAATTAAATCTCAAACTTGCCCAAAGGACTTCAAACGGAAGTCGTCGGATTGAGAAAGTACTTTAATTCAGAGAGAGTGGATGCAAATTGTGCATGACCGTGGACCGCGCGAAAGCTCAAGTTGGTTGAGATCTAACCCGAATAATATTATATCCTCCCACCCTTTAACCCTTTAACCGCCAAATTATTCAATCTGAATTTTCACCCCCTTGAAGTTGTGTCTCGCTAACGCGATCCACAACTTCAAGTGAGTGAAAATTATTGAGATTTGACAAAATGGAGGTCAACTCTTTTCAAACCTTGCTGGTTGATGTCACATTTTAGCGTTAACGTTATTTAAAATGTGGTACTTAATGTGCTAATAAAAAATGAAAACCTGAATAGGCCTATATGCGGCACCGGCGGTTAAAGGGTTAAACATGAACAAAATGAAGAGACAGTAAAATTTAGTTGATTTTATCATTTGACTCGATTTGCCTGCACTAATCGGCCAGACTGTAGGGCCTACATTTCACCTTTACATTGTTACTATATAGCCAGCAGAGGGAGCAAATTGCCACAATGGGAACAATTGCTCTTGCAGCCGGCGGCTACAAGGAGGTTAATAGGGGAGATGAGAGGGAAGAAAAAAGTGTCAACTCATCATTTTCGGGCGCACCGTTATGATCAGGGGAAGCCGTGGCAGCGTCGGTGATGAGGAAACGCCCTCGTATTGGTAGCGGCCAGAATTAAAGGCGGCACTAATTTGGCGAGGGTTGTTCCCGCGAACGGGAGTCTCGGTTCTCCATCGATTGGGGTGCGCCCGCAAAGGCAAACAGCAGTAACTGCTTGCTTTTCAAGCAAGCAGTTACTGCTGATTGCCTTTGCACAGTGGTACTGCATTAAGGCATTGGTGGTTTAATGTTTGACCAACGTGTATGACGTTGGACCAACAATGTTTTTCGGTTGTGTCACTGAGTGTGAATGAGTCGATGGCTGAATGTGATGTTTTTACATAAATTATCTGGGCTGCCGCAGTTCGCTGTGCCACCAGAAATGGAGAATGAAAAAAATGATAGTATGGATGTTGTGTGGAAGGCCTGTTTTTTTTGTCTCCTGATCCTTAGCCTGAACATGGACTTGATTAACTTCACGAAATGATAAATTTAAATTTGCACACCAAATTGACCCAGCCTGACGCGCGGTTCGGCTTTTAACTCATATTCTGAAGGTACCGGGTTCGAATCCAGGGTCCAAACAGGCCCCTATAATACTGTGATCCGGACAGCGTCCACTCCATTATTTACATATATAAGGTAACGTGACGCCTGTCATTGGTTGAGGTTGTGTATGGTATTCTACTCGTAACTCCCTGATTCAAATAACAAATGAATGACGGATTTTATTGGCCGATCTCTTCACGTGACAGACTGAACTACTCTCTTATTGGTCAGGGGTATGACACCATACTTGGACCGGCATATAGAATTTTTAAGACCCGGCAAACACAAGACGGCTACGACGCTGGCCCCACATTAAACCAACATTGGTTCTTGTGTTTGCTAGGGAATCTTTGAAGCTATTTTGAAATAAAACTCCAATTTTTGAGTTTATCCCGTCGCGATATTGCCGCTGGCCCCACATTAAACCAACATTGGTTCTTGTGTTCGCTGGGGAACCTTTAAAGCTATTTTGAAATAAAACTCCAATTTTTTAGTTTATCCCGTCGCGATATTGCCATATTGCAAAGTGCAGAAAGCGACCTATAAGGTGACATTCATTCACTCACCGACTTGAACTCTATGTAATTGTATGATTGATTGGATCCCTAAATTAAAGTTAAATATGTGGAGGTAGACGTCGGCCCAGCGTGGAGCAAACGTAATCCGCTGGTATTTTCAGGTACAGGATGCTTCGGATCACTGAAATCGGCGTTTCGCTCCGACTAAATCGTTCAGGGGGACACCTGTATGTATGGTTGACCCCGTGATTGACCCTAATTAATACGAAATAGCGTCAGGAGGAAGAATTTTGTTTTGGTACATAATACAAATAACTGAAAAGTAAGGGAACGTATTTTTCACTATACCGTGTATTCTGTCATATTTTTGAGGGAAAGAAAAAAAGGTTGAAAATTGTAACTGTGTTGATTGCCGTATAAGTCGCACTGGGGCAAATAATTATGCTTAGGCCTATTTTGTTAGGTCTATGCATATTCTGTAAATATCCAGTTTTTTATCAATCGGTAATTTTTTTTCTTATAAGAATAATGTTTCCGTCTATCAGGTTATAAACACTGATAAATACACGAAGTCCGTAAATAATTGACTAAGTAATTAATTTATTTAAGGCCAAAGTGTTATAGGCTATATTTGATGCTTGTCAAAGTACCTGATGTGACACCCATTATTTTATTGATCGTGTAGGACACACTACTTTTTCATGGAGTTTTTTTTCGCAGTGAGAATGTCCCATCAGTGGAAATGTTAATTTGGGGGTTCAAGCCCGAAAATAGGCCTCATAGGGCTATATAGCTGCGGTAGAAACACAGCAGCCCAACGCATGCCCAGCGCCGGTCCAGTGTCGTGCCAGCGTCTGTGACGCTGATCCGACACTGGATCAACAATGGGCAATTTTCCTGGAACCGTTTTCCTGGAACCGTTTTCCCGCCATTACTTCACCTCTGTTGATCAGGCAGCTCGTTTGCAGTCGACACGCGACGAAATTACCTTAATTTGTCAGATGCGATGGTAGGCTAACTATAACCAAGAACTAAACCCACGAGCCATTGGTCCAGTGTTGGTTTGATGTTGGCTCAGCGGCTGCGACGATGGCCCAACATTAAACCAACACTGGTCCAGTGCTTGGTGTGCGCAGATCATCGTCTACTGCCTGAGCGCCATTTAACTACCTGATCAGAAATATTTTAAAGCCACCTCCCGCTCATCTTCCCTACAGCAAGGCTAGGCTCTAGTTTCTCGAGATCGCGACCCCGAGCCCTGCTGACATAGAATGACCTAATTTTCTACACCTATGGGTTCTAGAACGCACATTTTCATGGAACTGGTTTTATAACGATATATTTTCTTCATTTGCAACCCACTTCAAGTCATCTTCATCCACTACAAGTCGAGAATTGCGACAGCAATTCGCGGCTTGTAGTGAATGAATACGACAATGGTAAACTCAGGCTTGAAAGGGTTGACTCATGGCTAATTATGTCCCGTCGCTGAATGATGAGAGCAAGGTGATTAATCTACAGCCACGGGTATTATAAATGCTAATTAATTCAATCAATTTTATCCCTGTGCAACATGATGATTTGTCAGCCGTTCGATATGATATAGGCCTAACTTGGGACATAATTTATCGTTGATATAAAATTATGCCTACTAAATAGTATTTTCGTTCCCCCATGATGCCCTCTGTAAAGCTGCATGCAGATATATAGCATAATATTTAGGTCAGGTATATGTTGAGTTCAGGACCGTATCAGGGGTGGGGGGGGGGGAGGGTGTCTATAACCCCCATGCATATCCCCAAAAATGCACAATTTGTGGTCTTGTTTTTCCCTAGACCGCCTATTACCGAATGTTCGTCCTGTACACCTTCCCCTTCATCTTGGTCAGGATACGGCCCTGGAGGTTTTCCAAGATGATATGAAGAATCTATGGTATGAGAATTATTATTGAATATTGTCACCCGACAAAACTTCAATTTTTTTAAAAGTTGTCTGAAACTTTGGATTGAAATTCGCTGGAATTGTCTAGCGAGAACACGGCCGGTGGAAAATCCAGCATTTCAGTCAAGTGAATGCAAATTATTCTAAAGTTACAACGCTCTTTTGGGGTGCATATCCGTGTGCAACGCGTCTTGGTCTGCTCTGAAACTGGATATATTTTGTATTTTTGTATTGATAATATTGATAATATTGTGTTCATGGTGTTTGTTCGCTCTGGGGGTGGGGGTATATAATAGTGTCATTGTCGGTAGATCGTCGTCTTGGTATTAAAGGGTCGTATCTTACAGATACGACCCTTTAATACCAAGGGGACGATATGTTTGGCCGGAATTTAAGTCAAGGCTCATCCAATGCCTTTTTTATGTAACCATATGGAAATATTATTACTTTCACCATGTGGCCTAATAAACGGTGGTTTTTAATGAGCCGCCCCGGATTATGATGATGTGGGGTGAAGCACGTTACCTCTCAGAGGTAACATGCTTTACCTCAGACCGCGGTATATGTTGAAGCCCAGGGTCTGGAGCTTTTCGTCATATTTTTCTCGGATTGTTTCCCTTGCTAATATTGTTCAAATCCTTGCCCACGATAAGTTTAAATTCCTTATTATATAGCCTATACACTGGATTGTACTACTGTACTGCGTGTTTAAATTTTCGCAAATTTCTGATTTTGAGACTTTTCACGAAGTTTAGAATTCGGGAATTTTCATTTTTCTCTGTATAGCGCTATTATAATAATAATTTTCGCGAGATTCACGAAGTTGTCCTCTTCGCGACATTCGCGAAAATTACCAGATTTTCAGTACTACAATTCTGTTAATATTAACCATTACACCTCTAAATTAAACAATTCCCCCCCCCCCCCCCCACGAGCCACAACTTCGAGTGGCTAAAAATTAGTCATATTTATTTAATTTGAGACCAAACCATTACAAATTTTGATATTTAAACGCGAATTTCGTTCCCAATAACAGTGGTTTGATCGGCTAATAAAAGGATTAAAACGACTAAAGTCGCGCTTAGCGGGTTAACCCTTACAGCGCGGGGATCGACTTTAGTCGTCAGAATCTGACGTCTGTAAACGTCAGATTCTGACGACTAAAGTCACTCCCCGCACTGTAAAAGTAAAAATATTTATAATACCGTAACATAGGTATTTAAATGAATCAGAAAGAGCTAACTGAGACATTTATGATGATTTCGAATTGGAAAAAACCCTTTGGTCTTCATGATTTGTACAAAAATAATTCAGGGTTGTAAGGGTTAAGGGCTAATTGTCCAATATTTGATCGTCAAACCAAGGAATAAAAAATCATTATTTGGTCAAACTATGCATATATTGATAGGCCCTATACCTTACATCTATGAGCAGTTATTAAAAACTCACACGAGCTGATCAGATTGAGACGCACGGTGTGGTAGCCACGTTTAAATCGCAATTATAAATCTGGCAACGGGCGGTGATTACTGACCCTTGTCCTGCTGATCACGACTATGGTCGTTTTTAATCTGTTTTATTAGTCGACCGAATCACTGTTATTGGGAATGAAATGTGTGTCTGAACATCAGGATTTGCAAATGTTTGTGCTCAAATGAAACAAATATGAGTAATTTTCAGCCGCTTGAAGTTGTGGATCGCGGTAGCGAGACACAACTTCAAGTGGCTGAAAATTTAAATAATTCAACTTAGCAGGACGAGGGCTGATAGGCGGGCTATGGCGTGTCAAGTGGTCATTTTACTGTCATTTCCCCGTTAGATCTTTCTGCTTCATTTGAATACATACGACCTACGCCATTATAAATATTTTTACTCTTTTAGTGCGGGGACCATCTTTAGACGACAGATTCTAACTTCTGAATTCGGTCACACGCTGAAAGGGTTTTTAAACTCGATTCGCCCTTAAATTTGTGAAATTGAAATCACATAATTGTTCAGTCACTTGAAGACACAGCTTTAGGTGACTGGAAATTTAAATGTAATAATTCGGAACTTTGGGGGCTAAAGTGTCAGAGACGACCCTTTAATACCAAAGTGACATTATATCGTCTGTTTTTAACCCCTGCCTTTTTCTAACCCTTTAACCACCGGATTATCTAATTTGAATTTTTACCCACTTGGAATTGTGTCTCGCTGACGCGATCCACAACTTCAAGTAAGTAAAAATTATTCAGATTTCACAAAATGGATGGTAACTATGTTCAAATCTGGCTGATTGATGTTCAAAGCTGGAAATTATTGTGCTAAGAAAAAATTGAAAAACGAATATAATGGGGACCGTAGGTTAACCCTTACAGCACGGGGATCGACTTTAGTCGTCAAAATCTGACGTCGACGTCAGATTCTGACGTCTATAGTCAATCCCCGCACTGTAAGAATAAAAATATTTTTAAAGCACGTAGACCTATTAAACATAGGTATTTAAATGAAGCAGAAAGAGCTGACTAAGTCATTTTTGATGATTTCAAATTGAAAAAATACCTTCAGTGTCCATGGTTTATGCAAATATAATTCAGTGTTTTAAGGGTTGAAGGGTTAAATAGACAGAGGGTTAGACAACGATGATATAATTATAAAGTGAAGACGTCTAAACCACTTTGTGTACACAACTGAATGTCTACCCAGTTAATTCAACTGCCCTGGGGTGACAGTGCGACGTACACATTTTTCACCCAGGAAATTATGTGCTATGGTCATGTCAGGGAGTGGGATTCGTTGGTCCAATGCTGGTCAAATGCATGCAGTAACTGCTCACTTTGAAAGTGAGAATTTAGTGCTGTTTGGCGGCAGAATAGTGGAAACCCCAGCGACTGGTTTGCTCTGCGTACCCAAAACGCAGCAACAGCTCACTTTTCAAATAAGCAGTTACTGCTTATTTTGACTTGCCCGGCAGAATGGTGGAAAACCGACAGCTTTTGTGGTGTCAGTGAACGTGTTGCTGAAAAGTATCCCCTTACATTCCCGACATGCGAGTATGTAATCTAGCTTATGTGGAGGGATACTACATGCCGGCCTAAGTATCACCCAGACATGTAGGTACCCCTTAGAGAAATGTAATACTAACCCTCCGCATCCCAGGGGCACTCTTTTGGTAATATATACAATCCCGGCGTATAAAAAATATTACTAAACTATATTGATATGATTTTCAATTTGAAGTTTCATTTTAACCGCTGTTCTTTCAATTTTTAAACTTTGGTACTCCATCTTCCCTACACCAAGGCTAGGCTTCCCGTAGGGAAGATGTGGTACCCTTCCATTGGGATAGACTGAAATATATCATTTAGGATAATCATCTCTCTAAATAGTGTAGGTGATATAATAATGAAAAAGAAAAGGACCCTTTTCGAATGCCAAATCTTAACGAGATCATTCACTTCAAACTGCCGATTATAGCTATATTTAGCTGTGTTGTTGGTGTTTTAAGTACTGTTGGTTTAGAGTGAAGTGAGCGAAAATCAGTTATTATCGTCAATTGAATTATACTCTGTTACTATTTTTGTCACTTTAACAGCTCAATTTTTTCATATCAGTGACATTCAAAGCGTTTATGAGCTGGGTGTGCTAATGGACCCCTGCTAATGTGTCTTTATGTCGGTTCATAACACCCCTCCCACCTTAAAGAAAGTTTAAACTAGTTAGAAACACATCCTACTTTAATTTATTCCACGAGTTAGAATTACGAGTACCCAATGAAACGAAAACGTCGTTTAGTCGGGTACTTGTGGAATAAATTGAAGTAGGATGTGTTTTTAACTAGACTTTCTCCAAAGGGGAGGGGGGGGGGGTTGTTGTTAAGGCAAGCCATGTTGTTGAAATAAGGACTTAACTGGAGTGAACGGTCTGGTCTTAGCGAGGCGAACCCTTTAGTCCCCGAGCTTTTATAATATTTAAAACGCCAAAATCCTCAGGGGCCTTCTTCTAAATTCTAATTTTACGAAAATCAACGATTGGAGGTGTTGTGGAAAATGATCATCTTCACCACCTATAACTGGCAACTTGTCTTGTTTAATAATATTATGAAAGTGTACATATGTGATTTTTGAAATTAATGGGGCACTTGTCCGTGTCTGTGATGATAGTGCCCGGGGGTGGTCCCCTGCCGCGCACAGTGTGATCATCTGCCCAGCCACGCGTAGCGCGCAAACAGTCACGCCCCTCCTCTTTACATAACCCTTTAGGCGCTGCGGCTGATTTATCAGATTTTCAGCAAACAAAATGTATTCAAATTTCCAAAAGTGAGATAAAATAATTTTTTATTTAATTTATTTGGAATTTTGATCTGAGTGCTTTTTGAATATGGTAATTCCCATCCACATCTAGGTGTGAATCGCGGTTCACACCTTGATGTGGATAGAAATTTCGCAAAGGGTGGCGGCGGTGCGGCGACGTCTGGCAGGCGGGCGTCAAACGGCAGCCTTTGGCCCCAGGGTGGTATACACGGGTCTATAGAAATCCTGCGTCTGCCGGGGTGTTCAACGTCTTGAACAGTTGAACAGATGGAAATTACAGCGCGGCTTGTTCAATGTAACCGTTTTGTTCGCGCTGACCACTTCTCGCATGAGAGGCCCGCCAAATTGACAGGTCCGTGGCAGAACTGCGACAACAAAAAACCCTTGGTTTTTCGAGTTTATTGTGCTGTACGTAATATATCATTATTTTTTTTTTCATATTATTGCACCTCACTTTTGCTGCAAAGCATAATTATCAAGTTTATAAACCCTTTGCATATATATACAAGTCATTCAATATAAAATTAATAGTTAAAAACACGTCACGGACAATAAACGATTGTTAATATAGGGCTTCTGCAATGCCCAACCGCGTAGTATTTGGAATTCTACATACAAATGTACAATGGCTAAAAATGTTGGCCTACTTCCCCTGAATTTTATACGGCGACGGGAAATGATGTGTTGTATGGGAAAAAATGGTGAAGTTATCTATTTATCTGGAAGAAAGACAAAAACGTAAACTTTGTAAATAATGAATGGGTCAGCCCTGGCCAGCAAATACTAAGCGATGAACCAATGTTGGTTTAAAGCTGGCGCACCGCCCACGACGCTGTACCAACATTAAACCAGCAATGGGTCAGCCATGTCTGTTTGCTGGGAGTGAATGGGTCACAATATTATCAGTGGTCGCATTTTAAACACACACATCCGACTTTTATGTGTTCTTAAAGTCAGCTCTCTGTGTTAATCGAAATTAAAATACACCGGTGACGTCAGTCTATTGTTAAAACAGTGTTATTTTAGGTCGGACACAACACGCAGGTTTTACCATACCACAGCATAACTGCATGGCTGATGTTTCACTTTTTATCATGTTAAATATGAATTGTTTTCCAAATTTTGTCTATATCAAATCTTGTGATCAAATTTCGTGTATTTTAAGTCGAAGAAAGAACTCAATTACAATAGATTCGTAGATCCGAATATACTCGGCGCTGCGCGCCTCGTACGTCATTCGGATCTACGAATCTATCGAATTTCATTCTTTCTCCTTGACCTAAATTACCCGCTCAATTTAGCCAAAGTGATTATTTTAGAGACGTGCATAATAATAGCTCGTGTGGTGTATTGAAAAAATCAAGTATTGCGCCATAGTTTTCAAGTGATTTCGCTGTATTTGTATTTTCCGTTTCGTTCAAAAGATGAGTGGTAGCCTAATTTAAATCCTGTAATACTGTGCTTTGGAAATAACTTTCCCATTTTATAACTCGCTTCCCCCGACTGATAATACACAAGCAATCCACATGTCCAGCTAGCGATAATGCAAGGAGAGACATGGTACGGTATGCAGAACGCCACATATTTGGTGACGATGCACACAGTGGTTTGCAAGCTATCGTGCAGCATGTTGCCTAATAAACCCTGACAGGTCACAAGTGAAGGGCGACGGACAGCTTCCGCTTCCCGAGCCACTCACTCTGTCCCACGGGCTGCTTTTAAATCGAGGCATTAACCCTTTACCCGCCGAGTTATCTTATTTAAATTTTCATCCACTTGAAGTTGTGAGTCGCTACCGCGACCCACAACTTCAAGTGGGTGAAAATTACTTATGGTAGTTTATTTTTTGAGACCAAACATTTGCAAATCATGATGTTTACGCATACATCTTGTTCCCAATAACTGTGATTTAGACTGCTAATGACCCTGTCACACTTGGCCAGACTGAGCAACGGACATCACCGGACGACGCCAATGCGGTCGAAAAACGAACACGTTCAGGACATAACTAAATACTGGAGGAAATGAATTTCTGACGGACGTAAATAGCGAACGTGGAGCGTATTTCACAGACAACGATAGAACATAAAACGAACATTGACGAGCACTAAACGGATGCTGTTCGTTTCTTGTCCGTCGGGCTGATCCGGTCAATTGCGACAGGGAGTTTAACCGCGATTCACAACTTCACGTGGACGAGCTTAGCTGCAAACACGGCACATCGATCCAATGTTGGACGAATATTGGGCCAACGTCGTAGACGGTGGGCCAACATAGGTTGTGTTGTGTTTGCTGAGAAGAATACCGCTCTGTAATTAATTTGGGAAAGTGCTATAGTTATGTATCCGTTTTTAGCTCCCGCCGTCACCGTAGGTGAGCGAAGGGAGCTATGGATTCTACCTCCGTTTTTTTTTGGCCTCTTCTTTTGCCTATAACTTTGTGAGAAAATAAGCTAGGATAACAATTTTTGGTATGTGGGTTACTTCCAGGTGGCTAATGGACGGGTTAAAATATTTTTATTCTGAATTCAATACGCAAGGTTGCAGAGGAGAAAATGATGATGTGACGGCGTTGGGCCGTTGGGCCGTTGGGCCGTTGGGCCGTTGGGCCGTCCGTAAACAATTCGTTTCCGGAGCATATCTCTGAAAGTACTTGTCCGATTGTCTTCAAATTTTACACACAACACCCCTAGGGGGTCTAGTTGTGCCTTTTGGGGTATTTGAACTTTGGCCTACTTCTGGTTCAGAACTATGACCTATTTAGACGTTTTGACGCGCACTTCGTTTCCGGAGCAGATCTCGAAAAGTACTGGGCCGATGACAGTCATATTGCACATACATGTTCTCTAAGGTCCCTAGTTGTGCCTTTTCAGGTTTTTGGACCTTGACCTTGAAGTTGACCCAGCACTTTGACCTAATTTATAACATCGGTAAATCCGACTGAAAGATTTTGCGGAATATCATGAAAACCGCTCAAGATAGCTACACCATTACTATAAAGCAAATTGTGAGGTTTCAGGAGAGGATGCATCTTGAAAAATTTCAAGTCGATAAAATTAAAAATGGCCGCCTATCGGCCATTATTCACCTCGACAGGCCTGATATTGCGGAATATCATGAAAACCGCTCAAGATAGCTACACCATTAATATCAAATAAATTGTAAGGTTTCAGGAGAGGATGCATCCTGAAAAATTTGAAGTTGATAAAATTCAAAATGGCCGCCTATCAGCCATTATTCACCTCGACAGGCCTGATATTGTGGAATATCATGAAAACCGCTCAAGATATCTACACCATTACTATAAAACAAATTGTAAGGCTTCAGGAGAGGATGTATTTTGAAAAAAATATTTTTGTCAAAGTTCAAAATGGCCGCCAATCGGCCATTATTCACTTTCACATGGCCGTTATTTGGTAAACCGTGCTAGATGGCTAGACCATTACTATAAAACAAAATGTGTGATTTCAGGAGAGGATGCATCTTGAAAAAATTCGACTCGATAAAATTCAAAATGGCCGCTTATCGGCCATTATTCACTTTCACATGGCCGTTATTTGGTAAACCGTGCTAGATGGCTAGACCATTACTATAAAACAAAATGTGTGATTTCAGGAGAGGATGCATCTTGAAAAAATTCGACTTGATAAAATTCAAAATGGCCGCTTATTGGCCATTATTCACTTTCACATGGCCGTTATTTGGTAAACCGTGCTAGATGGCTAGACCATTACTATAAAACAAAATGTGTGATTTCAGGAGAGATGCATCTTGAAAAAATTAGACTCGATAAAATTCAAAATGGCCGCTTATTGGCCATTATTCACTTTCACTTGGCCGTTATTTGGTCAACCGTGCTAGATGGCTAGACCATTACTGTAAAACAAAATGTGTGATTTCAGGAGAGGATGCATCTTGAAAAAATTCGACTTGATAAAATTCAAAATGGCCGCTTATTGGCCATTATTCACTTTCACATGGCCGTTATTTGGTAAACCGTGCTAGATGGCTAGACCATTACTATAAAACAAAATGTGTGATTTCAGGAGAGATGCATCTTGGAAAAATTAGACTCGATAAAATTCAAAATGGCCGCTTATCGGCCATTATTCACTTTCACATGGCCGTTATTTGGTCAACCGTGCTAGATGGCTAGACCATTACTGTAAAACGAAATGTGAGATTTCAGATGAGGATGCATCTTGAAAAAAATTGACTTGATCAAATTTAAAATGGCCGCCTTTTCGGCCATTATTCATTTTCACATGGCCGTTATTTGGTAAACCGTGCTAGATGGCTAGACCATTACTATAAAACAAAATGTGTGATTTCAGGAGAGAATGCATCTTGAAAAAATTCGACTCGATAAAATTCAAAATGGCCGCTTATCGGCCATTATTCACTTTCACATGGCCGTTATTTGGTAAACCGTGCTAGATGGCTAGACCATTACTATAAAACAAAATGTGTGATTTCAGGAGAGGATGCATCTTGAAAAAATTCGACTTGATAAAATTCAAAATGGCCGCTTATTGGCCATTATTCACTTTCACATGGCCGTTATTTGGTAAACCGTGCTAGATGGCTAGACCATTACTATAAAACAAAATGTGTGATTTCAGGAGAGATGCATCTTGAAAAAATTAGACTCGATAAAATTCAAAATGGCCGCTTATCGGCCATTATTCACTTTCACATGGCCGTTATTTGGTCAACCGTGCTAGATGGCTAGACCATTACTGTAAAACAAAATGTGTGATTTCAGGAGAGGATGCATCTTGAAAAAATTCGACTTGATAAAATTCAAAATGGCCGCTTATTGGCCATTATTCACTTTCACATGGCCGTTATTTGGTAAACCGTGCTAGATGGCTAGACCATTACTATAAAACAAAATGTGTGATTTCAGGAGAGATGCATCTTGAAAAAATTAGACTCGATAAAATTCAAAATGGCCGCTTATCGGCCATTATTCACTTTCACATGGCCGTTATTTGGTCAACCGTGCTAGATGGCTAGACCATTACTGTAAAACGAAATGTGAGATTTCAGATGAGGATGCATCTTGAAAAAAATTGACTTGATCAAATTTAAAATGGCCGCCTTTTCGGCCATTATTCATTTTCACATGGCGGATATTTGGTAAACCGTGCTAGATGGCTAGACCATTACCTGATTACTATAAAACAAAGTGTGAGTTTTCGGGGGAGGATGCAACCTGAAAATTTTTAACTTACGAATTCAAAATGGCCGACAATCAGCATTATTTACCTCGATAGGCCTGATATCAGGTAAACCGTGCTAGATAGCTAGACCATTACTATAAAACAAAATGTGACGTTTAGAGAGAGGATGCCTTTAAAACACTTTCGACTCAATCGAATTCAAAATGGCCGCCTATCGGCCACTATTTACTTTCACATTGCTGATATGTGGTAAACCGTGTTAGATAGCTGGACCATTACTATAAAACAAAATGTGAGATTACAAGAGAGGATGCATCTTGAAAAAAATTTACTCGATCAAATTCAAAATGGCCGCCTATCGGCCATTATTTACTTTCACATAGCCGGTTTTTAGTAACCGTACTAGATGGCTAGACCATTACTATAAAACAAAATGTGAGATTTCAGGAGAGGATGCATCTTGAAAAATTTTGAATTGATCAAATTCAAAATGGCCTCCTATCGGCCATTATTCACTTTCACATGGGCGATATTTGGTAAACCGTGCTAGATGGCTAGACCATTACTATAGAATGAAATGTGAGATTTCAGCTGAGGATGCATCTTGGAAAATTTTGACTTGATCAAATTCAAAATGGCCCTCTATCGGCCATTATTTACTTTCACATGCCCAATATTTTGCAAACTGTGTTAGATGTTAGTCCATTACTATAAAACAAAATTTGAGGTTTCGGGGGAGGATGCACCCTAAGTTTTTAACTAATTTATATCAAATTCAAAATGACCGTAAATCAGCTATTAGTTAACTCGATTGGCCTGATATCGGGTAAACCATGCCAGATAGGTAGACCATTACTGGGATACTGATTAGGATCATTAATTTCAATGGAGGTTTGCAATCTCTGACAGACTGTCTAGTTCTTATCTTACTCTTAGACTGGGCTTCTTAGACCTAGTTGTCTTGCGTCTTGATTTTTGACCTAGACTAGGACTACATTAATAACCCTATACAAAATTGCTTAAATCAAATTCTAATTCGGAGCGGGAGCTTCTGGACTTATGTAGTCTTGTTAAGAATACTGTTGACAAAAACAAAAGTTTTTATTCAACTATTCACTTGGAAAATAATCAACCATTGCCTTTTGGCTTTACAAGGCAGAGCACACATGGTTATTTTGTGTGCTTTGGGGTTTACATTGTTGAAGCAGGTTCATCGTGGAATAAAAGATATAGGTCGTCTGCAATTTACCATAGAAAAATAAGAGGCTTCTACATGCGATTGTGGCGCACTTTGATACACGCGTACTCGCGACGATCCACTCCCTTTAAGATACGACAGTTTACAGTTACATCATCGATAATCATAATGACCTGATGTAGCCCGCCGTCTGCGACGCCGGCCCAACATTATTCCAACATTGGGTCAACGTCTGGTATTTAATGTGAGCTTATACATCTGGATATGTGGACAGAAAACGCGTGAGACCAAAGCGTCCACGAAATGAGCGGGTTCATTTTCAGCTAAACGGATATATATATAGCGGGAAAGCGGGCGGTACTTGTTACCAAGAGGTTCGGGGTGTTTAACCTGGTGACCTTGTGCTTTTCTTTATACGCTCACGTTACGTGCGACCCGGTGCACGCCGGCACCCCCTGATTGTCTGAAGCGATCTCAGCAAACAGTAGTAGGAGGCTTTTCCTAGCAAACACGAGACGTTCACCCAATGTTGTTATAATGCTGGGCCCAGCATTATAACAACATTGGGTGAACGTCTCGTGTTTGCTGGGATATACACAAATATATACAATAATTGTACACATATGTAATTACCTCAGCCAAAAGAGGTTATGTTTTTGGCCGGGTTGGTTTGTTCGTTTGTCTCTTTGTCCGCCAGCATGATAAAGTTAGAAAAATAATAGAAAATACATTTTTTTGTGCGCCATTATTAAAGTAATGAACCGGATTTGCATGAAACTTTTACCGAAGATGGGTCTCTGGCCAAGGAACACACAATTAATTTTAGGGGTGATCCGGATTACGATCAGGATCCAGGTCGCGCGGCGGTTTGCAGTCTCTGACTTTGTTGTAAAAAAGTTGTGTTTATTAGGATGTCAAATACAGGTGCAAGGCCAGCAACCTTACTACGTTTATTATCCAGAATAACTACACTTAAAATTACACCTAAAATCTAGTTAAAGGTGTGAATTTAGTTTTAAGTGTGAATGACAATATACATGATGTATGTTTTGCACGCTGCCACAACATTAAACCAACATTGGGCGAATGTCTCGTGTATGCTGGGCATGTTTGAGCTGGTCATGTGAAACATGGCCACGGATATTTCATATTGACTAGTTCGTTTTAATTATATTTTATTTGGGATAATAATATTAAGTCCCTGCTACCGTTCCTCGTTATTGCGCGTGTTATCACGAAACGTGGAAGTCGACCACTCTGTGTGACGAGTCAACAGATTTGTTTGATTGAAACGTGTTAACAGAATTCTGCTTAGGCCAGGTCTCACAGTGGGACGTACGTATCGCTGAACCCTTTCCATATACCACGAGTGCATACTGCATTTTGTCATCTCGTGACTGAAAAGGTGTGTCTACCACAAAAGTGGCAGATACACCTTCTCAATCCCGAGATGACGAATTAGGCTGATTCCATACGAGACACAAACCTTTTCTATTGTGGCATTTTATAAACAGCGATACAGTTTATTATGACCCCACAATAGCCTGTTTCGTGGGACCCCCGCTCACACTGCCTATCGCCGTTGCGGCATCAGATTTAGCCAGACTCATGAATTCATTCGGTTCACCGCAGACCCATGTAGCAAGTTTAATAGCTCAAGATTGAGATTAAATTACACAAATATAATAATTGCCACCGGGTCGCCGAGGTCATAATGATTATGATTTGTTTAATGACGAAAACAGTTTTCTCAGTCGGTGCATGTCGCTTCATATTAATATAATGAGCCCATAATTTGAACCACATTGAGATGTTGTTGCATCTGATAACCGTCCAGTTGCAACAAGTGTCCAAACAGCATGTCCAAAGACATTTTCAATTCAATTCAGTTTGTTCAGTGTACTAGCACTATACACGTCCTTGGTACTAGATATATATATACAATATCATTAAAAGTTTGATAACAAATATCAAATAGCATAAAAATATAGGCCTATACATGAGGTACATAATATAAGTAATATATCACTGGAATATAAATAGTAAATGTACACCTGGGAGAGAAGCTAAACAGGATTCATTAGAGCCTTTGCCAGTAGTTCCCACCCAACATGTTTCAATTTCCACCAGCCTTTTATCGGTTGTTTATAATATGATCATGACTAGCGGCAATTACAACACAAACATTAAAAACCGATGAACAAGAATCAGTACTGACAAAACTGGTACTTATTTTTTCGAGCATAAGGCGCTGAACTGGGGTGACACCTATGTGTGGAGAACGGTCCAAAGAGTCCAGTTGAAACGTTTTAAAAGAGTTAATTACAGAAAAAAAAAGATTTAGTTTTTTTCTGATTTGTATCAAGCCACGTCAAGAATTTAATTTTTCACAAATTTTACGGTGTGTTATTGAAATTAAACGATACACGTAACACAAATAGGTCTACACATGACAATTTAAAATACAATCCGAGCCAGTTACCCGGCGTGATTTAACGTTGGCCAAACGTCTGTTGGCCCAACATTAAAACACTATTGGGTAAACATCGCCATTTCGCAACTAATATCATATATAACGCAATCCGCTCTTGGGAATCCAAATGTTGAACGGGATGTATAATAACGCCGTGCGATGCCAAAAGGCGGTATCTCCTTACTTTAGAATTAAGCAGATACTGCCTTTTGGCTGTGCAGAGCAGAATGGTGTAACAGGAGTACGTTTTTTGCATGACTTACGTTGGGTACAGTACGGTACTACTCACCGTATCGGGGCTGCACTCACGGGGTCAACCGGTGCACCCGGCTCATAACGATGCGCATCACGTACAAATTTCATTAGTCATTTCAACAAACACCCGATTCTGTCCCAATGCTAGCTGAACGCGGGACGGCGGACTAGCGTTCAGCTAACAATGGGACAGCGTCTCATTTCGGCGGTTCACAGGAGTGCGGATAAGGTGTGAGCGGTTATATAAACCTTTTGGTCGCGGTGAAAAGCGCACAGGCATGTAATTAACCCTTTGACTGCGGGCGGCGTTTTTAAGCATTTTCATACTGGTTTTTTTTCGCGACAAAATTATTGACCGGAATTTATCGGATTCTCAAACGCGGAGGAGGAAATTTAAATCGAAGCCGATCTAGTTTTTTTTAACTGAGGGGTATTTCGCATTCATTGGCAGTCGCTTGAGCTTCAAATGAATGTAAAATGCCAAGGATCAGTGATGCAGTACTTATGAGTTATATATATGAACTCCTTGGTATTAAAAATAATATATAATATATTAAACACTAATTAAGTGGGCACACTGTTGGCCGCCATCTTGTTTTCTTGTTTCCACTGAGTGTACTGCATGGTAGATGTTAATAACAGGAGCCTCGGGCCTCTCAGGTCAGCGTGAGGTGCAGTGGGAGAGAATGACTAGCCTAATGCCACCAGCAATGGTCAGCTCAATTAACTGCATGTCTGACAGTACAAAATTAGTATTTCTGATGAGTGGCCTGAATGTAAAATATTTGAAAGAATGGCAGTGTATATATGAGGGACTGGTCACATTTCTATGTAATATGCATAATTGTTTAAAAGTCGAAATGGGCTTATGTGACTAAATGGTAAATAAAGTCGAACATAATTTCTTATACTATAATAAAATCATGCTACAATTTCAAATAGTTTAATCGCACATATGTTTTTTATTTATTTTATTATTATTATTATTTTTTTTAATTACTATTTTTCACGTTTGAGCTGTTAACAACTGGTTGAATGTATGTATATTCTCGTGTTTACTTAGTTATATTGATTTTCGTAATATGTATTGATAAAATAAATGTATATGCTCTCCCAGTGTGGAGGTTTATAAAAAAAAAAAAAAAAAAAAAAAAAAAATATATATATATAACAATGTGAAAATGTGAGAAAAGTGGAATATGAACTGGGGTCCATTTACTAAGAAAATGTATTTCACTGATAAATTTACAAATATGATGATATTCACCTTTTTAAGGATAAATGACTTAAAGTTAAAAAAATAATTTTCTTAATGATACATATTTCAAAACTTAAAACCACACTTAATACGATCCTAATGTCACTGAATGCCCGAGACTTCACATTAAAAACTTACTGGGAAATAAATATATACATGAGAAATTACCTCGAAAAATAATTATTTCCAGCATTTTTGTTTTGTCGTCTTTATGGGATGTTTGTTATTGCGTGTTCAACCAGTGGCCTTGCCGTGATCTCCACTCCAACAACAGAGACTAACCAACTAACAACGGTGGCCCAACATTGAGAAAAAACCCGGAACACGGTGGCGTGTTTTCCTGGTAAAAATGATAACAATCGCTGACCCAGCATTAAACCAATATTGGGTCAATATCCCTGATTCAATACTTGGCCAACGTCGCATGCCCAGCATTAAACCAGCATTGGGCCAGCGGCTGACACTTTCCGAAAAAGTTTCAGACGCGCATCGACACAGCCAGGACATTTGGTCACAGTCGGTTGTTTATTGCCCCATAATATTGATAATAAAATGGGTCGCGGGGCGGTCTAGCTGCACCACCTGCGAAACCGTCAACCTCGGACTCGAACCGCCCGCCGCTCAGTCGCACAACATCGCGCTATCAGATAAGGGGGACGTAGGGGAGGGGGGGGGGGTTGTTGGTCTCGTTATCTGTGTTAGAAGCGCAGGCGGCGTCAATGGCTAACAGCAGCAACTGCTCCCTCTTCAAGTTAGCAGTTGCTGCTGTTTACCTTTGAAGGGTTGCAAAGGCAAACAGCAGTAACTTCTTACTTCAAAAGTAAGCAGTTACTGCTGGTAGCCTTCGCTCTGATAAGATCGACTCACCCCCGTCTATACTTTATCACGGGGGTTTAAGTGTGGTGCGCAGTTTAAGTCACCCATGTTCTTTAGTTGTGTAACCCGCACCTGCATGCGTGTGGTACTTTCGACCGGGTTGCGACACATAGCTTGTTCGTGACTGGCCGGGATCCGAACGCGACCCAATCCAGTTTCTCGCAACTGGAGATAAGATCGTTTTGGTAGCCTATATGATAGCTCTCAGGGTCCGCGCAGGGTTCACTTGCGTTTCAATTTAGACCGTGTTCCGATATACTTCTGGGTTCTCATTGGACACGATTCGGGTTGTGAGCCAATCACATATCTCCCAACTGTAGTACCTGGTTTCGCAATTTAAAGTTGCCTTATTCAATTTGGTGGGAGACAGAGTGTCTGCAGCTCGTCTGACATCTCCATCGCGATAGCGTCTTGTCAAGGTAACAGGTCCTAGCATCCATGACACACTAATTGGACCTTTGATTTGATGTTGACCCATCGTCTCCGACATTGGTTCAACGTCTCGTGTTTGCTGGGCAGGTAACAGCGAGAGTCGTTGATTATACACTCTAAACAATATAGGTTCTTTAGAAGGAACCCTTCAGTATAATCACCATGCAACCCCAGGAGAACCCTGCAAGGGTTATCCTGGGGTTGCATGGTGATTGTACTGAAGGGTTCTTTTTAAAGAACCTATAATTGTGTAGTCACGAGATCATCATAAATATAGCGAAAACTTGATGATAGGCTGTGAAAACTTGACCTCTTGATATTGAAAGAGTATCTCGTACACAAAAAAATGTGCAGACTGTAGTGACGTCAGTGTTGCCGGGCCTGTCGTTGAGTGAGTTAGGCGTCCTGGCTATGCAGAGTACCTAAATTTATATTGACAAACCAATAACATTATATAGACTATAAAATTGGACAACCATTTGAGGCCCGTTAGAAAACACGAAGATTTCACCAGATGATGGTACAATGTTGGTCCAGCGTCTGAGACGGTGGACCAACATTGAACCAGCATTGGGCAAATGTCTCGTATTTGCTGTCTTAAGCATATAATAAACAATCACAGGTGTCTCACATGATATCCCCGGCAAACACAAGGCATTGTGATTTTAATGTTCCACATCGCTGGCCCAACATTGCAATAATATAGGGTCAATGTCTCGTGTTCGCGTGTGTCCGCGTATCAGAAAGTAACCGCACATTTGACATTTTAAGCCCCACTGTCACATGAATGCATCACGTTGCATATTTTGATTTAAATCAATTCTTGCGAAAATGCATATATCTCATCAAAATAAGTAGGTTCTGAGTTTTCATCATAGATAATACATTTGTGTAGCCAAAAGTGTGTGTGGGGGGGGGGGGGGAGGTGGAAAATCGAATACAAATGATTTGAAATACACATGGGTGTTAAAGAGCTAACCTTTTATGTGCGGGGAACAATTAGATCCGTGGTAGAAATGAAAAAAACTGTTATTTGTGTGTTTAATAAAATAAATTATCCTTTGAACAAGTTTTGAATGGCGCAATAAACCACATCTCACCAGTTTATTATACTTATTTTCGTAATATTAGGACCTGGAAATTATGTTTGCAATCCATAATTATTCCTATCAAGCTGATAACTTGGAAGTTAAAGGGTTTAAAGTTTACTTTTTTATGATCATCACCCACTTTCAGTTGTAAATCATGACACGGTGTGCGGCGAGCGATAAAAGGGTTTATTGGGTTTTTATGACTCCAACCTGACATGCCGGTCTTTTATACTGTTTTAATTAATTTGTATTTGGCTTCGTTGCTCCGCATTTTTGAATAGTCAGTGGCGGTCAAACCCCCTAGGATTCGAACCCAGAACCCTTGCGTCCACGATTGACCACGCTACCAACTGAGCCGCCGTGTCTCCACAGGCGATATTTTTGTTTAACCTTAAAGTGCTAAATTAAATAATTTAGATTTTCACTCACTTGAATTTGTGGGTGAAAATTACTCATAATTGTTTATTTTGAGACCAAATAGTTGCAAATATTGATGTTTAAACACTCAGTTAATTCAAAATAGCAGTGATTTAATAGGCTAATAAAACAAATAAAAAACGACTAGTCGTGCATAGCGGTTAAAGGGTTAATATGAACAATACCCAGCAAACACGAAACGTGGGCCAATGTTGGGTTAATGTTGGCCCATCGTCTTCGACGCTGACCCAACATCAACCCAACATTGGGCCAACGTCTCGTGTTTGCTGGGATGGGAAAATGTAGATTATTTCTCCGATGGCTTATTTGAAAACGTCACTATTTTCATAGGGATTCACTTGTCAGCTCTGCCGTGCACAACCAAAAGGCAGTAACTGCTCACATTTCAAGTAATCAGCTACCGCCTTTTGGCTATACAGGGGAGAGCTGGGGTTAATGAGCCACTACACGTGGTAGCGCGTGGGAGGGTGGGGCACAGCTTACTCTGGGGCGTGGGCGGGGGTGTGGCGAGACAATGGAGCGGGGCAGCGACTCACGTGGGCGAGGGGTGATGACCTGAGGGGAGGGGGCACGTAGGCGGGGTGAGAGGGGGTGTATGCCCTTATATGGATGCATGGTTTGAGCAAAGCGAAAAGACAACTGATTCAACAGAAATAACAATAAAAACAAGAGTATTGTATTTTTTAAGCAAGACATCTGCAATGAGTATTATATATACTAATGAAGCATTGGAAAGGCTAGAAACAGCTTTCAAACAAGCTTCGTTGCCTTTATCTCACTCTCAGCACCTTTCGGGTGCTAGGGTTCACTATAGTTTTTAATCAAAGTAGAGAGTTGATTAATTTATTGACTTTGATCTAACTCTTCAACCCTTTTTCCGTTAATCTTATTTAAATCTTATTTAATTTTTCACTCACTGAAAGTTGTGTCTCGCTACCGCGACCCACAAGCGACCCACAACTTCAGGTGGGTGAAAATACTCATATTTGTGTAATTTGAGATAAAACGTTATAAATACCTACTGATAAGGACATCCTGATATATCATTTGATATGTTACATTACTGTACTTGAGTAGGCCTATTTTATAAATAATCAGGTCATTTTTTATATTGCCCACAGCATTCACTGCTATGGCCTTTGACTTTGCACGAGATGGCAGTGGCAATCATGTCAGCCAGTGGGTGTAATTATTGCATCGGTGACTTTGATGAATGGTTTGTCGAGGGGTCACTTTATTCGCCCGTGAGGAACCTCACATAAGGGCAACTCATAGCTGTTCCTCGTCAAACACGACCGTTGAGCCTATGATGGATTAATGTTGGTCCACCGTCTGCCCTGATGCTATGGTTAAAGCTGCCTGTCTGAAAAGTAGGAGATCGCGGGTTCGCCCCGCTCGGGTACCCGCACACTCGTGAAGATTCAGTATTATGGGGAGCCTCCGCGACCGAGAGGTAGCGTGTTCGGCCTCAGACCGCCAGGGCTCGAATTTCGAATCCTGTGCCTGGAGGGCGGTGTCAAATGATTCATCTCACCATTTTCAAAAGGTTCTCCTGGCCCTTTATTGCAGTTTAGCCTACATAAGCACAAAGGTGGCATAAAATCCCCAATTGCGTATTTATGGTTGATAGCAGGGTCTGTAAAGCCAAGAACTTTATAACGTTCTTGGTAAAGCTAATAAATCATGTTTTCAAGATATGTAGAGAGTCTTTTACTGTTAAAGATGTAGTCAAGTGGTGGAATTTTCACTCACTTGAAGTTGTGGATCGCGTCAGCGAGACACAACCTCAAGTGAGTGAAAATTACAATCTCTCACGCCGGCGCTTGTGGGTTCGTTCCCACTCTGGTATTGTGGTTTAAAAGAAAGACAAGGATCAATTTTCGAATCCTGTGTCTGGAGGGCAGTGTCATCTGATTCATCTCACTTAGGGGGCCCCCATTTAATATCCAGGGGGGGGGGCACGGATATTGGGATGGACTAAAATATTTTTTTCAATCCAGCTCATGGTCATTTTTTTCCAGCTATATGGTTAACAAAATATTTATTTCAACCACTTTTGGAACGACTTTCAAAAATTGCCAATGTTTATTTAATTAAGGCTATATAATCTGATATCAGCCTAATATTTTGTAATGTGAGCAACTGAATACCTCAAGAATCTTCATAATTTCATCGGCTAGAAAATGGTTTAGTACGCCAAAACATGTAGGCTTGCCCGATATGCCATAAATTATTTATTTAAAATGGGATCGACATCCAAATATTTATTTCACCTTCTCCCTGCCTTCAATTATATATTTCCCCCTGGATATTGAATGCCTACTTCAAGAGCGTCGCCTGGTTCAGTTTATCTTGTATGTGCACAGAGCTTACCTTAAGCCACTTTGAATTTCCTTAATTCATTGCTGTCGAAGGAGGTCTGAAACGTAACGTCTTCTAGTGATATCTGCATGTCCCTTCCTGAAATCGAGATGTGCTATGATTTAACTAGCCGACGTGGTTTGCCAGGCTCGTTGGTCCAGCCAAGAACTTTATATAGGGCCTATATAAAGTTCTTGGTCCGGCCAAGGATCCTTGGTCCGGCTAGCCAGCGGCTTATAGAAAAAACACTAAATGCACCTGTTCGATGTCTTCCCTCTCACATTGGACTGATTAGCGATTTACAACTTCTGACGCTAATACAACCCATGGACACAATTTATAGGGTCACATTAATAAAATATAAACAAATCAAAGTGCGATTTGGGCAGTTATAATCAGAATAAACAGTATTTTGTCGGAATTTCTGGTATCTTTTTCCAACATCCAGCTAATCCCAGTTTAAAACGCCAGTGTCTACGATTTAACTTAATGATTGAAACGGATTGTAGCATATTGAGAGTGACAAAAATTGATTCCGCGCTCGCGGATAATAGGCTTATACACAGTTTAGTCGCGGCAGCCAAGCGCGACGTAAGCATGTTAAAATGCGCACTTTTTCAGTAGATTTTCACTTGAGTGATTTGCGGGCTGAGATCAGCTAAGACGACATATGGCTGACCTTGGCTGGGCGGTCACCCCCCTCGCCATCTCAGACTGTCATCAGTCTCAAGCCCCCTGGTCAGTCACCACCCACTGTGTGCCCTCCGTGAGTCGCACACGTGTTACTCTTGTGCCGACTCTGATCATGACCCGGTGGGCATCAAGAATGGGCACGAGACGTTGTCACCCTGCTTAACCCTTACAACGCTGAAATGGTATAAGCCATGGAGAACAAAGGGTTCTTCAATTTGAAATCATCATAAATGTCTTAGTTATCTCTTTCCGCTTAATTTGAATATAATGTTATGAGTACGACCATTATAAATATTTTACGCTTTCAGTGAGGGGACGGACTTTAGACGTCTAAGATTCTAACGTCTAAAGTCGGTCCCCGCGCTGAAAGGGTTATGATGTTTACAGGAATACTTAGGGGGTACTTGAATCGTACAGCATACAAGCAATTATACTTATCCCTGTAAGCGTCAAGCACTGGTTTTCAATATTTTTTATCAGAGGAGTGGAATGCCACTTGATACTTTGCATCCACCACGAGGTGCCCCACAAAGAATATATCTAATCCGCTCACCGACTGACTAATATGTTTCTCAGACCCCCCCCCCCCCATTCTAGTATTCCCCTAAAATTGCTAAAATAATGGTTTATAATTATAATAGCCAGAAATATGATTTTTTTGTGATGTTTCATTTTCCAATAAAATAATTGTTTTCGAAATCCAGGTCCAATTGAATCGGAGAACAAGAAACAATTCTGTCAGAGTTAGGACCCCACTCATTTTTGACTAAATTGATAAATTTGCCCTTTTTCAAAAGTGTACATAGTATCCATCCACTCACCAGGTGACCTATCAGTACAAGCACCCCAAATTGCTCCTATCATTTTGGAGACTCTGAGAAAGTCACCAGCTATTCGGGACGATTTACATCATGTCACTCGAAAGTTTGTTTTTTAACAACTAGTCATGATCCGCCGAGTTCAAAACGCTTTAATTGCCTGTCTCATTTACACCCAGCCGTAACGATTACCCACCGTGATCCGTATCGCGTTACAGCGGCTGACACTTGACTTGTGTTCAAGATTCTTAACCCCTTGAACGCCAACTTTAATAAATTAAATTTTCACCCACTGGTAGTTGTGGGTCGCGACCTCGCGACCCACAACTACCAGTGGGTGAAGATACTCGTATTTGTTTATTTGGAAACCATTACGATTATAGTAGATTGAGCGCAAACTCTACTTCCAAGAAACGTTTTTGTTTTGTTAGAAATATGTTAATAATAATAATGACGATTGGCTCTCAAAGAGTTAACCTTCTAGACCTTATAGTGACTCGTCCACCAACCCTTCTAAATTCCTTTTCGATTTTTTAAGACTACATTTTTTATCAAGCGATTGGTTCATTTTCCATTTTAATTTTCTAAAATATGGAAATTATTTCGATCGCTGTTGAGTTTCCAGCTTAAGACACAGATTATTCCGATCCGTCGATTTGAATGATAAATTTTCTCGCAGAGCTGCCAATTATTTTTTATACACAAAGGCTTTCACAAAAAAAACCGCGATTGTAGATAAAGTGACCCTTTGCAAGCGAGGTACGGCTTGAGATATCCCTGACTCATCAGCAGATAATCGTCACTATTGTTAACCCTTTAAGCCCCAGTTGTTTCTATCTGATTTGTCAACACAGTGTGATAATGTTATTTCTGAAAATAATATAAAAACGAAAATGGTAATGGTAATATTGAAAAATTGTTCCGCATCGATCATTGTGCAAAGCCAAAAGGGAGTAACTGCTTACTTGAAAAGTAAGCAGTTACTGCCTTTTGGCTGTGCACTGGTGTATACATATCCGACATGTGGTCTCGCGCAGCACTTGTTCAAGTGCATAAAGGCGCGGGGGTATAGTGATGTCAGAAGATGTAATAAAATACACTTTAGTAGAGAATGAGGGAGCCTTCATTGTATCATGACAATACAACCACCGGAATAAAAGGGGGATTAAGTGTACAAGTGTGTGTGTGAGAGGAGGTTATTGTTTGCCGTCCGTCTTCCGATCTCCGGTTTCTTCCTGCACCGGGCACACGACGTTGTTGCGACGTTGAATCAACGTCATTGACGTTGATTCAACGTCGCAACAACGTCGTGTGCCCAGTGGGTTTTAGTCTGGCAGCTCACTTTCACTGAGACCTGGCTTGGCACACACGAGCCGTCGACGCAATGTCAGTTTATTGTTGGCTCGCCGTCTCCGACATCGGACCAACAATATTCCAACATTGGGTTTCTAGGTTTTTGTTAATATTGAGAAAATTTTGCTGAAGTTGGCCCTACATCGGGATTGGCTTGGACCAACACCTCTTTTTATCTGGAGAACATATTTATTCACACCTGCGTTCATTGCTGTAATTTCGTATATAAAATACCTGCTATATGACCGAAAAAACAGCCTCACATTTCTGTTTCATAGTGGTTTTTTGATCGTTTGTTTGTTGGATCGAACCTAATATGGAAAATATTCTTATTGTTATCTTCTACATGTAGGCCTATGTGTGGGCCTAACCTTTGTCTTTAGACCAAGAACTTTTCATAGAAAGTCCCTGGGACCAGGGTATAGGCCTATCATACAGAAGAGAACCTTCAATTCAAGAAACCCGTTTTGAAAGACGTTTATGGTACTTTTCCAAATAAAAGATTCTGATGTTGCTGAAGTCATAATAAATCTGAAAAAAATATTGCGTTCTCTTTTCGTTTTTTTTACAATACCGGTAATTTGTTATCTTTAGAGTAACTAGCCGCGCATGTCACATTGTTAAGAGACTTCAGTGTCACGTGGAAGGACAAATATGACCATAGCCTTCAAAAGATCTTATCAGAAAGATCATGATCATGTCTCAAGATACCGTTTCTGTGAATTTGGACAATTTTGTTGTATGCCTACCAAATTAAAGGGGATTTTTCATTCGAGGTCATTTCCTGCGACAACAAACGACATCACTGCTTTGATAATTTGATTATTTTCTTTATCGGGTTATATTTGCACAAAAAAGTTATGAATAGTGCAAAAGTGTCGTTTTCGCAAAGTGTTTTTAATCAAACCTGTTTTGCTTCACGCACTTTCTCATCTGCTCGTATCAATACAAACAAAGGGGAATGAATGATTTGCCTCATAACTGTCACGATGGGCGACCTCTAAATCCCCGGGTCAAAGTCTAGATAGAATCTTGACATTGTCTGTTTTTCTATGTGTTCCTGTCCAGATAGCATCTTGACATTGTCTTTTTTTCTGTGTGTTGCAGTCTCGGCGCCGTATGGCAGAGCCCAGTCCCACAATCTCCAGCGGCAGCAGCGAATGACAACCACTTTCCCCGGAAGCCGTTGCCATGGTGAGCCAGTGGCGGGAGCTTCAGCGCATGCGCGATCTCTACCAGCCTCAGTTTGCGCACACCCCGCAGGGCCTCCTCTTCATGGACAGCAGCGCAGCCGGGGGGATGAGGGTGGTCCCGTGGCGGGACGTTCATCTGGCCACTAGAGAAATCCAGTAGGAGTAGAAGGGTATAGAACCTCCTTGGTAGCGAAGTTTATAACCAGGTACAAAACACACCTGATCCGCGCGACACGCGTGCCGCACCCGTCAGGTGTGTTTTGCCATTGACACATATAGCAGAGAGTTGAGCAACGCAATAACCAGCGATTATTGTTTATTTGTTGACGCGTTAAGGCGAATGCATACCTATATTTCAAGGCAATAATTTGTGTGGTGAAACCTGGTCTTTGAACTCCTGTGCAATGAACGAAAATGTGAACGGATTTTAGCCCTACAAAGGTGACACTATAGTTTTTTGGGAAATATAGACCTACTATCAAACGTATGGACAGTGAAAACGAAAACTCGTATCAACAGCAAAATTGTACAAAATCATAACTTTGTCCTGATCTGTGAATTTAAATCTTGAAAACTTTGAAACCATGGCCTTGGAAACACATAAACACTCAAAGTGTTATGGTAAAATAAAGCCTCAAAGAGCTGACTCACCCTGCCCAGCAGACGTAAGACGTTGAATCAATGTTGGTTTAACGTTGGTTTGCGACGTTGAGCCAACGTTAAACCAACATTGTTTCAACATCTTGTGTCTGCTGGGCATGCTCTCTAAGGCCTACGTTTCCATGATTAAAATAATTAAAGAGATGCATCTTTGAATTACGCTCCAGCAACCAAGACAGAAACACAGCGGTTATTCACAGTGGTGTCACTAGCTGGGCCTATAAGAGAAGCAACGGCGGTGTTTATAATGATGCATGGCACCCGCCACGAGAACAAACAAATATAGGCCTAATTATGCAACTTGATTTGTTACATCTCGACATAAAAATTTCACTGGTAGGCCTATAGTTTACTGATCCGAAAGACACTCCCAGGATCCAGTTAGCAAACGGTGGTTCAAAGTTGGGTGGACTCAACTGTTGACTCAACTTTGTTTTAGATCTCTACACCTATTTTGAAATACGCTGAGTTGTTTTTAGATGAATGATTATGACGATAAATCGGCTTTTTTTGTATGAATTCACTTCGCTGCAATCAACAGAGCCGATATTTCAGAAGAGATCGATCAAGATCTTAACCAGCCAATTGGTTGCGATGGTCATCTCGACCAATAGGCTGCTCGAGATATATAGGTCACCCCAATATAGCTACGCTTCATTTCTTGCCATCACAGCTCCATCCAAGCAAACACGAGATGTTGAAACAATGTTGATTTAACGTCTTGTATCTGCTGGGATGGCACGCACGTTTTTGGTCAATTCAGGTGGTCAAATGTGCAGAGTGCTGTAACTCATTTTTTTCTAGTCAGTTATGTAGTCAACTTCAATGGATGCCATGACGCCCGTGGCCTTAAAGGGTCGTATCTGCCACTTTTTAAAAGTGGCCGATACGACCCTTTAAGACCACGGGTTCGATAATGTACGCCGCGTCTGATCTGACCCAGAGATCAGCCGCTGGTAGCCAAAGGTGGTGAAGGGATAGACACAATGTTAGCGGCCCAATGCCGGTCCAATGGCTCAGACGTTGGCCCGGCATTAGGCTGCTGCTGTAGACCCTTCACAGCGTGGGATGAGACTTAAACATGATATTATAATTATTGTACTTAAAATGTTGCGCAGAGACTACTTAACTGTACTGATGCTGACCCCACAAAACATTGGTATGACATTTGTACAACATTGTACCAACGTCGAAGACGTTGGGCCGACGTTGTACAAATGTTATACAAATGTTTTGTGTCTGCTAAGCAATGCTTAGATTAAGTGTACGTATGCTATATGATATGATGGGTTATATAATGCCTTTATCTTATTAGAATGATATTATAATGAATAAACCTGGATACTTAATAACACTTGCCAAAATAATAAAAACAACCAAGACACACATTTTACGTAAAAATATGGTGCTACAAGTGATTTTTCGGATACTGTGGCATTAATAAAAAACATTGTTTAAATATATTTCAACGACTGCAATTGTGTTGCTGTTATGGTTACTAATAATTGATTTGATATCTATTTACAATTCACCAACTTCGTTTTTTTCTATTTCATCTAAGCTTATGACGTACGCTGGACTTTACATTACTATTTTTTAGTAAAAAATAATGACTTAGACTATATCTCTGTCATTTTATGTAATACATTAAGGCAGAAATTTATTTGTATGTGATTTTTTTTGTGATTGATATAAAACTCTGATTTGATTCAAGTTGTGCGATTGAAAGTGATTTTTCCCACTAGAAGCTGTAGCTTGCTACCGCGAGCCACAACTTCAAGTGGTTAAAAATTTAAATACTATTACTTAGCTATTATAGCTATTACTTAGCTCTACAAGGGTTAACTATGACTTGATGTATACATTATTTTCTGTAAGGTGAACATATTCCTGGTACCCGCAAAAAATATATCCTAATATCACCATATTTTGTCAGTGATAATCGCCACTTGCAGACGTTGGGCCGACGTTGTACAAATGTTATACAAATGTTTTGTGTCTGCTAAGCAATGCTTAGATTAAGTGTACGTATGCTATATAATATGATGGGTTATATAATGCCTTTATCTTATTAGAATGATATTATAATGAATAAACCTGGATACTTAATAACACTTGCCAAAATAATAAAAACAACCAAGACACACATTTTACGTAAAAATATGGTGCTACAAGTGATTTTTCGGATACTGTGGCATTAATAAAAAACATTGTTTAAATATATTTCAACGACTGCAATTGTGTTGCTGTTATGGTTACTAATAATTGATTTGATATCTATTTACAATTCACCAACTTCGTTTTTTTCTATTTCATCTAAGCTTATGACGTACGCTGGACTTTATATTACTATTTTTTAGTAAAAAAAATTGACTTAGACTATATCACTGTCATTTTATGTAATACATTAAGGCAGAAATTTATTTGTATGTGATTTTTTTTGAGATTGATATAAAACTCTGATTTGATTCAAGTTGTGCGATTGAAAGTGATTTTTCCCACTAGAAGCTGTAGCTTGCTACCGCGAGCCACAACTTCAAGTGGTTAAAAATTCAAATACTATTACTTAGCTATTATAGCTATTACTTAGCTCTACAAGGGTTAACTATGACTTGATGTATACATTATTTTCTGTAAGGTGAACATATTCCTGGTACCCGCAAAAAATATATCCTAATATCACCATATTTTGTCAGTGATAATCGCCACTTGCAGTCAAAGGGTGTATCTCACTCCACACACTTTGGATTCCAAGGCGCGGTCACGTCACATGCAGTGCGTTTCAATGCAACTTGTCAGCTATATTATTATTATTATTATTATTATTGGATGTGTTATATGTCTGCTCCACTCACGGTCAAGTTTTAACGTCTGACACCAAACAATGTCTTGCACCCTTAAAGTGCTAAACTGCTCTGCAAAGCCAAAATTCAGTATCTGCTTACTTGTAAAGTAAGCAGATACGGCATTTTGACAGATACTGCATTCTGTAGCCGTTTCAGCCTTTAATGTTTTAAAGATAAATGAGCATTAAATTCACGATATTGGCATATATTTTTATTGAAATTGCACATACTGTAGATCTGGTAATTTCCGCGTAATTAAATTTTCGCGAATTTCTTGGTTTTGGGACTTTTAACGAAGTTTAGAATTCGCGAATTTTCATTTTCCTTTAGCAGAACTATTATAATAATAATTTTCGCGGGATTCTTAAATTCGCGAATTTGTCCTCCTCGCGAAAATTAAAACCTCGCGAGTATTACCAGATCTACACTATTTCAGTATATTTTACCTACTTAAAGCTGTGTCTCGCTACCGCGATCAACAACTTACTTACCAG
Organism: Flabesymbios commensalis; assembly: GCA_964017125.1. NCBI lineage: Eukaryota > Metazoa > Annelida > Polychaeta > Terebellida > Flabelligeridae > Flabesymbios > Flabesymbios commensalis. The sequence continues at coordinate 26,427,067 of OZ024909.1, read as the reverse complement.
CTTTCCTGTGTGGTGAATTATTATATTTATCGCTAACCATTTGTCCAAAGTTGAGTTCTGATTGAATTTCAGAATTTTAAACTGCGGATATAAAACAGGCACGCAATATTCTATGATTTCCCTGTATATGTATATAGTTTTGCTTTATTTTTTACTTTATAATGTTATTAATATCTTGTTATTACTGCTAAGCAGTAGGTATATGCAAGCAAACACAAAACGTTTGTATATCATTTGTACAATTTGGGACCAACGTCGAAGACGTTGGGCCGGCGTTGTACAAATGTTATACAAATTTTCTGGGTTTGTGGGCATAATCTGTTGTAAATAAACAGCTTGGGCGTCCCCAGCAAACACGAGACGTTGACCCAATGTTTATTTAATGTTGGTCCAGCGTCTGCGAGAGGATATGAGAGGGTGGATATACCACTTTGCGAAGCGACATATCCACCATTTCATTTCCAAGGGAACGATTTAATGTTGGCCCAGCAGGCACAATACGTTGAATTAATGTTGGCTTAACGTTGGTCTACCGTCTACGACCCTGGACCAACATTAAACCAACATTGATTCAGCGTCTTGTGTCTGCTAGGGGGTCTGTAGACTCGTAACGATCCCTTCTATTAGTGACACTTTAATTCCATATATTTTGGGATAAAACGTCGAAATAACATTTGAATGAATGCCACCCTGTACATATTCAGTTTGGTTTCATATGACACAATTTCCATTTTTAAAAGGACTGCTCACACGATATATATAGCTGTAAGACCGATCTAATGTGTAGATTGTTATTTTGAAAGAAAGTAGATTTTTAGAAGTTGTTGTCTTACCTAACTTCTGCAGGATGGACGGCTTTTGTACATAACAGTGAAAGTATGAACGTAAGTTGGCTTTATCTGTTTATAACTCGGCAGGCGCGAGGCTAGGAGCCAATATGGGGTAATGTTGGAACACAGTCTGCGACGCTAGCCTGACTTTGACACAACATTGTCCCCTCGTTTGCTGAGATACTTATTAATATCCAGAAGTGTGCACGAGACGTTGCAACAATGTTGGCTCAAAGTTGACCAATATTAAGCCAGCACTGGTTCAACGTCTCTTGAAACACTATAGTGTGTATTTTAGCCTCGAATGTGGATTATGATTACTGACCGTGTTGCAATACCCACTGTGAGATTTGCTTAATGTATAAATTGCTCATGTTATTTTAAAAAGAAATACATTTTTCATGAAACTTGTTGTTGTCAACCATTTGTTTCTTATCAGCGTAGACACAAACAGCTGAAATGTATTTTGGTGTTTGACATAAAATCTAAGTTTTAACTATGACACTTAGTTTATCGCATGTCATTAATAGGCAAATGTAATATACAAATGGCTTAGAGCTAAAGTGATCCAAAGTCCGCATTTTCTCATTTTCCTATAGAAGCCAGGTTTATTTTAATTGATTTTAACTTTAAAGGCTGCCTTTAAAGTTAAAATCAATTAAATTTTAATTTTTTCGTCCTTAATTCAACATTGTTACGTCTATGATTAGAAATACATCGGAAGTTTTGCATTGGTGTTTATTATTCATTCCTACTCACAGGTACATAGTTATAAATGTCGTAAAAAAACATCTCTGGCAATTTTTATTTCATTTTATTTTAAAAATAAACTTTTGAAATTCAGAAATATAAATTTATTTTTAAAAGTCACAAACTAGTTAGAAACTGCCCAGTGTCTCATCATCTTGATTCAGTAAAAATTTGGTAATGATTGGCAAAGCACAAGCTGATCCATAGCAGGGGTGTTTTATAACATTCCAGCAGCCAATGACCATATATCTCAAAGGTTAAATTATCCAAGTCAAAATGTTCCTATATAAACTGATTGACTTGGATCACTTTACCATTGAAGAAAAGTATCAATTTTGAAAGTGAAAAAATATATGTTGAATAATAAGTCTTGCAATTTTAAACGAATGGCTCAGATATATTAGTATATTATTTCCTATATTATATTTAACTCTCCCAAACTAAGAAAAACAGAAAACATTTTGGACTTGGATCACTGTACCTCTGAGCCATCCAATTACAATACTCGTATTAACAACATGAAGTGCTCTACGTGCTCGATGCATGGAAATAATTATGTGGAAGCATGTCGTAATAATTTAGCAATATAGAAAAAAATATATAGGAAGTTCAAGATTCAAACATGTTCAACCCAGAGTATATAGTAACCAACACAATCCAGATACTACTATTTCTGATAATACGCATAACGGCCGATGGCAGGTCAGTTTGAATTTGATCAAGTTTGCTTCCTTCCTTGAAACCACACATGTTGTTTAATAGTAAAGGTCCAGCTATCTGGTTTTTTCAGATATTACGCATAGCAAAGTAAACAATCGGCGATAGTCGGTCATTTTGAATTTGATAGATTTGAAATTTTTCAGGGTACATCCTTCCATGGAATCTCACATTGATAATGCTTAGCTATCTGGCACGGTTTTCCAGTTACTACGCATATTAAAGTCAATATTTTGATCGAGTTGAGATAGTTCAGGCCATATCACTCCCTGAAACTGCACATTTTGTTTTATAGTAATCATCTAGGTATCTGGAACGACTTCCAGATGATACGAATATTAAAGTCATTAATGGCTGATTTACATTTTGAATTTGATCGGAGTTTAATTTTTTAATGGCTTATCCCTCCCTGAAACAGCACATTCCGCCATTTTGAGTTTGATAAAGCTGAAAATTTTCGGACATTTTGAATTTGATTGAGCTGAAATTTTTCAGGATATATCTCTCTCCGAAACTCTACATTTTCTTTTATGGTAATGGTCTAGCTATCTGGCACGTTTTGCCAGAAATTAGCAAAATTAAAATAAATAAAGCTATTTTGCTGAGAGATGTAGGTCAGTAAGTTGTTCAAAGGTCATAACCTCCAAAAGGCACATCTACACCCCCTAAGGTGTGTGTGTGCAATATGAAAGAAATCCCCCCCATGGGTTTCCTAGATATGTGAAAACGACAATGCGGGCAGACGGTTGGCCGGCTGGATGTCCACGGTGACGCAACAAACTCCCACCTCGCTTATGCTTCTGGTCTGAATAACTATAGGGGTATTTCTTTGCACAGCTGATTTGGTGAGTTATTTACAAGCTGTCTGAATAATAGATTAACAAAATTCGGTAAAAAATCGGTGAGTGATCATTTGAAAATCAGCAGAATTAAAACTGATGAGGTAATGTGGCGATAGCAACTGCAGACCGAATTCGTTGTGGCCGATTTCGGGCCGGACGGAATCCAAGACTGACGAGTTGTCGGCTTCCCCTCAGCCTTAGACCACGCGTGAATTCTTGTCACATTCGCTCACTTCAACTCAACTGCTCTGAGAGGACGCCCCTCACTTTTGCCGGCCCATGGGGCCAGGTCGTCACTCTCGCTGCTAGTAGAATACCGCATCTGACACTATCTGAACATCATGAATAAAGAAAGAAATAAAGAATCATCCTGGTTTAACTTGATTTATCCATCCCTGCTGAACGAGCAAATATAGTTTGAGCGTGGTGGTATTTTACCCAGACCTTCATACCAACAATGGTGACACCGACGTGATACGAACACACAGCCTGAGTGATTGCCAACAATAACCTGGCATGGTTAAGATGCATGTCATTTCAGATACTTTTAAGATCTACACAGTTAGCCTATAGGCCAGTAGACTTAATTGCTTCAATAATAAAATAATTTTACATAAACAATTTTAAAATGGCCGAAGTTGGTGAAAGCAAGGGTTTTGCTTCGTCGACCCTAGATCACAATGGTGCTTGACACAAAGACTCTTATTTTCCCGTGATTGACGCAAGTAAATCGGGGCAGAGTGACAGCTGATTTTTTAAGAGTCGCTAGACAAAATAAAAGAAGGAGTGATCTATCAAGGAGAGAGTCTTCCAGAAGCCCCTCTCCAATTCGTCCCTGATCATCACAACGATCGAGAAATTTACCAAAATTTAAGATAGCACCATTCTATCGAACGATGTCGAGCTGTGGTTTAATCAAATAGAGACTCAGTTTGACCTGCACGACAACACAGATGATGACGAAAGATATCGACTGACTTGTGCCGCCCTGTTGGGCGAAGTCGCATCGGACGTTCGAGATATTCTATTACAGCCTTTCCGAAGACACAAATATATTAGTCTAAGAGGAGTACTGATTGAACGTCGGGGATTTACGACACCTGAGCGTGTAAACAAGGATATCTCAGGCGAGAAATTAGGATCAGACATTCCATCACGTTTCCTAAGGCGTCTTCAGAAAACGGCTGGTTTCGGAACGACAGCAGTCGTCGGCAAGGCCGTTATAAGCCAGGCCTTTATCCGACAGATGTCTGTATCCATTCGAGCACACCTGGCAACGACACCTGACAGTACATCTTTGTACAGTCTAGCTATATTGGCCGACAGAGCTTTAGCTTCAGAGACCGACGTAAAGGACAGTAGCGTGGGAGTTGCCGAAGTTCGAGTAAACGACAGTAAGAGATTAATCAGGATCATGGAAGACATTTTTAGGTGCCTTAAGAAGTTAGAAACTGCAGGCACCCAGAAAAAAACAATTCAATAACAAGCAGGAAACCGACAATAAAAGTAACAGAACGTCAAATAAGCAGACATTTTTATCAAACACAAATGCGAGGCCTTTCACACCTCGCATTGCTAAAACCATCAATAATGGTGACAATAACGGGCAGAATGTTTTTCCCACAAATTAACCAGCCCCTCACCTGACCGCCCCGCCGCCGAATTTACCGCAAAACAGTACCGCACAGCCAACAGCCACGGGCGATGCACTGATTTGCTACTATCATCAGAGATTTGGTGATAAGGCGCGTTTGTGCAGAGACCCCTGCACGTTTGCCTTAAACTGTTTACACCAGCGCAAGGTGGCGACACTTGCGTCTGGGGAGCCGAACGAGGTAATCTTTCCTATGTTATCTCCCTTTAGGCTATTATACGTCGCAGACAAACAAAATAGATGTAATTACTTGATTGATACGGGTGCGGCTGTCAGTGTTTTACCTCGGTCTTGCGCTAACGAGACCATGGACTCTTGACAGTTTACCTTTAGTTGCAGCAAATAACTCGACGATAACAACTTACGGTACAAGTAAACGTATAGTTGGTGGGTGGCTCGTTTCGGGACCCCTGTCACAATCACTACGGACAGAGGTGCCCAGTTCGAATCAAGGTTATGGGACACCTTGTGTAAGCAATTTGGCATCACCAGACACCGCACAATGAGTTACAACCCTCAGTCAAACGGCATGGTTGAGCGTTTTCATAGACAGCTTAAAGCTAAATTAAATAAGTCGACGATTAAAAGTTACGGTACAAGTAAACGTATAGTTGACGTTGGACTGAAAAGAGAATATTTGTGGACATTTATTGTCGCTGACATTAAACAAAACATTTTAGGGGCTGACTTTTTAATACATTACAATCTACTTGTAGATTTACCAGGTAGATGCCTGCGAGACATGAGAACTGGACCGCCATACAAGTCACCTTATCTTCGATTAAGCCGTTGTCGCTTAACCTTATAGAGTACGAGTACACTGAATTGCTAAACCAGTTCCTGGAACTGACACGTCCTACAACGAAGGGCGAGACCGAAAAACATGGAATCACACATAAGATAGTAACAAAAGGACATCCCATTTTCGCGTGACCATGAAGGCTAGCGTCGGATAAATTGGTTACAGCGAAACGAGAGTCTGATGAAATGATCAAATTCGGTTATCGAGCCGAGCGACAGTGAATAATCGCCAGCACTTCATATGGTACCTAAAAAGAACGGCAGCTGGAGGCCATGCGACAATGGGGCCGTCACGCGATAACTTGTCTACTAGGTGGCGTGGCACCGCAACCAGGTTCAATTGAGAGGGGAGGCGCATTAGCCAACATGTGTCTCCCAGCTTATTTACTTTGTTTTGCTTCAGTGGTTCGCTCGTTGCCCCTTTAAAATTCAACAATACCCACAGAATGATGTGTGCTACTGTGTAAATCATTCATTTCCTTAGTCTGTATTGTATTTTATACATTTAGATTTCGAAGGGGCCGTGGTAGTAGTTAACTGGAGTGAATGTACACGTTAAAAGGAGCTTTAATTTTTTTGACTGCTCTTGTCCCAGCAAATAGAAAACATTGAACTAATGCTGGAGCAATGTTGCTACAGCATCTACGATGTTGGCCAAACACTGAACCGTCATTGTGTCAATGTCTCGTGTCAGCTGGGGTGGTAGATCTATCCCAGTGAACGCAAAACACCTATGTTGGACCAAGAAATTTCTATATAAAGTTCTTGGCCCGGGGTTCTTGGTTGGACCAACGCCAAAGATGTTGAGCCGGCGTTGAGAAAATGCTACAAAAATATGTTGCGTTTACCAGTTCACTTGGATGTGACCAGTGTCAACTCCTAATGTTGGACCAGCGTCGCAGCCCTCGGACCAACGCTAACCAAACACTGCATTGGGTAATACCGCAGTTGAACACGGGTGTCTTATCTATTATTTATAGCCTACAGTATGGATCTGGTTCCCTGCCCCAGTCAGCATGGTCAGTATGTATCCAACATGCACGCAGCGGGCATACTCTATAGCGCATATACAGGCCTACTACCGCAAATTAATAGCATCAAGAACCACCTTTAACCTTACAATCAACTCTCACTTGCGTCCTGCGACTTCCGCATTTCGCTTCTAGAGTTCTTGTTTATGTTGAACAAGTGTCCACTTCTCATGGTTTATCACTAAATAATTGCGTAAATGAACGGTAAAAAGGCTGGAAATGGCATGTGTCTCTATGGGATCGCTATCACTAAAGAACATAGCTGATTCGAAGCGCCACCTGGTGACTGAGTGTTGGGACCACCCCATTAGTTTAAACGCTCAGACAGTACCAGATAGATATCCAATTCCTCATATACAAGATTTTATACAGTGTCTAGCTGGTTCCAAGGTTTTTTCAAAGATCAACATGGTGCGGGCATCTGATCAGATACCGGTTGAACCGTCAGACATGCATAAAACTGCGGTCACAACGCCTTTCGGATTTTTCAACTTTACCCGGACGCCATTTGGTTTACAAAATTCCAGTCAAACTTTTCAGCGCTTTATAGACCACGTTACACACAGACTAGATTTTGTTTTTGTATATTTGGACGACTTGCTAGTAGAAAAGCCCTGATCATAAGAAACATGTGAAAATTTTATTCAAACGCCTCGCCGAATACGTAATTATAATTGGCCCGGAGAAATGCCAATTCAGAACGACTGAATTGGGTTTTTTGGGATATTACATCTGCTCCGAGGGTATCTCCCCCCTTCCCACCGACGTCGATGCGATAGTTAATTTCGTCAAACAATTTGTTGACAGAAGCCAATGAAGGACAAAATAGGCTGTCGCCTAAATCTAATTTCGACCTACATTGGACTGAGAAGGCGAATTTAGCATTTACCGAATCGAAGCAAATACTGGCGAATGCGGCGTTATTAGATAACGTATAACAACCTCTGTCATTTTTTAGTAAAAAGTTAGCACCCGCAGAGACACGTTACAGTGCCTTTGATCGAGAACTTTTAGTGGTTTATGCCACGATTAGACACTTCAGACACAATTTTGAGGGACGCAAATGCTCGTCTTTGTGCCAGACTATATAGGCATTTAGGCATAGCAGAGTTCACGACCGATATTCGATATGTAAAAGGAGAAACAAATTTTGTATCCACACTTTGTTGTGACCAACTGTATCAGCTATCGAATGCGATGCGGTAATAAATTATAAAGACCTGAGCGCAGACTAGGCTCTAGACACAGAATTCATACGTTTGAGACACGCAACATCCTCTCTACCATGGAACTTCGATTGCTTAAAACATTCCACGACGTATTGGTATGGTGCGACGTAGTCAGGCAGATTGGTGTAACAATTGTGGGTTTATACATAGAAGCATGAAATTTTCAGCATGTTTGGACAATGTGCCTAGGCAAATTTATAGCTATGGGGCCAATCGAAATAATGTCTATGTGAGCCTTGGCAGCCATTTTACAAAATGGCTGCCAAAAGCACACTGCGGTCGCATAGTATTTTCCATAATGAGACAAAATCAATTATTATTGAATGATTCAACCTATCCAAATAGTAGACAATGTGCCTGGAATAATTTATAGCTATGGGGCCACTCTAAATAATGTCCATGTGAGCCTTGGCATCCATTTTTCAAAATGGCTGCCAAAAAGAACACTGCGGTCGTATAGTATTTTGCATAATGAGACACAATCAATTATTATTAATTGAGTAAACCCATCCAAATAGTAGACAATATGCCTAGGGCAATTTATAACTATGGGGCCACTCGAAATAATGTCTATATGAGCCTTGCCAGCCATTTTTCAAATGGCAGCCATTTTTCAAAATGGCTGCCAAAAGAACACTGCGGTCGCATAGTATTTTGCGTAATAAAACACAATCTATGATGTTTGAATGATTCAACTCATCCACTTAACAACCTTTGATGATATAACATACACTTAAGGAAGCTGAACCTCAAGTAAGGGTGATTGCTATCTATACTGTACTTAAATATGTTGCAAAGTCACTGGTCTTCAGGCTTTACGCATCACAGTCTTGTCCACAGCACTGGAACAAGGCAGTACACTTCAGTGCTGCTTTATTGCACTTGCATTGTCCCCTGCAGCCTTGTTTGCAGCCACAAGAAAATAGTTCCCTCGAGGATGTGCTTGATTCTGGCAAAGTGGTTCACAGCTGTTTCCAGTTGGGTGGTTCAGCCCAGGCCCAGTCATTAGGGGGTGGCAGCTTTTGAGCAACTGCAGTTGCCCAAGCAGTGCCCCCTGGTAGACTGTTCTCTTGATGCGCTTCACCAAGGCAACTCGTGTTGGTGGGATGGCATCCATGATGATAGCTCTTCCCTTCTTGGTGAACAGCTCCTTTCGAGCTTCATCTATTTTGGTAGGGTCGCTCGTATGGTCAATACAGCAATGGTGAAACGCTCCAGCACGGCAACATCGTTATCAGTTATTTTTGCTTGGCCTGAGGACAGAGCCCATGCTGACTTCTTCCCCTTTGCACCAAAGGATGATACCATACGTATCACACCCCGTATATATGCATGGAATATGGGGATATAAGAGATCGAGCATTGTCAGGGCCGAGGGATGTAGCAATCTCGTGTGCGGAATGTACCTAAAGTGTCGACCTGTCCTAAAAGACACCCAGAGCTCCCACATTGAAAGCATCTTCCAAGTGCAGAATCATTTGGCTGTCGGCCTCTGCATGGTTGCACAGGGCGAGGGAGCAAAAGTCTCTGGGGAGACTGCACAGAGCATCATCACAACTTGTGGTAACTACTTACTTCTCTGTTCCCATGTGGGTAAACTACTCGATCGATCCGATCCGCCAAAACTGTTGCCGAAACTGATGCCAGTTTTCTCGGAGATTGGTGGAGCCTTCTACCCTTCTACAGACACCCTTCCCGCACTTCTCTCTGGTTTGAGACTTCTGTATTGGTCCCAGACCACGTCAACCATACTGGCATGTTGCAGCTGGGCCTAAACGTGGGGTAGGAATATCTTCATTGCATAATCTTCAAAAGTCTTGGTGGCATGTGGTTTGAGAAAATTGAGATCCAGCGAGGATTATGACATCAGCTCCTGGGGCTTCACCTCTGGCTGCAGCACAGTTGCTCTCTAGGCAGCCCAAGAGGTCTGCCTTGGTTCCCGATCTGAGGTTGCCAAGCTGAGCTAAAGATGGGGGCACGCCTGATTTCATGTTGGAAATAGTCATTTAGGCTGTCATCTCTTGACTGACAGGCGATGTATAGCCGCGAAAATGGGGAGCAGTCCCTCTTCAAAGATGAAACCTAAAGGCTTTTTTTGGATTTTTCTCTTTCAGAAGGTCGACTGACAACTTGTTTTTCTTTATGGGTTCAGCGATGGGAGTTGTTTGCTCTACCAATCGATCAGTCATGAACTTCTGATACTGTTGTTCTCAGCCTGACGTAAAGAAGATGCCACAGTTGGGTCAACGATGTCCCTGGTGTTGGGTTGGCTTGCCCATATCTTCTATGACTAGTTCCTTGTCCTGCTTTCCAAAAGTCACCTGGAAACTTTTGGTCTGCTCATGGTGACTGGTATCCAGAAGCTTGTGGTGTTTTCTCTCCAGGGATGCCTTAAACTCACTAGTCATCATCACCAGTTCAGGACCAGCGACCACCCAGCGTCTGAGGGCCTCGGGGGATTGAGTAAGTCCAACAGCACCACCGTCACTATTTATATCAGCACTGTTTTGCTCATGTGCCTGGTCCAGAGCCATGGATAAAAACACCCTGTTGTTTTTTGCGAACAGTAAAGTTGCCATTCATGAACTCCATAGCAGTTTCTGGGTGGATTATGATTAGACTGAATATGTCTCGAATTTAGACTGGTACCCGTCTTGCGTGTTGGTGTGGTCCAAACTGAAGAATCATGGGGTTACCTTGGTCAGGCAGTCTGCATACAGATCAAAGTTTGCCTCGTGTAGATAAGGACGAGGACCTCAACATGTTTGAGTTGAAGAGCTGTGCGCCAGAAATTGAGCTGTGAAATCACCTGATTTTTTCAGGCAAACCAGTTATCAAACGTTTCTGCTTGGCATTCTGGATCCAGGGACTCCAGGTAGTGGGTATACGTAATTTTGAGTAAGATGTACATGCTGCTTGCTGTAGCTTGGTGAGCATGCCTAGTTATTGTGATATGAGAGGCCTTCAAAAAGGAGTCTGCTGTACCTGCCGAGAAGGGCTGTTGTGCTGCAGAAGCTGAGCTTTATGTGTACCACTGCTTGACTGTGATAGGGACTGGATGTTGAGCCCATCAAGAATCATGGCTAAGATTGTTAGAAGTGACTGGGGTACAGAGTTGAACTGGCATGGCTCATCAAAGGAGCCTGTGATTGTAGCTTGCAGTTAGAACATGTCTTTCTGCACAATTTGAGCTGCTCGTGCGAGACAGATGGCTTCGTCATCAAAATCGTCCTTGCAGAGCTTACGTAGGGCAGCTCCCATGTCTATGTCAAATGTAAGGAGTAGGCTACACCCCGCCCTTCTCTCTAAGCTTTCAGGTATGGCAAGTGGGCAAGGATGCAATTTTAAGGGTCAGTGCTGTGTGGACGAGTGTCTTGCGCAATGACAAATTGCTGGAGCCGCGCAGAATACAGTTTGATCAGGTCTGCTAGCATGAAGACTGGAGCTTCATTCATCCTCGATTCATCAATGAAGCCTATGTTAGCAATTCAGCGAGAGCAATGTTTCTGCTGAGGTTGTCAATTGTGTTCTGTTTGCCTTTTTGGGCTTGCTCGGCTACAGCTCTGTTGTAAAGTGATACTAAACAAAGAGTAGTAAAGTGTTACTAAACAAAGTGATACTAAGTAACCCGCGTCTTGTGCTATCAAGTCCCCAGCACTGAGTTTAGCCAGAAGTTGCTGGTCTTGAAGATCTGTGGCAAATTTTGAAACTTTCTTGTTGAGCCCAAACGTGGCTGCTTCGTGGAGTGTGTGTACTGTGTCCTCATCCCCACAGAAAAAGCAGACATGTTTTGTCGATGCTTCCTGTGTAGCACTTTGTCGAGTATAATTCTTGGAAACACCTGAACTGCGGTCACAGTCTGTCACAGAATGGCTTTTTTGAACTCATTGAAGCGTATGAGGTGTGTTGAAATAGTTGAGTAGCCTACCCTTGACCAACATTGACATTAATCCGCTTGCTTTCAGTAGGGAACTGCATTGATTCGGGAGTTACTGTCTGGCAAAGGCAGCATATTGTCTAGTCAGTTTTAAATTGGCTGTGTTACCCGAGAGTGAGAGGGACCAGCCGAGCCACCAGCCTGCTGTGAATCGCCAATATTTTACTTTTTGTATATGGCTATACGTCTACCACCACCATTTAAACACGTTCACCACATAATAAATGAATAAAGGAGTCATGGAAAGATAAAAAAAGGCATTTTTGTTAATTTATTGCCCGAATGTAAGTGCCCCCTGGAACCATTAGCACAAAGTTGGTTATGATGATAATGGTAGCTGAGCTATTTTGCTGAATCAGCATAATTTTGAATGTCTCCATGGGCACAAACACCCACATATACTGTTTGTAAAGTGCTGTGGTAGTTTAGGGTTCAATAATAAGGCTATGCAAGGCCAATAACTGTCTTGCACTGCCCTAGTAATTGAAGTTGTCCGTGTCACAAGTGCGTATTGGACGCCATTTTGAAAAATGGCTGCCAACACTTACAAGGGTCTTACTTCCGGTGGCCCCATAGCTGAAAAGTTTGCCAGGACCATAGTCTAGACATGTGCCAAATTTCATGCTTCTATGTATAAACCCACAATTGTTTGCTATATTTCACATATCCGCCTGACTAACGTATCGACAGGACATACAAGACGTTACGTAACTAAAAAAATCGCAGAAAAGTGTTTAGGTTTAAGACACCCTTCTCACAGAGCCACAAAACCTCTTATAAATTCTCGTTTTGTGTGGCACGGAATGAATATTGATATTGCGAATTGATGCAGATCCTGCACGGGCTGTCAAACCGCTAAATATTTACATCATAATAAACCAGTTTTCGAAAGGTTCGAGGAACCGACAGAGAGGTTCGATCATGTACACGTCGACCTAGTTGGGCCTTCACCTTATTCCGATGGTTTTAAATATTTGTTGACATGCGTCGACCGTTTTACACGTTGGCCAGAAGCCATACTATTAATAGATATTAGAGCAGAAACCGTTGCCAATGCCTTTTTTCAGTGGGTTTGGTGGCTCGTTTCGGGACCCCTTCCACAATCACTACGGACAGAGGTGCCCAGTTCGAAACAAGGTTATAGGACACCTTGTGTAATCAATTCGGCATCACCAGACACCGCACAACGAGTTACCACCCTCAGTCAAACGGCATGGTTGAGCGTTTTCATAGACAGCTTAAAGCCACAATCATGGCCCATAAATCACCGAATCCGTGGACAACTACGCTACCTGCAGTTTTACTCGGCATCCGATCAGCCGTCAAGAGTGTTAGGCAGATGGGCCGCTGAGGTGACTTACGGAATGAAACTACATTTGCCATGTGACTTTACAGAGAATTATACTGTCGACGCCAACACTGACTTAGAAAATTACTCAGATAGGTTGCATGTAGCCATGTCGCGTCTCCGGCTAAGCCCCCGCGCGACATACATCAAAAAGACATGTTCCAACATAAGGAGCTCGACACATGTATTTTTGTGACGCATAGCAATAGCACCACCACTGACTGCCCCTTACGACGGACCGTATAAGGTCGTAGCAAGGAGCGGCTGAGTATTCAAAGTGATGATAAAAGGCTTGAGACGGTGACTGCAAACAGTGGCAAACCTGCGCATATCGAGCACAAGCCTGAAAATGGGTGCACCAGACAGTGAAGAGTGACACCGACGTCAAAACCTACGGCTTCAAATCCTACGGCAAAAGTTTGTGAGCCTCGGACGGCTGTAGTAGGAGCAAGTAGCACTACTACTTTGAAGCCCTCCAGGACCGGAGTTTATACAAAGAAAAATTTGAATGCACGGTCTACGATACAGACAAAGGAAACGGTTCCAGCGGTCAAACAACCATGTGATACGACTGATAAACAGTCGAAAAACGGCCGACACTTTACAGGGCGCCGCATGCCATGCTGGCCATCACTTCTCGCGCTAACGGAAAGGCTGAAGGTCTCCGAACATATTCACGTATTCCTTTACATTTGAGAAACGAGTGCCCGTTCGAATCCCACAAAAACACGTGCAGACAATCGAAGCGATAATAATGCCGATCAAAACGATAAAGTAACGGCGAAGCAGCCACCTAAACAAACACGTGCTGGACGTCATGATCCACACTCCTGCACGATTCGTGCAGCTGGTTCACGCGGTTATAGCTCCTAATATGTTATATAGTTAATTTGTAAATATAAATTCTACTAGGCCTGGCACAACTAAATCATACATTTTGTAAAGTAATGAAAAAGTTTTGTAATGTAACCATATCGAGAACGTATAAATAAAGCTAAGTCAGTTGGATGAGATAAATGAGTTTTGGGCATGACTATTTTAAAAGAGGATCGGAAACAAATAAACACAGAGTTGGTCAAAGCCGCACTCATCAATGTCCACCAACACCCCACGCTGTAAACCCACCTCGACTGTTTATGTTATATTGTATATATAAAGGTATGATTCAGTGCTACTTGGCCGACCGCGTAGATAACTGTACTTTTGCGATTTCTGTCGTTGCCGTAGCAACAAGCATAGTTTTGTAGATACACGTCGTCACTTAGCCCGGGGTTAAGTTGGTGACAGCAACTGCAGACCGAATTCGTCGTGGTCGATTTCGGGCCGGACAGAATCCGAGACTGACGAGTTGTCGGCTTCCGCTCAGCCTTTCACCATGCTTGAATTCGCAACACATTCGTTCACTTTGACGACTCAACTGCTCAGAAAAGACGGACGCATAAATCCGCCCCTCACTTTTGCCGGCCCACAGGCCAGGTCGTCACTCTCTGTCGCTAGTAGTATACCGCATCTGACACTATCTGGAACATCATGAATAAAGAAAGAATCATCTTGGTGTTAACCTAATGTTGAAACGCCATGGCCTTACGCTATGATCCTTGGGTCAGATACTACCCAGAGTAACAATAGTTGATGAGCAGTTACATTCATCCTTTTAGGTTTGACTATTGGTTGGTACTTGAAAGACTACATCAGTGAGCAATCTGAATTAGCACTGCTGTTGTACCGATGTATTCCCCTGTTGGGTCATAAAGAACTCCCCCCCCCCCCCCAAATGCGAAGGGCAAAATGTTCTACAACACATTGGTCAATGGTGCCATCAGGTGGCCAATCCTACGAAAATATTAATAATGACCACGATATAGACCGAAATCATGCCATTTCCTTTATTTAGACATTCATTGAAATGGACAATCGTATTTTAGGAGGTTTAATATATTTCACTACAAATTGGGTTCATTACCTGTCCGAATATCATTAGATTATATTTTATAAGTTAACTTTTACAACGCTAAATTTTTTTCGTATAAACCATGAAGACTAAAACTTGTTCTTTTTCAATTTGTAATAATCATAAATGTCTTAGTTAGCTCTTTGCACTTCGTTTGAATACCTGTTATTGTTATGGGTCTACAGTCATTATACACATTTTTTTTCTTTCAGCGAGGGTCTACAGACGTATATTGACGGTCCCCGCGCTGGAAGGGTAAAGCTAAGGCTTCTTGTTTCATCGGTTACTACAAAACAAAAATAGTATTTTTTAACTTCAGCGCCCTTCCCTCTATCTTCATATAATCCTTACCGCACTTTTGCCGAGGAAAAACCTTCACACGTCATTTTAATATCAACTTCGCATCACTGTTAGAGGTAAAGCCACTCATACAATTCCTGTCGTTTAATAACTATTCTGAACTTGCCCAGTCCCTAGGAATAATTTACTGTAATATTTAACTTTGCTGCTCTCCCATTAATTTAAACAAAAAACACTTTCCTGCAATTTTTATCTCATCTTCACGGGTTGCTGTCAGAGGTAACGTCACTTCCAGAATTGCTGTCATGGGTCATTGTATACTCCAGGGGGTCAATGGATCATTTGAAACCAATTTTAGCCTTGGAGCAATAACTTAAATAAATGCCACTAATTAAATAACAATAATGACAATCTGAAGGTCACGGCCATACATAAAACCAGACAGCAAATTCATTTTTTTACATTGGGGGGGTGGGGGTGGGGGTGGGGGGTTATTGTATTAATGCATGGGGTCGAACAATTTGGACCTTTTCACTTGAATAGAAGTTGGGGGCTCCAACTCTTATTATGTAGCGGCTAGTCCAATCCCGGCGAGCACAAAACAACAAAACATTTGTATAACATTTGTACAACGTTGGACCAACGTCGAAGACGTTGGGCCGACGTTATACAAATGTTATACACATGTTTTGTGTTTGTTGGGATATAAGAATACATTACAGAACAAAACAGACAGCAACAACAACATAATATTTTAAGTGTTTAATTATTTCATGTATATTATATACATTGATGATTAAATAGCACTCAGTTTAGTGTGTGACACGTCATTCGCTCAACGTTGTTTTCATGCTGGGCCAACGTCTCAAGACACCGGCCCAACATGACACCAACATTGGGCCATATCAAGGCTGTGTTTCGCTCCTAAGCACACAACACAGACAAAGCAAATTATACATTACTCCTTTGAGATTTCATTCGATCGTTAATAATATAAATTATGCCTTCTGTCGAAATCACTAGTGATGCAACGTTTTTTTCCGGTTGTACACAGATTTTAAAATGTAAAAGTAAGAAAAACTGTTCTTTTGGTCCCCTGTATACTTTGTACAAATGCGTGGAATCGATGTGGGAGAAACTACATGTGCGAATATCGAAAAAAGGAACAATAGTTATAAAATAACGAAGAAGATTAACACTTATTTTTCAAAAAAGAAAGAAAAGGAATATAAATCGTCGCCTTGGTTAAAATGTGGCATATGCCATATTGTGTAAAGTGGCATATGCCACCTTTTAGTTCCCGGACAACGCGATAACTCTCAGCTGCAATGAGTCTGATCAGCTTCTGCTGAATGTGAGTCACTGAATATTTCAATGACCGCCCAGCATTGCGCTGATGCAGGACCGACGTCTCTTGTACAACATCATAGTGATTCAACTGCGCGGTAAAACAGCAACGATTCTACGTTGGTTTGCTGTTGGGCCACCGTCTGTGACGCTGGCCCAAAGTCAAACCAACGTACGATCGGACAGCCAGGATATTTTATATCTTCCTTGTAACGAGGTTTTCTAGCTTTTTGTGAGAAACACGCACAGCTAACAACAACATGACGAACTGACCTGCTAACAATATTAACTCCTACGTGGCAGTTTTCGATTATATCTACGCTGTTTTGAATGCGACGCATGTGTTAAATGAGCAACAGTGACACACTTTAGGCTTATTGAACATTGCAATTTGTCATTCCTCATCCACTTGCATGCGGATGATTAATTGTTATAAAGCTCCCCCGGTAAAGGACATGCTTATTCAGCAAAATCACGTCGAAGTACCAACAATATTTGTAAAAGCACTACAGGTACGGTATTTTTTTGCAATTGCTGCCCCTGTTATTATAAACTAATAAATAATGTACCCACCTGAATTAGCATAAACTCAGTGAATCTTTCATGGCTTCAAATTAAACAAATACGAGTAATTTTCACTCACAGTTTTGTGTCGCGGTAGCGAGACGCAACTTTAGGTGGGTGAAAATATTATAAATGAGATAACTCAACCGCAGCGGGTTAAAATTAATAGAAAAGAGAAGAATACAAAGACGATGGAATGAGAAAATCTACGTCTTTTAGTTTGTGGTGTTCAATAAACACATACGTCTCGGCAAAGACGAGATGCTGAACCAATTCTGTTTCAATGTTGGGCCACTGTCTGTGACGCTGGACCAACAGTAAAACACAATTGGTTCAACGACGCGGGATTAAGCAGATGAGCAGAGATGAACAAAAACATCACAACAAACAAATTGCATAGTCTCAATACAACTTAACAATTGGACAGATTATCAACGCCGCGAAAAAAACAATAAAGAGAAAGTTGTAACTCCTCACTTGTAAAGTAAGCAGATACTACCTTTAGGCCTCAAATAGCTCAACCCATACACAAGCCTTACACGAGCAACGCAGGAGGCAATGAGCTATATCAATTATGCGTAACAAAACCATGTACTGTATACGTGTACAGTACCTGTGTACAATATCTGTGTACAGTGATTCAGACAATGAACAGTACTGACTGGCTCAACATATTTCTCACCACTTAGAAAGTAGTGCGATTGTTTCATTAGCTGCAGTAAACAGGTATTTGATTAATTATTCTTACAGTAATTCCTAAAAGACACCGCCCCTGGGGAATTTATACACTAGCCATAATTAAGCAACTATACATGTATATTTTGATATACGTGGCGTTTTTTATACAGACCGAGTAACTATTATTCCATTAAAGCCGGAAATTTAAGTGTGCAGTGTGGTAGTGTTAAACAGAGTGACCATTTCAGCACTGGAACATTCATTAATTAATATTTGAAAATCTAACAAAATATAACCTTTCACTCATTCTAGTGCCAGATACATCTCCTTATTACCAAGGTGACGGGTTAAGTACCGGGTATAACAAATTTACGAACAAACTAGCAGATTTTTAAGCGACATCAAAATCCAATTCACAAGTACTATTTCAGTGTACGTTATTGTCACGTATGGACGAATGATTGGAATACGGTGAAAATATTAGACTCAATAACTAACCTTGGCATAAAAAAGTATCGATTTTCACTTTGTAAAGTGCTAATTAACAACCCTTTAATTCCGAGAGGATAAACTAGCAGCTGCATACAAGATTTTGAAAACGTCAAACCATTGTCATTTAAGTGTCACTCAACAGAGCTGACAATGAGCTAATGTGTTAATGATGAAGGTGCAGTTCCTCAGGTTAAGTACATAACATTAAAACGCCAGAATAATACTGAGAGCAAATGGAAATTCAAAAGGTAGTAGCTGTTCACTTAAAAAGTCAGCAGTTACTGCCTTTTGGCCTTGCACGGCTGAGTTGCACTGCATACCTGATATTGTCATTATTTTTAAATATTATGCTAGTAGGTGTGTGGTATCTGACATGCATTAAATTCCACCATTACAAAGAGGAGGCATATTGGAGATTTAACAAAAAGATTTCCAAATCTGTCATTTTAAATTGTGTCTCTAGCTTCTGAGTGGGTGACAATTGCTCAAATTTGAGTAAGACACAATATCAGCCGGAGAAGTTTTTTTTAAGTCGCTAACAGCGAACACAATACGTTGAACCCATGTAGGTCTAACGTTGCTCCACGGTTGGTGATGTTGGCCCAGCAATAAATCAACATAGGGCCAATGTCTACTCAGTTTACTGGGGGTAGAGATTCAGAGACAGGCTATCCTTAGATAAAGTTCAAAGGTCATGTTGACCAAATGATGGTTTAACGTTGCTACAACGTCGCAGACGGTGAACAAACCTCAACCATCATTGGTAAATCTACATTATATTCACCCAAGAGAGGAATTAAATAGATCCATCGACATAACAGTAATAATCAAAATACTTGGAAAACAAGCCTGGGTCAGAGCATCACAACTTTTACAAAAATACATAGAGATTGTGGCCCAATGTCGGCTGAGTGGTGGACCAACATAGTTAACATTGGGCTGGTACACGGTATGTAGGCCTATCTATTCCCATGTGTCACAACTCTCCAAACAATACTTGTAGAATACATTTTGTGTTAATACTAATAATATCGTCACAGCCCCAAGGTCTCGAAAACCATCAAATAACATGGTTAAAGATTAGCGAGTTTGACTCAAAAATTTAATAAATAACTTACATATGCACCAACATTTTATTGAATTTGGAAACACGCCAACAAAATTTACTATTATGACATTAAAGATTATGCAAGAAGTACACGTAAACTTCTCACAGTACTCTAAAAATCAGACGGAAGTGTTGAGGTGGAACAACAAAGAGCTGAAAGAAAGCTCCAGTAGCATTAGAAATTTGTTGGAATTCAAATTGGAAGGATATCAAATCTAGTGTAAGACTGTACAGTGTATTTCGTCCCCTTGGATATGAAAGGGTTTACCTGCAACTTTGTAAAGTGGCAGATACACTCTTTCATATTCAAGGGGATTATATAGATATAACTATTTGTAATCGTTTATATGAAACAATCGTTTGCGCACGCATGCGTTACTGATTTCTAAAGGGAATCTTATTTGGGAGAGACATTAATTTCACTGCGGAATTATTGTGACCTTTATTCCTGGTTTACCAGAGTCAGTGAACAGATCCCCTATCAAAAACGATCGCTTCAGAATATAGAATACAAAGTGTCACCTGGGTGTTAAAGAGTCGTATCTGCTACTTTGTAAAGTCGTAGATCCAACCTTTCAATTCCAGAGTGACGATTTGGTAATTTAGATTAGCTTAATCATCTAACAATGACACTTTGAGTTTCTCAAGGTACAAAAATATTTTAGTGAAACATTACAAGTTGTAGAGGTTATATCGCCCTGTGGAAGCAAAGGGTCACATCTCTAATTGCTTGTTTTTGTTAATGTAGAAGAAAAGACATTTTGATTCCCACTGAACTATATATCACATTCATTATTGCAAAAAAGTCATTTTTATAATTTCTACATCACTTCAGTTATAAAAGTTTGAAACAGGTGGCGTCCCAATAAAACTTTTTTGCAATTAAACACAGAACTTTAACAATACCCTACAACAATTACGATATTGCTTCATAATACTAATTATCGTCACCTTGGTATTAGAGGGTCGTATCTGCCACTTTACAAAGTGGCAAATACGACCCTCTGATACCAAAAGTGACGATATAAACTTTAAAAGGCACTGACTACTGCAGGTCGAAAATAGCATACATCTAATTCAAGTTTCTAAGACAAAAATCATTTTCCCAAGTTTTGCACAAAAAAACAAACCAGCAAAACACGAGACGTTTACCCAATGCTGGACTAATATGTGTCATATCACCAAGAATTGCAAATGCTTGGTCTCAATTTAAACAAACAAGTAATTTTTACACACTAGAAGTTGCGGGTCGCGGTAGCGAGATGCAACTTCAAGTGTGTGAAAATTTGAATCACTTAAGTTGACGCTCGGCTCATATTGCCGTGCAAATACAAAATGCGATAATGCATATTGGTTTTGCAAAGCAGCAACGTTTGGTTCATTGAACTAATATTAGCAGTTTGGTTACACGCTGGTTACAATCTCACATTTATAAAGAAGCCATTGACAAGTTACATCATCAAAACAACATTAGTTAGTGATTTGGTGTATACATAGGTTCATCAATCATATTTGTGGGTCAGGTACTCTAAAAGAGATACCAGAAAACACAAGATTTTACGAGCTGGAACAGTATGGGCCCAGCCTTAGAGGAAAATTGGGCCAATAGATGTGCTGATTTCTCGGGGATATCATTTGTCAAGAATCGCCGACCACATCTCAGACCAGGATATAATTAAATATTTTACAAGAGTACGCGGGTCATTATATAACAGCTGAATATGGCACATGTTAAGAATCGGCTTTATTTAATACGTTCAAATCAGTTTTCACAACGTCTCCTTGGACCTAAAGTGTCGCAAGTGCCACTCATTACAGTGGCACACACATGTACCTTAACTCCGAAGAATACGCGTCCTGATGCAGTACCCCTTCAAACCAAAATTGCGAGATCACAAGTAATTATCAACATTCGAAGCAAATGGAGGGGAATACTAACATGTCATAATAGTCGCGCATGCGTGATTAAAAAAAGAATGCGTCTTTAACTTACTTTGCTTGAATAGTAATTATCGATAAAACAGTATGACAACAAGGTATACATTGACAGAAAACAACAATTAGACGTAGCGTTATAAGGGGTTTGAGGATTTAGCCGCAAACAGTGTTGTGAAAGAGCGAGTAGAAAATCACACACAATCTAAGTCCCAGTAAACACGAAACATTGACCGAAATGATGGATTAACGTTGGGCCACCGTCTACGACGTCAGCCCAACAATGAACCATCAATGGGTCAACGCGTGGTTTGATCGGTTGTGGGTGGTTGTGATTGTGTGACAATAAGGAGATCAGTGTGGGTAGGGTGCGACACGAGACATTAGGAGTTACAAAGCTGAAGTATGTTTATATAACTATGGGGACCAAAGGGCTTTTTCAATTTAAAATCATCATAGATGTCGTATAATTTTTTCAATTCTTACAGTGCGGTGATCGTCTTTGGACGTCAGAATATGACGTCTATAGACGTCAGATTTTGACATCTAAAGAGTTCCCCGCGCTGAAAGGGTTAATATTTAAGTTACCCATTCTGGACCAGCATTGAAACAAGACTCGAGTTGGGATATGTGCAGAATATATAGCACAGAGAGAGGGGTCGATTAACAAATTACTGTGACAGGTTAAAGACGTGAGCGGTGCTTTTTGGGGTGTTGTCCCAGTACAGTCACTTCTGTATCTGTATATTATGTGGCAGTACGCACTATTGTGCTATCGCGCCACGGGAGTAAATTAGCAAGGTCTGTTATCATTATCACTTGCACACATTATAAAGCAAATCTCGAAATGAATGCCAGTACAACGGTACAGCAGCACTGGGCCAATGCCTAGTGGTTGTGGGGACAAGCATGGGCAGAGGGTAGACATAAACCAACAGTTGTCCGCTCGTAATTGCTAGCTTTGCATTAATGTTGGGCCAACGTCTTGTGTTCGTTTTGGGGTACTAAATGCAGTGTCTGCAAACATTTTCTTCTCTATTTAGATCATAAGATGGGTATAACCAATAAACACAAAACATTTGTATAACATTTCTATATATTGTTTAAATGTTATACAACTGCTTTGTGCTAAGTGGGTAATTATTATTTATGATTACCTAAGACACCACTGACTGACATTACAACCTTCATTTGATTATCTTTGTGCACAAAATCAATATTAAACGTGTACATTTTACCAGCAGATTTTGCAGATGAGGACTTCTTCACTGGGAGAGCGAGCATTGTGTTCTGTGGAATGTTGGACGATAATGTGCCAGCAAACAACCGACGTTGAACCAATGATGGTTTATTGTTGGACCAGCGTCGCAGACATTAACCTATCATTGGTTCAACGTTGGGAGTTGCTGAGGTGGATATGCGAGTCTGTGGAGTATGGGAAGGAAAAACAAGAAGGCAGCTTTGGTAGTAACAGCAGTCTCCAAGTTTGCCACTTTTGAAGTTCAATAAAATATGTTTGGACAAATACTGCAGAAAAGGCTTGAATGTCAAAAAATCTTACCTGTTTCAAATATATATCCCACACCTTTCAGCTACAAGGGTACATAGAAATATTGGTTTATTCAGTTCAGTAGTTACTATCGTGAATAAGACTTAAAATTTACCAGTAAGCTGAAATATGTTTGTATAAATCACGGAGACCAAAGGTTTTTTCAATTCGAAATCATCAATAATATCGCTGGTGAAGAGTCGAAAGGAGATAAGTCCATTTGACCCCCGTCCCTTGGATCGTACCGTAGTGGTTATATATACACCCAACATTATGATTATGACGTTTTGCTTTTATGCTTATGCTTCGAGGACTTATTCCAATTTGACACTAGATGCTCATACACAAGTGTAGCCTATGGAAGACCATTAACCACCAAAACGTCAAATGTGACTTATCTCACTTTGACTCATCACCAGCGTTATATTAGTTACGGAGTAATTCTTTCCGCTTCGTTAGAATACGTATGTTATGGGTTTATGGCCATTATAAATATTTCTATGAGGTGGGGACAGAATCTGACGTCTAAAGGCGGTGCCCGGGGTCAAAGCTCGATTAAACAGCATATTTTTCAAGGGAATTTTTTGAAGTGACACGTTGTTCAAATATAGTTGAGAAGAGATCAGAACGTTCAGAGGGGTTACTTACCAAACAAACAGGAGACGTTTACCCAATGCTGTATTAATGTTGGGCCACAGTCACAGACGCTGGGCCAACATTAAAACACCATAGGTTGGAAGTCGCGTCTTTGTAAAAGCCTTGTATACTATTACTATATAGTTACATTTTCCTATGGACACTTTGCAAAAACAAGCACCTCATTATTCCCAGTGAACACGCGATGTTGAGCCAATATTGTTTCAAGGTTGGGCCAGCGTCACAGACGGTGGCCTAGCATTAAAACAACATTGGGTTGAGTCTCGATGCTCACAATGAGGTGGTATTCCAACTAACATTTTCTATACCAGGTCTTCTTTGACCACAAATTAATGTTAGAAATTTACAACAAATTCCTTCTCTGCAGTACCTAGAGTAGTTCCCGCCACAGTCGCACGTTTATCGGATGGGCGGACACAAGGGAAGCAGGGAAGAACGGAGTCAAATCACATTTTTCAGGTCGGTGAGAAGTAAAAAAATACATGTTCATAATCGCCGCCTTGAAATCAAAGGGTCCAATGCCACAATTAACGATAACACCCTTTAATTCCAAGGGAACGTAACAAGTTACCATTCCTATTTGTCAGCAGAAAGAAATGATTTCAGAAGCTGTGAGCGGGTTTCCAATGGTCGTCTTTTGAGAGAGCCACGTCATAGTTCTCAGTGAAACCACAAACGGTGAAACCCCGCCTGCTGCTCTGCAGGCAATCAAAAAAGACGCGCGGCAAAATGCAAACCAGGCAGACAGACCACTGATTCCTCCGCCCTGCCACTACAAAACAGTTCAGTATAAATATAGAGTTATATATCGCCCGATTTGTACAGACATAACTGCAGCATATACGACACCGTGTGTCCCTACCTAAAATAGAAAATACTGCCGTGCAACTTGGTGAACAACAGAGAACAGCCAGCGCTACAGAAACTGTTTGTCTGTCTGTGCCAGGCAGTCGGTACTCACATCGGCGCTTTTAGCAGAATTGTTCGCGAGCGACCCGCTCTGCCGCGCGGCGCCCATCACAGATCTTTGTGCATTCTAAATTACTTCGGGGTTTCACCCTCTACCTACTCGGAAATTCACCTCGTATTTTAGTTCACTGCGAGGCGTGAATAGCTGCCGCAATTCCCACCTCAGAGTGAATTAAAATACAATTTCTTTTTTATAAAATATATAAGTGAAATGTATTAAAACGTAAAATTGGAAGATTCTCATCTCAACGAGTTGTATAATATTTTATGAAATGACTTTCATTGAAAATATACCGACGTATATAATTATGCGTCTCTAGTAGGTAAAGGGTTACTTAAATAGGGTGCATACATAGGCTCTGCAAAACCAAAAGGCAGTATCTGCTTACTGTAAAGTAACAGTTACTGCCTTTTTGGCTCTGCACGGAGTATGTGTGTGCCCGTAAACACAAAACATTTATATAACATTTATACAACGTCGGCACAACGTCTTCGACGTTGGCCCACCATTGTTTACATGCTATACTTATGTTTTGTGTTTACTGGGGAATTGTATCTAGGACATTATGCGTTATAAAGTAACGGTGTTTATCAGCAGCTGGTTGAAAGACTCGACCTAGTGGATCACATATTCCGTATTTTCCCACAAAGAAATTTCCAACATCTGGGCACAATATTACCACCTCATCAACCGTCCTGTGGGAACCTTGGAACTCACTATTCATCAGTATCAGTAGCTGTTCAGAATCGCGTGATGAGCTAAGCAAGAGGTGGGTAGACAAAACAGAGATCATGACAGACCTCAGCTCCAACTTTGATAGAACACAATTCAGAAGGAGCTTTGGTGAACATCTGTTCAGGAGATTTCCAGCCTTGGCAAACACGTCTTCAAAACATTTCCAATCATGTTGAACACCAGTTGAATACGATTATTCCACCTCTGATAAATACACGACCAGCCTTGATGACCTGTTTCAAGAAAACGTCACCATATTGATGAGGACTTTGGTGACCACCAGGTCTAGGGTTCCCACATTAGATGAAGATAGGACTAGCTAGTACTAGTTGGTGCTAGTCTAGCTGGGCAAGGTGAAGCAGCAGCTCTTTATAAAGGTTAGAGTTCTTGTCCTTAGAGGAATGAGAAGACGCCACCTTCTGACTGATAGCACTACGAATATCCATCAGCACCTTGTAGCACGCCTTACATTTAGAATGTCTGAAAAAACAAACAAATTAGCATTGAAACTTTATAGCCGTAGCTTTGTTCTCAACTCTGCTATGTTGGCTTAATGTTCAGCCAGTGTCAGAGACGGTGGCCCGAGATCAAACCAATATTTAACTCAAAAAGCGCTAAATTAGATAATTTAAATTTTCACCCAATTTGAGTTGTGTCTCGCTACCGCGATCCACAACTTCAAGTAGTTGAAAATTACCCATATTTGTTTAATTTGAGACAATTATTTTTGCAAAAATTGATATTTAAGCACACATTACGTTCCCAATAACAGCGAGATTAAAATAACTATAATCGTGATTGACGGGTTAAGGGTTTGAATGAATTCATGTTCTGGAACAATTTTAAAAGTCTTGTTTGTTTATCAAAACATCTGTCTTTATCAGGATTGCATCCAGTTAATATTCCTTCGTGGCTACAGAATTTTCTAACTAAATGGTTATAATATCATCCTGCTAAAAAAAAAATTTTGATGTTCAAAATTGAATTCTATAAATAATCACGATCATAACAAAAGCATGTGATTACGACATAAAATAATTTTCAGTATTCACGAAAAAAAAGTATCAGAAATGTTTAAATGTTACACTACACTTTGTTGTTCAAAGTACTAGTATTGAAATAAATAATATACTGTTATTTACTCAAAAGATCAGACATATTCGTTAACATAATTATTTTCTCCTGTAAATACCTTTCTTCTCGTGATATGTCCACACCTATGGGCGGCGGCGCCGTGATGTTGCCTTTAATTAACGTCCCAAAGTTTTTCAGCACCAGCTTCAAGGCGGTGCACGCCGTCTGCACGTAACTGTAACAAACAACACAAAGTGACCACATGTGGTATTAACCGCTACAACGCAGAAATATTTTTATAAAAACCATGGAGACCAAAGTGTTCTTTCAATTTGAAATTATCCTAAACGTCTTAGTTAGCTCCTTCCGCTTCATTTGAATATCTGTGTCATGGGTCTACGGCCATTATAAATGTTTAATTCTTTCAATGTGGGGACCGTCTTTATACGTCAGAATCTGACTTCTGTAGATGTATTAACCCTTGTCCTGCTATGCCCGGATATATACAGGGTTAAGGATGTTTTAGATCAATCAAAATATCACTTAATTTTGATAAAATAGTTTTTAATAGATGCTTTGTTGATCCAATAATTTAATTTTAATCATGTCTATTTTTTATAAATAGTAATATTTTTCGCTATTTGAAGCTGGAAATTGCGTTAGCAATTCCAGCTTCAAATGACGAAAAACAATTGAAGCAATTTAGCAGAACAAGGGTTAAGACGGTCTCCACACTGAAAGGGTTGAACGAAGGAAGGCGGTTACACGTGACGTTTACCCAATGGTGGTCTAATGTTGGGCCAAGTAGGGATGGGCACCAAACTGACAAAATATACATCGCTAAACGTAACTACATGTCTGCAAAGTAAAGCAAAGAGATTTTTCAAGAAATGTTTGTCTCACAACTTTGAGTTTTCCGTATAGCATGTTATCAGTATCACTATGGATAATTTTACAGCAGTAACTGCTTACTTGAAAAGTAAACAGTCACTGCTGTTTGCATTTGCACAATATCTGTGCCTGCCTTATTACAAGAAGATGTTATCAGACTGTTACTGTTGACAATATCCATCCTGCCTCAGTACGGTAAGGGTGGAGGTGTCGACCAGCTGTGTCACACACTATAACCCTTTGATCGTTTTTTAGTTCTAATTTCTCTCACTTGAAGATGTGCCTCGCTCACGCGATACACGGCTTCAAGTGAGTGAGATTTATACAGATCTGTCAAATTAGAAGCCACGTTTTTTTCCAAATTGCATGTGACTGCCATATTCAGACATATTGCACATTAAAAATATATGCTTTCTGACGTGATAATAAAGAGATTGAAGACCATCTTAGCGCTTACAGGGTAACACTCTTCAACACCTAGGTATTCTTTTCTCATTTCCATTTGATCCACAACTTCAAGTGCCTAAAATTACTTAGAATTTAAAATTCAACTTACTAAAAATATATGTGCCACAGATTTAATTTCTAGATACACTGAGTAAAATCTAGGTACACAAGTACTCCAGATTTTTTTGAAAACACTGACATATACTTGCAGTCGACATCAGAGCGCTAGGGGTTAAAGGGTTAATCATGTTTGAACTACATTTAAGACACGGTCAGTGAAACTGTGAGGACACCTCCAATTTTTTTTAAAAATAGGCTAGACATATTTTTCATTCATTACAATATCAGAATTAGGCCCGCAATTCTGATCTTTCATTCTGCTCGTACACATTTATCAGTATATATTTGTAATCTTCGATTATTTTTGATAAAATGAGAAACATCTGCAGAAAAAATATTTAGAGACAATTTACTAAATATCATACTTCACAAAATAAACGTGGGGGAATCCTATTGATAATCTTTTGTCTGTTTTTGTTTCCCGATGAATCGGCAGACGGTGCCGGGAGCTCATGTCACCACCTGCCCTCAGATCCACCTGAGGAGGACACGCAGCCTCACACAATTAGCAGCGGTCAGGCTGACCAGCTTGACCCCCGGTTTGACCAGTGCGTGACCTGCTGGGACGGGAAGATGACATCGTGTCGGCGTCTCTTGCATACAGGGCAGGGAGGATCCATGTCACCAGGTATCACGAGGCGTTGGCCCAATGTCGTTCTAATGTTGGGCCAGCGTCAGCGACGTTTTCACAACATGAGACCGACGTTGGGTCAATGTCTCGTGTGTGATGGGTGGCCGAGGTATCATTCACGGTTCCTCTTGATTGATATGATTGGGGCGTGCAAGAGGTCCCGTGTCGACTACACAGAACACAACAGTAGCCCCCTGCCTGCTAGAATACTAATAATAATATACCGAACATTGTGTTCTTAATTGTCTGTTAATGCTTTAATCTTGTGAAAAATAACCATTTTTTGTGAATTGAACTGTTTTCTTCTCTTAAATATCGTATAAAAAAAATACTTATCTAATCAGGTACTTCAAGCCTTTCGAATAAGGACGACGTTTTTTTAGAGTTTTCAACTACTTTATTTTTCTAAATATTGATTTATATAAATTTAGATTAATATAAATATGTGCAGCCTCAAATCTCAGATAAAAAGACGATTTTAAATTACAACTGGGTCTTATTTTAAAACACGGGGATAGTTTCCATTTAATTAGACCTTGTAATTCCGTCAGAAGTACGGGCTTCAAATGAATGTAAATAGCAAAAAGAACACAACCAGAACATCTGAGGAATATTTTAGCAAAAAGTGGATAACAAGACTGGGGTCAGGATATTCAATATCGACATTGTTTCTCACATAAACAAGTACAAATAATTACTAGTAACCCTCTTGACACAACTTGGGTATTTATTTTCATTCATGTCAAGGTGTGTGAATATTTACAAATATTATTCCTTCACCCGTTAACCCTCTCAAGCCTGAATTTACCATTGTCATCTCCATCCACTACAAGCCGCGAAATGCTGTCGCAATTCTCGACTTGTAGTGGATGATGATTTGATGTGGTGTAAAAATTACAGAAAATTGCCATGAATTGGTAAACCAGTTTCATGGAAATTTTCGTTCTAAAACCGTTAGTTGTAGGAAAATTAGGTGTTTTTACAGGATGCAAAATGATGCTTTAATGCATCATGAGGGCTTAAAGAGTTAAGCAAGACTACAGCTGTTTTTAACCTGTTTTATTTCGGATTAGATCATCACTGTTATTGGGAACAAAAGGTGTGTTCAAACATCCAAAATTTGCAAATGTTTGGTCCTAAGTTGTGGATCGCGGTGGCAAGATGCCACTTCAAGTGGGTGGAATTTTTATTCTGAATGTATCGCCTTATCAAGGGTGGATCAGCTTGTGTTGCTGGGTATTCACATCACAACAAACACAAGACGTTGAACAGATGTTGATTCACCATTGGCCCAGCGTATGCGACGTTGGGCCAGCATCAAGTCAACATTTGGTCAACGTTGCTGGGATACCAGCCGTGGGTCGTCAGCCCGCGCCCGTCATCACGATAAACGTGACAGATTGATCATAACATAAAAATGCTGCTTGTCACGCTCGCGGCATCACTCCGTAACAAGGGGGTCACCAGTCTACAGCTGTTTACAGCGCATTGTGAGATATATAACCCAAACACAGCACGGGTGTCAGCGGGGGAGAGGGTGAAGCGATTGCGCATTAGAAATATATCCAATTCTTTTGAGTTCATATCACTTATCGCACACATGCAACACATGACATCGTCCCCTTGGATATGAAAGGGTGTATCTGCCACTTTGCAAAGTGGCAGATACACCCTTTCATATCCACTTGAAATATTAGCTTTTTACCTCTTCTTTTGCCTATAATTATACTAGGGTTTTATCAAATCGAGCCATTAGATTCCCCTAGAAAATCATATGAAAATCGTAGTAGCAATTCACATCTCAATGTCCCAGCAAACAGGACATTGAACCAATGTTGGTTCAATGCTAGGCGAGTATGCAGACGATGGGCCAACATTAATTTAAGCCATAATTGCTTCAATGTCTCATGTTTTCTGTAGTGAATGGAAATAAACAAGACTACATAAGTCCAGGAGCTCCCGCTCCGAATTAGAATTTGATTTAAGCAATTTTGTATAGGGTTATTAATGTAGTCCTAGTCTAGGTCAAAAATCAAGACGCAAGACAACTAGGTCTAAGAAGCCCAGTCTAAGAGTAAGATAAGAACCAGACAGTCTGTCAGAGATTGCAAACCTCCATTAAAATTAATGATCCTAATCAGTATCCCAGTAATGGTCTACCTATCTGGCATGGTTTACCCGATATCAGGCCAATCGAGTTAACTAATAGCTGATTTACGGTCATTTTGAATTCGATATAAATTAGTTAAAAACTTAGGGTGCATCCTCCCCCGAAACCTCAAATTTTGTTTCATAGTAATGGACTAACATCTAACACAGTTTGCAAAATATTGGGCATGTGAAAGTAAACAATGGCCGATAGAGGGCCATTTTGAATTTAATCAAGTCAAAATTTTCCAAGATGCATCCTCAGCTGAAATCTCACATTTCATTCTATAGTAATGGTCTAGCCATCTAGCACGGTTTACCAAATATCGCCCATGTGAAAGTGAATAATGGCCGATAGGAGGCCATTTTGAATTTGATCAAGTCAAAATTTTTCAAGATGCATCTTCTCCTGAAATCTCACATTTTGTTTTATAGTAATGATCTAGCCATCTAGTACGGTTACTAAAAACCGGCTATGTGAAAGTAAATAATGGCCGATAGGCGGCCATTTTGAATTTGATCAAGTCAATTTTTTTCAAGATGCATCCTCTCTTGTAATCTCACATTTTGTTTTATAGTAATGGTCCAGCTATCTAACACGGTTTACCAAATATCAGCAATGTGAAAGCAAATAGTGGCCGATAAGCGGCCATTTTGAATTCGATTGAGTCGAAAGTTTTTTAAAGGCATCCTCTCTCTAAACTTCACATTTTGTTTTATAGTAATGGTCTAGCTATCTAGCACGGTTTACCTGATATCAGGCCTATCGAGGTAAATAATGCTGATTGTCGGCCATTTTGAATTCGAAAGTTAAAAATTTTCAGGGTGCATCCTCCCCCGAAAACTCACACTTTGTTTTATAGTAATCAGGTAATGGTCTAGCCATCTAGCACGGTTTACCAAATATCAGCCATGTGAAAATGAATAATGGCCGAAAAGGCGGCCATTTTAAATTTGATCAAGTCAATTTTTTTCAAGATGCATCCTCATTTGAAATCTCACATTTCGTTTTACAGTAATGGTCTAGCCATCTAGCACGGTTGACCAAATAACGGCCATGTGAAAGTGAATAATGGCCGATAAGCGGCCATTTTGAATTTTATAGAGTCTAATTTTTTCAAGATGCATCCTCTCCTGAAATCACACATTTTGTTTTTTAGTAATGGTCTAGCCATCTAGCACGGTTTACCAAATAACGGCCATGTGAAAGTGAATAATGGCCGATAAGCGGCCATTTTGAATTTTATCGAGTCAAATTTTTTCAAGATGCATCCTCTCCTGAAATCACACATTTTGTTTTATAGTAATGGTCTAGCCATCTAGCACGGTTTACCAAAAAACGGCCATGTGAAAGTGAATAATGGCCGATAAGCGGCCATTTTGAATTTTATCGAGTCAAATTTTTTCAAGATGCATCCTCTCCTGAAATCACACATTTTGTTTTATAGTAATGGTCTAGCCATCTAGCACGGTTTACCAAATAACGGCCATGTGAAAGTGAATAATGGCCGATTGGCGGCCATTTTGAACTTTGACAAAATGATTTTTTTCAAAATATATCCTCTCCTGAAGCCTTACAATTTGTTTTATAGTAATGGTGTAGATATCTTGAGCGGTTTTCATGATATTCCACAATATCAGGCCTGTCGAGGTGAATAATGGCTGATAGGCGGCCATTTTGAATTTTATCAACTTCAAATTTTTCAGGATGCATCCTCTCCTGAAACCTTACAATTTATTTGATATTAATGGTGTAGCTATCTTGAGCGGTTTTCATGATATTCCGCAATATCAGGCCTGTCGAGGTGAATAATGGCCGATAGGCGGCCATTTTTAATTTTATCGACTTGAAATTTTTCAAGATGCATCCTCTCCTGAAACCTCACAATTTGTTTTATAGTAATGGGGTAGCTATCTTGAGCGGTTTTCATGATATTCCGCAAAATCTTTCAGTCGGATTTACCGATGTTATAAATTAGGTCAAAGTGCTGGGTCAACTTCAAGGTCAATGTCCAAAAACCTGAAAAGGCACAACTAGGGACCTTAGAGAACATGTATGTGCAATATGACTGTCATCGGCCCAGTACTTTTCGAGATCTGCTCCGGAAACGAAGTGCGCGTCAAAACGTCTAAATAGGTCATAGTTCTGAACCAGAAGTAGGTCAAAGTTCAAATACCCCAAAAGGCACAACTAGACCCCCTAGGGGTGTTGTGTGTAAAATTTGAAGACAATCGGACAAGTACTTTCAGAAAAATGCTCCGGAAACGAATTGTTTACGGACGGCCCAACGGCCCAACGCCGTCACATCATCATTTTCTCCTCTGCAACCTTGCGTATTGAATTCAGATTAAAAATATTTTAACCCGTCCATTAGCCACCTGGAAGTAACCCACATACCAAAAATTGTTATCCTAGCTTATTTTCTCACAAAGTTATAGGCAAAAGAAGAGGCCAAAAAAAAACGGAGGTAGAATCCATAGCTCCCTTCGCTCACCTACGGTGACGGCGGGAGCTAAAAACTTGGAAATAGGATGGTTAATGCATGATACATTATATTCAGTTATAAGGAAGTTTGGCGTAAACGTAAGCAATATTTAGTACATA
Organism: Flabesymbios commensalis; assembly: GCA_964017125.1. Lineage (NCBI taxonomy): Eukaryota > Metazoa > Annelida > Polychaeta > Terebellida > Flabelligeridae > Flabesymbios > Flabesymbios commensalis. The sequence continues at coordinate 26,393,726 of OZ024909.1, read as the reverse complement.
GAAAAAAGGTGTATACAAGATGTACACAACAGTAAATTGATAAGCATGTTCAAATTGTTGACTAATATAAATTTCACCTTTTGTGAGTAGGCTAAAAAGCGCTAAAGCATCTGTGAAATGGATTTAGGGATGATATAATGAATGGTGCAATGTCACCGAGAGGAGAGGAGTGGCATGATATCTTTGTCAAATAAAAAGTGGATCAATTAACCCTTGAAGCGATAAAATATTTTCATATAAACCATGGAGACCAAAGGTGTTTTTCAATGTGATATCATCATAAATATCTTAGTAAGCTCTTTCCGCTTTATTTGAATACCTGTGTTATGGGTCTACGGCCATTATAAATATTTTAATTATTTCAGTGCAAGGATCGTCTTTTTGATAAAGATGGTCCCCGCGCTGAAAAGGTTAAATAACCAGCCCTATGAATTTTTTGCCAACCTTAACAAAGCTGTGCAGCAAACAGAGATTTACTCTGCCCATTTTTTTTCACAAATGAAATATTTTAATATATTTTCAAAAAAATATACAGTAGTCTGTTATGGCAAACTAAACTACCATGGGGGGCTACTTTGTTATTCCTCAAAGTAGCTTACTTTAGTATACAAATGAACCTTCTATGGACAGCCAGCTGTCTTGGAAAGCCGATTTGTACAAAAACACATAGCAGGTTCTACACTGTTGAGCAAAGTCAAAAGCGAGAGACTGCTTTCTAGAAAGAAAGCAGTTACTGCTTCTTCGCTTTACAGAGCAGTGCAGATGGAAATAATTGGCGGGCCGCATGATTATGATTGTGACCTATACCACACAGTGACAAATGCTTGAGAATTAGCAAAGCCTTCTATACTCTTGTTAGTCTATGAGATAAATGATAAAAAATATTTTTTTCTTGCACTTTACTCATAATTATGTTTCTTGGTACCGAAACAAAGATAAACATCTTATCAATGAAATGTAGAGGGGGTACCTTTGTCAAAATGGCATGAAAAGGTAAACCAGAGCAAATGTTCTGCATTACGGAAAAAATTAGATTTTGTATCATGAATATATCTGCCAACATTACAAATATATCCACATGTGAGGTGTTCCAAGTTTTGATGGTCAAATATAATTTTAAAGCATGTTATAGGAGGGTACTTTGTCGAAATTGTCAAAAAAGTGTAAACTGGGACAAATATTCTGCCATTACCGATAATTCTATAATGTATCGAATCTCGGGCAATATTACAGATATCTGTAGATATGAGGTGTCCATTCCAAGGTTTTGATAGTAAATTATTATAATATTATAATATAACTGGCTTTAAAATTTTATTTGGTATATGTGGATATATATGTGATATTGGCCTAATTGTATGATACAAAATATAATTTTCGGTAATGGTGGGATATTTTGCCCTTGTTCACCCTTTCTAAATAATTTTGACAAAGGTACCCCTCTCTATATTTTTTGCCAAGATGTTAATCTTTGCTTTGGTACAAAGAAATCTAATTATGAGTAGAGTTAGACGATATGCTCTTTTGGGCCCTTTATGGAAAACAGCCCACATTATATACTAACAGGGGTCAATTGAAGCGCTGGCCCATGGCCAATAATATATGAGGAGGGCAAGTCAATTTGATCAGTCACTGGCCCGTATGGCTAGGTTTTTTTCCAGTTAAATTTTAGAAATGATCAATTAATGCAACAAAGGGTGGTTTCATGGCACTACTAAAATATTATTGTTATCTGAATTTATGAGTAGGCTCTACCGTTTTGTAGAAGTATATCGTAGATAGAACCACTAAAATTTGGCAAGGCGTGTAAAATGACTCCAGTATTCTGAAAAAAGTCGGAGCCAGTGTTTGTAATGGAGGGCCAGTAATTTTCAATCGTAGCTGGCAAGTTTTATGTTGCCCATTATTGTTTGTGATCATCTATGACAACACTTGAAACAACCCAGCAAACAGCATACATTCAACCAATTTTGGGTGATTGTTGGGGCAGCATCTCAGACGGTGGCCCAACATTAACCCGACATTGGTTCAATATATTGTATTTGCTGGGAGCCCCTGTTCTGTTGAATTGTCACTCAGTACTCTTCATTCATTTGAATATGAAATTGCTGACACAATATAAAGCTTTAAATTATTAAAAAATATTTCTATTGATGAAAAAACAGGCAGTTACAAAAATGAATTATTTGTTTACTAAACATCTATCACAAACTGTTTCACACATTTCAGTTACATTTAATTTGGTTTAACCCTTATTTAAAATCTGTCATAACATTTGAAGTGATAATAAAAATTTGAAAAAATTATATTCGTGACTGATGGTTAAAGGTTGCTTAAAACCATGTATTACATAGATCGGGCTGGCAGAACAAGGGATAGTAATGAATGATTAAAAGGGAACGAAGGCCTTCAAATTAAAGAAATAAAACAGTAAAGCAAATGTAGGTCTTTTTTCAAAGTATAATGATGACAGCAATCATACAGTTTTTTAGTGAGCACTGTTTCCTTCGACACATGATGTATTTTCCATACAGCACAGAATATTAAGGTTTTTTTTCAAAAAATATTAATCAGATTTTAGTGATATACAGTCTTAACCCCTAAAGCGCTGAAATATTTTTACATAAACCATGGGGACCAAAGTGGTTTTTCAATTTGCAATCACTATAGATATCTGAGTTAGTTCTTTCCGTTTCATTTGAATACCTATGTTATGGGTCTATGACCACTATAAATATGTTATTTTTGTCAGATTCTGACCTATAAAGATAGTCCCCGTGCTGGAAAGGTTAAACCAATATACAATGGAATGTGAAATTTTAACATTGCAAACTTGTAAAGTAAATACTGGTAGATGTGTTCCAAAAGGCTACGGAATTGATCAGCATTAAAAAAATAAATCGCCTCCTTGTAAATCTTCCAGTACTTAAAGAAAGGATATAAACTAATAGCATCAGCTGTGTTTCTTTAGAGTAATACTCACTGATCATATTTGCTATTCACCAGATCCAATATCTGAGGTAAGAAAGCATTACATAAATCCAGGTTCCACGTGCCCCTGAAAAACACAAAAAAATAAATAATAAGCAAACAGCTTTGTGGCAATTTGTGTTTCTCCAGCTATATGTTGGAGTTTAGAAATGCGAAAGAAAAGGCGACATTTAAACAAATACTGAATGAAGGTTTTGTATTTAAAAGCTTAACCCTTATCCAGACTTTCTTACCATTAACCCTTATCCTGCTAAGTTAATTTATTTAAATTTCAACCACTTGAAGTTGTGTGTCACTAACGCGACCCACAACTTCCAAGTGCCTGAAAATTACTCACATTTGTTTAATTTGAGCACAAATATTTGCAAAACTTGAAATTTAGACACATATTTCATTGCCAATAAAAGTGATTTGGTCGACTAATTAAAGAGATTGAAAACGACAATAGATAAGGGTTAATTATATAATGTTGAAACTCACGGTGTGGTGATCAGACTGTTGAGTAAATCTATAACAATGGCTTTGTCATTTAGTCTGACTGCTGTGTCAAGAGCTGTCTGCAAAACATACAATACAATAAATACACTTATACAACAGCTTTGCCCGCGAAGCCAAAAGGTAATATATGCCTACTTGTACAGTAAGCAGATAACTATTTTTCATTGGCAAATACGGTAGTTCTTATTTTACAGACAGTAGATTTATTTTTTATTCAAAATTTTCAATAAGTACAAAATAGCTTCTGCGTCATCAATAGTTCAATATATAGTTGAGATAAATATTTCCAACTGTTGTTTTTGATATTTTAACACTTCAGGCACTAAAATATAAAATTTAATTTTTAACTTCTTGCAGCTGTCTCGATAGTAGCGAACCACAACTTCATGTGGTTACAAAATATTCACGACTTCAGATTAAAACATTTGTCAATCTAGGACATTTTAAGATTCACTTCTCGTTCAAATTTTTTTGTTCAAAGAACAAATAAAAAGAACAAAATACGGCCATAGACGTGATTAGAACTTAAGGGTCTATTAATCAACCTACCTTCATGCTGCCTCCCGACCAGATGGAATGTACAAGTTGCAGGTTTTTGTGACGATTACCGAGTACAGCAGACATAGATTCACACCCTTTCAAGATGGAGTCAATCTTCTCCCCCTCTCCAATCTCAGAATTTATTTCACTCTGCTTCTGTAAGCATTGGCCAAAGTGCATATTTAGAATTTAAGAGACCGAAGGGTTATTCAATTTGAAATCATCATAAATGTTTTTACTCTTTCAGTGCAGGGATCAACTTTAGACGTCAGATTCTAACATCTATTACCATCAAATTCTGACGTCCAAAGTTGGTTCCCACGCTGAAAGGGTTTTAGTCAGCAGTTACAGCCTCTTGGTTTCGCACTACAGTATTGTACTGTATTGTTAAAACCTTGAAGAGCTAAATTATTTGATTTAAATTTTCACAAACAGTATCTTTGTCTCGCTGGCGTGACCAAAGCTTACTTTTATAACTTTTTGCGATAGCATAGGGCAGTTTCTACAGATTCAACTGTCTTACCATTAACCCTTATCCTGCTAAGTTAGTTTTTTTAAATTTTCAGCCACTTGAAGTTGTGTCTCGCTACCGCGACCCACAACTTCAAGTGGCTGAAAATTACTTATATTTGCTTAATTTAAGCACAAATATTTGCAAATCTTGATGTTTAGACACACATTTCATTCCCAATAACAGTGACTTTGTAGACTAATAGAACAGATTAAAAACAACAATAGTCATGATCAGCAGCATAAGGGTAAAGCATGAATTATGTGTGGCCACCCACACCATTAAAAAAGGTCACCCATAGCAGACAGGATATAAATGTATTCATCACAGTTTAATTTAATTGAGTGAATAATAAATTCGATTTTTACCAACTTTTTTTCAACAAAATTATTTTGATCTATGTTGTTTTATATACATGTATAAATATATGTGCATCAAAATGACAAAATAAGGAGTTTAATACCAATTTATTACCCCAGTCATGATGAATAAAGGTAGATATCTTACCGGAAGGAACTCATTAACGTCTAGTGTTGAAGGGTCTGGTTTGTTAGAGTTGACTACTTTTGTGGCTGACTTGGGTGGCTGACTTGGGGTGTGGTTTTTTGATGCAGAATTTCCTCTTTTGGTGTTGGCTGTTTTTGGAGCTGACTGCACTGGTTCTGCAGGGCGATTTGACTTGGATGGTGGCTCGAATGGTTTCACCTGTACACTGGGTGCAGGTTTAATGACACTTGTTGAGCCAGCATTTGCTTTCACCACTGTTGTGCCGGCATTCGCCTTGACCACCGTGACATGTGCACTAACTGTATGGAAAGTCAATATAGTTATTAATCGACCGGTCAGTGTAGTGCAAATCGCTGTAAATGACAATAGAAAGCAGATTTATCTCCAAACTTCAAAGGCAAGAGAAAACCTGTCAAATTGTTATTCATCATTTTCAACCATTTGAAGCAGAGTTGCTGATGCCATTGCACAAAATAACTGTACCGTTATTCTATATAAGATAGCCTAGCAAACACATTACAAGAAGCATATATGTTGGTTCAATGTTAAGCCAATGTCACAGACAGTCATGAGTGGTACAACATTGTAACAAACATACTGTCAAGCTCTTGAGTTTCCTGGAACAATTATACTGTTAATTTTTTTCACAATAGATGATATTACACAAAGATCAGATCTACATTATTTGCCCCTCTTTATAACTAGCTGTACACATACCACATAAAAAATGTTTGTTTTAGAATTTAAAAATTCTCAGATATACCCAAGCAAACATGAGACGTTGGCACAACATTGGTTTATTTTTAGCCCACCGTCTCATGTTTGCCGAGACAAGTACTTAACCTCCTGAGTGTAAACTACAAAATTTAACTTCCAAAAAAGGCTTAAAAAAGTTGGATTTACTAAAGTCATAATATATGTGACTAATAATGATTCACAGTGATTTGGGACATATGATGCAACACGCTGGTGAATGCGGCGGCAATTTGCGTTACAACAGGTTCCGACATTGAAAGATGTTTTACCAATAGTCCTTAGTAACGAAAATGCCTCCAAAACAATAATATTTTGCAAAATCAGAACGTTTCACACCTATTTTTGCCCTCTTTTTAAATTATTTACCTTTTTGGTACCCAGGGTACCACCTTGAAAAATAAATTAAACTAGATTTGCCTGAGGGGCAAAGCTTGCGTCTCCACCCGCCCCACATAGTACATTAATTATAGAGAGATACAGTACTGTCGCCAAATTTTTATGGAAACGACGTGAAAATGTGATGTCAGAATCACACCAAAATCTAATCAACATATGGCCAGGGTAAGTTGCTTCCTTGGAGCAAATCGGTGAAGCAGTTCAAGCTCTTCAGAGTAGCATGTGATTTGTCAGCCATCTTGAATTTTGTTGAAAAAGGAAAACAGTTCTCCCGACTTTTTTCTCAGAGCCACTGAGCATACACAAAAGATAAAATTTGAGCTGTATAACCATATTACCAAATTTTGATAATAGCCAAAATGAGCAAAACTGAAATATCAGCTAAAATCCTAAAAAGTAAAAAAATATGAGTTTTTATTATCATAATCACACAAAAAACTAATCAGCACACATCCAGGGTAGGCTTATTTCTTTGAACCAAACATGAAACAAATCCATAAAGCAGTTCAAGCTCTAGAAAGTGACATAGGATTATGGCGGCCATCTTGGATTTTTTTGAAAAAGCTGAAAAACATCAAAAAAAATTAACGGGCAAATTCACTAGGGCCAAGAAATATTTAAAAATAATCCGAGCAGGGGTGTATAGCTATATCATCAAATTATGATCATAGCCCAAATGAACAAAACTGAAATATCCGCTTAAATTCTAAAACGTAAAAAAATCAAAGTTTTTATTATCGGAATCACACCAAAAACTAATCAGCACACGTGCAGGGTAAGGTCTTTCCTCTAAACCAAACATAAAACAAATCCAGGAAGCGGTTCAAGCTCTAGAGAGCGACATAGGATTTTGGCGGCCATCTTGGATTTTGCTGAAGAAGCTGAAAAACGCCCCAAAAAATTACCGGGCAAATTCCTTAGGGCAATATGCATACTGCAAATATTTAGAAATAATCCGAGCAGGGGCGTATAGTTAAATTAACCAATTTTGATAATGGCCAAAATGAACAAAACTGAAATAGCCGTTAAAATGCTGAAACATAAAAAAATCATAGTTTTTATTATCAGAATCACACCAAAAACTAATCACCACATGTGCAGAGTAGGGTCTTTCCTTTAAACTAAACATGAAACAAATCCATAAAGCGGTTCAAGCTCTAGAGAGCGACATAGGATTTTGGCGGCCATCTTGGATTTTGTTAAAAATGCTGAAAAACGCCGAAAAAATTGTACAGGGCAAATTTCCTATGACCAATATGCATACTACAAATATTTAGAAATAATCCAAGTAGGGGTGTATGGCTAAACTACCAATTTTGATAATGGCCAAAATGAACAAAACTGAAATAGCCGTTAAAATGCTGAAACATAAAAAAATCATAGTTTTTATTATCAGAATCACACCAAAAACTAATCACCACATGTGCAGAGTAGGGTCTTTCCTTTAAACTAAACATGAAACAAATCCATAAAGCGGTTCAAGCTCTAGAGAGCGACATAGGATTTTGGCGGCCATCTTGGATTTTGTTAAAAATGCTGAAAAACGCCGAAAAAATTGTACAGGGCAAATTTCCTATGACCAATATGCATACTACAAATATTTAGAAATAATCCAAGTAGGGGTGTATGGCTAAACTACCAAATTTGTATGATGGCCAAAATGAGCAAAACAGAAATATCCGCTAAAATCCAAAAACATAAAAAAATCAAAGTTTTTATTATTAGAATCAAACCAAAAGCTTTTCAGCTCACAGCCAGGGTAAGGTCTTTCCTCCAAACTAAACATGAAACAAATCAATGAAGCGGTTTGAGCTCTAGCGTGCGCCATAGGATTTTGGCGGCCATCTTGGATTTTGTTGAAGAAAAATTTTACCAGACAAATTCCCCAGGGCTAGTATGCATACTGTAAATATTTGGAAATAATCCGGGTAGGGGTTTTTGAGTGAGAGCAGAAACAAGTGGCGGCGGCGGCGGGCGGACTCAGCAAAAACAATTAGTCTCCACCACCATATAGTGGGTGGAGACCGCGTAGTGCATCATATTTGAAAACTATTACACAAGTGCTAATAAAAACAGAGAAAACTACTAGTGTTTATAGAGTTCAGGCTTATCACATTCAGAAAGAATATAATATGAAATATTTGCATTCACCACATGGTTTGGTGTGCACATAAAATTAATGAAGGTCAGCATAACATTATTTAGGTACATTGCTCATAAGGCCTTTCAGTGAAATATAAAGTGTACCCTCAGTAAATCAGAACACTCATTTCTGCCCAGCAAACACAAGTTGTTGATCGAGGTTGGCCTGCATCGGTGGGCCGACATTAAATTAACATTGGGTCAACATCTCGAATTTGCTGGGTGAGAATTCAAGAGTAACATAACTTTTTCGAAAAAATTCCCAATTGTCCTAGATGCAGTACAAGATGCAAGGTGCAGCCTGTATATATGTGCCAGTTGACAGAACATGTTTTCCTGTCTGTGTGAGCACTACTAGTATCTGAATTTCTCTCGCCACAGCACATTGAGTGTGGTGAAACATAAACAAGTCACAATTTTCTGTCAAAAAACTATCAACTAGTAAAATTTATAGGAATATGTATTAATTCTATTAAATGTTAGTTTGTGGATACGCTTAGTGTAAAATGACTTCTCAATTGTCACTGTTGTTCTTTTTGACAAGTTGATTCTGGACAGCTAGTTGACTTAACTTTCTTTTGTTTTTTTATGTGTGGCTAAGATATTCTCATGTGGCTAAAAGAAATTTAGCCACAAACACAGGCAGCGATTGCTTCAATTCCGATCCTAGCAACTGCCTAGACGGTCATATTGGCCAGGTTCACTCTGACTTGCATCTATAAACTGACCATACTACAGGGCCTAATTGCATTGTTTCCAAATTTTGTAAATAATAAAGTCACATCTGAAGTTATTTTTGTTTTCATTCACCTAGATGTTGGAATTGCGACAGCAATTTAAACATCGGGGTGAATGAAAATGAGAAGCACTGGCTGGCTGCTATGAGCAATGTATCACAACGATAAAGAATTTAAAACAAATACAACTTGTAAATTATATTTCTAGTGTGTCATGCTGCAATTAATGAGAACTATAATAAAATGATAAAAATCATGAAAACAACACTTTTCTTACCGTCGTCTGGTGGAGCTGGGAATGGTTCCACTTTCCTCGGAGGAGAGTGTGCTGAACAAGAGAGTAACCGTAAAGCAGTTAGTACAAAACAAAGCCAAAACACCGTACAGTCACATGCCGACAAAATAACATGCATTTATCATATCACCCAGCAAACAGGAGACGTTGAGCTAAAGTTGGTTAAATGTTGGGCCAATGTCGCAGATGCTGGGCCGACATGTAAACAACACTGGTTCAACATTGTGTTTCTGGGTAGCATAGTACAATAATTTTTTATACTTATAATCTATGTTATAGCAGCACCCCTTGGATATGAAAGGGTGCATCTGCAATTTTGTAAAGTGGCAGATGCACCCTTTCATGTCCAAGGGGGGATGTGTGCATGCATAAAACAGATTCTCACATTCATTGGAAGGTAATCGATCAGAGGCCATAAAAAGCCAACCTGAAAGTAAGTAGAGAGAAACCGTTCAGCCTACACTACACTCTTAATTGACTAAATAATTCTTCCTTTAAGTGCTGCTCGCGACTATTTTGGTTTTTTATCATTTCAACAGCAAAAATAGCAAATACAGAGTTATCAATCGTTTGAATAAAAGGTGGATAAGACATTTTCAATTACCCAGTAGTACAAAGAAACCAAATACTTTCCGAGGTTCTAAACCACTGAAGGTTTAATTACCAACACTTGCACACATTGGATTAATGTCTGTAAAAAAGGGAAACTGCAAATTTGCAGAATCTGTAAAGAAGAGAATAGAGAAACCATTTCGGGACAGCTTGGGAAATCTCTTTTTTTTTAACATAATGATAATATTTCTAATGAAATGAAATGAATGAGGTTTTGGGCCACCTGTATTAATATTTAAAAAAAATGAAAATAAAATATGTCTTCAATTAGCAAGCTTCACTAAATTTGAACAATTTTCAACCACTTGAATGTGAGCCATGATAGCGAGAAATCATCAAATAAGTGAAAATTTCCATTAGTTTCTGGCACTCAAGAAAATACAACAATGACAACAATCCTGGGCTGTCTTCAAAGTTTTCCAAAACACATAAATTAAGCAGCTATTTTCATGAATGTTGTTACTTTCATAGATGAAAATAACAGTGATTTTTCTGGGGAATATATCAATAAAAGCCACATTGAACAGAGCAAGTGTGGAGGGGTGATGGTCAGAAAAAAAGGCCTTTGTTATTGCTAACACTCACAAAATTTGTCTTAGAAACATAATATCAAAATCTCTCAGATAAATGTATTATTTTCTCCAAACAAGATTAAGGGAAAAAACAAATAAACAAAAAAACAGTGTCAAATCAGAAACGTACACAAGGTTTTCTTTGGTTGAAATAACTCCCTGTAGTCATCTGGGTTGTTGATTTCAGCCATGGATGAGATGTCGTTAGGGACATCGTCAGACGGTGTCAGATCATCTTCCTCCTCTTCCTTGGGTTGTCTGAAAAAGCAACACTTATTTCTTAAGCTGAGGATAGAAACGGTGTGCGCGCCATTTGACCTCTAGGGCACCTATGCCGAATATGGCAGTCTTTCTGCATTTTTATTAGAACATGAGTTGCTACAGGCTTGAAGAACTGAAACCCTGGTTAACCCTTACAGCGCCAAATTATTTTTATTTAAACCATGGAGACTAAAGGGTTTTTTCAATTTGTCTCAAATCAGCTCTTTCGGGTTCATTTGAATACCTATGTTATGAATCTACAGCCATTATAAATATTTTAATTCTTATAGTGCAGGGCTCGCCTTTATACGTCAGATTCTGGTGTGTAAAGAAGATCCCTGCACTGAAAGGGTCAATCCCTTTAACCCTTAGAGCACTGAGCAAAGAAATTTAAATTTTCAGCCACTTGAAGTTGTGTCTCGCTACCGCGATCCACAACTTCAAGTGACTGAAAATTTGTGTTATTTGTGAAATATAAGTCCCAATATATATCAGTGTTTCAAGATTGAAGGCATATTTTATTGAGTACAACTGATTATACAGGTGCTAATGAAAACACAGAATGTCTACTGTAGTCGACATCAGTGTGCTAAGGGTTAACATCCAGCTATTTCCTCTCATTTTCATTCACCTTGAGATGTGGAGAAAAATGTCCTGATTTGATAAAATACCTGAGTATAATATCTCAAATTACAGCTCGGAACGTCCTTATTGCGATGTATACTATAATACCATTCTCTTGTCAATAAATTTTATTTCAAATATACATGTGGTGCAAAATGCAGTTGACTAGGAAGCGCTTTAAGGTGCATAATATACACAGCACAGATGCATAATCGGCCTCTTTAAAAGTTGGGGGGGGGTGCCAGTAAGTTGGCTGCAGTCACAGTATTGGGCCGAAGGGCACTATTCTGGGAGGGGTGGGAGCAAACCCCACAAGAAAAACATTCTGATGAAAGAATACACTTTTACATTTTAGTGCATTAGACAGTTCAGCAGAAGAAGGGGCTGTGAAAGACCCAGTCCACCCCCTAGCCTGCAGCATAACACAGTATTTTGTATTCAGTTTATTCTAAAAGCTTTTAAATCCCTGACTTTCAGTTTAAGTAACCCTTAAAACGCTGAAATATTTTCACATTAACCATGGAAACCAAAAGGCTTTTTCAATTTGAAATCATCATAAATGTCTTAGTTAACTCTTTCCGATTCATTTGAATACCTATGTTTCGGGTCTATGGCAATTATAATTTTTTCAATTCAATTCTTTTGTGAAAGTGAACTTACTGTTTTGTTGATTGTGTCGCTGGTCTTTCACATACATAGCTCCTACGTCCACTGAAATTGAGAAATTTGAACAAATGAGATTGCAAGACTTAGAGGGTGAGGCAAGATCAATTCAATGTCGTGTCTACTCTGTAGACAGTGGTCCAGCATTAATCCAAAAGTATACAACAAAAAATGTTAAAGTCATTAGTAAATTACATTATTTTCCTTTAGAGAATTACAAACCTGGCAGTCATGGGCGGGGAGATGGGCTTCTGTGGTAATTGTGGTGACCGTGATGGGGAATCTCCCATTGGTGCGACTCTCTGCAACAACACATACACAACAAAGTATTGAGCTGTAGTAGCAATGTTGGAATATTATCCAACAACTATTTCCGATGCTGGTTCAGTATTGGATCAAAATAATAGCAAGATTAAAAGTTTAAAAATAGTGATTTACACCATTTGTCAGAAATGGCCAACAATATTCTTTAAACTATTTGTGACTGTTTTCGGCATGAAAACATTAAAAGCATCCCCGTTACATAACTCAAACTTAGAGAGATTGCCACAATAAAGACATCTAAGTAAAAAAATTACCCCCAGCAGGAAATTCCCAAAAGGTAATCAGATCATCAGAAATACCCAGAGAACTACCGCATCAAATTTGAATGGGATCCAACCAACGGTTCAAAAGATATTGCGCCCACAAGCTTTTTATGTGCAACGTCAGCCATCTTGTTTTTAATGAAATCTTCCCAAAAGTTAATCAGATCATCAGAAATACCCAGAGAACCACCCTATAAAATTTGAGTGGGATCCATTCAATGGTTAATAAGCTTTTTGGGCGGTTATCTTGCAAAATAGCCACTTATGGCGTGGTGCCCAAAAAAATATATGGGAGGAATTGCCCAAGCACATAGGTCATGTCTGTGAAAAATCAAACTTCTTAGTGAGAGCTAAACTCCTCATACGCACGCAACGGCGGTATAATGCTAAACACTATAAGCATCCTGTTATTATCGGGGATGCTTACATATTGAACACATGATGGGATTGAAGGTCTTTATTTATTTCATTTGCTAGACACATCTACGTAATTCCCCCTTAGACAGCAGAAAAAATATGCTTTGTTTGTGCTGATTCTGCTGAAACAGCAGTTCTGCTATCCTCAGGCAGATATTTCCAAAAAGTGACAATACCTAAAATGCTGAGTACATTGTGTTGAAGAGAAAAACTGCTGACCATAAACATCATGGTCATAGAGGTCATAACAAAGTCAAATGTGAACACAATAAAACTGTACCTGGGATTTGTATACGTGTAATGCAAAAAAAAAACAACTAATAGTGGAAGACAGATGGGTGGAGAGACAGTGAGACGGTGAAGTGCTAAAGTAAAAAAGTAAAATACACCACTTACTGTTATATCTACTACATATGTGGAGACATTTGTCTGAGAGAAAACAGCACCAATCTGAAATAAATAAAAAGATAGAATAGATATAGGACATATTTCTTAATTTCTTAATTAGTCTTTGTTTCTCATTAACTTTGTTATAATCTGTCAACTGGTAGGTAAAGTCTCCACTACAAAACCACACCAAGCTCCGAAATGAGACCATCTGCATTTTTTTAATTAACAAGAAATATTATTTAGGCCTTTAAAAATATTTTGTGAACATGCATGAAATGTGTTTTACCTATGTACTTGATGAAATAAAAGTCTAAATGCTACATTTATAAAATAATAATTTTCACTCACTCGCAGTTGTCTCGCTACCGCGACCCACAACTTCAAGTAGGTGAAAATTACTCATAATTGTTTAATTTGTGACTAAACATTTGCAATTCCTGATGTTTAAAAACATATTCATTCCGAATAAATGCTACAAAAAATGATTAAAAATTACCATAGCAGTGTAAGGCTTAACCCTTTCACCACTGAAGCCCATTTTTGTTTGCTGAATGCTACATGGCATCCAGCACACAAAAACGGGCTGCAGTGGTGAAATGGTTAAGGTGTAAGGCTTAGTGGTGTAAGGTTTAATTTACCAGTTGGTTGTGAGCGATGGAGATATCGGCAACACCTCCCCAGCTCATGGGTATGGTATCGTAACAACGTGATGGCTCCCAGCCATACACCTTCAGCATGTCTGAGATGCCGCTGTACAAACAAGTGCCGTCGGGGTGGAAGAATATACTCCTGTAAATAATACACAATACAGTGTAAATTAAATTAATGTGCATAGCAACATGCACATTTGTATAATTATAATTGAAGCACTTTTCGCCACAAAAATTTGATTTAAATGTTCAAATGCACAGCTGCAGATCCAGAAAGAGAACCAACAAATGTGGTTTTAAAGGTGGAATTATTTTCAAATCATCGGAAGTTGGCAATTGCATCAGCAACAGCAGCCCCAAATGAATGAAAAATGTAGATAAATAAAGCAGTATTTAGTAGTCGAATGTAATAAAAGAAACCTGGTGTTCTGTTCTCACAAATTCAGCTTAAACTTAAATATTAGAACACATTCTATTACGACATATATTTAATTGACGCAATAGCAATCAAAAGAAACAGTAACATGTTTTACTTACCTCACACCTGTAGACTCGCCATCAGTTGTACTTACAAGCTGAAATGTCTCCAAATCCCAAAATTTAACAGTTCTGCAACAAAAATGTTTCTTTCCACTATTTAAGGGATTGAAATCGATGAATACATGTAGAATTTAGGACTTACATCATAAAATTGTTTAGAAAAAAAATATTTTATTCACTTTAAAAACTGTTCATAAACTGATTGTCAACATTCGTAATTGAATGACACAAACTCTTTATTAAACAATAATTATCTGTCGAACTTTCAAACCAGAAAAAGCTCCCACAGATTTTAGAATCTAATGACCATCAAAATTCTACATGACACTATTATTTTTCTAAAAAAAAATTGTTTTATCAATTATATTGTTAAATTGAAAATTATATTGAAAACTAAACATGACTGGAATAGGCATTAAAACAGCATCCTTATGATAGACCTACATGTATAAAGCAGGTGATACAGCATGTCAAAAAGTTGGATTAGGTATTTCAACAAATTCAATAATTTTTAAGGCAAAGTTACTCATTTAAAGTGAAATACTTTGATCACTATGCCAGAATCAAGCACTTTTTTACCTATTAAAAATAGATACTGTTATTTTCCAAATTCAATTTTGGACACTGTCAAAAATTTCCTGCAGTGTTGTTGGACAATTTATCATTGGCAGTCAATCAAGAGCTGGGATAAGTGAAGTCAAAATATTTTTAAGTGCAATAGTTTTCCAGGCATATAAAACACATTTGTAAAATTCAGATGATCGATGAGCTTAATAGAAAAAAAAATGAGCACTTTTAATACTTTTCTACAAAAACAGTTCATACCTATCTGAGCTTGCTGACGCAATCAGGAACTCATTTGGGTGAAACTCAACAGCTGTGACAGGTCCTGTGTGCAGCTTGAAATCATTCAGTAATTTACCAGCTGTCAAATCCCATAACTAAATCAACATAATGGAAAAAAAGAGTTGAATAATTAAACTTAAACAGTCTTTAAAAGAATTTTTTTTCCTGTATCATTGTAATCACATTTAAATCAACAATAAATGTTTAACCAACATCATATACATGTCCTTTTCTCAAAAAGGGCTCCACAAATAAATAAAAAAACACTTAATATGGTAGATTCTCAGAAAATAAGTGAGAACACAACTCATATTTTTATTAAACTAAGGCAAGATCTACACAGCTGCAAATAGTTTGCAATGGATACAACAATAATTCCTCCTTTGAGCCAAAGAAAATATTACCATTCAATAGTCAAGTATTTAGAAAGTGTTAGTTAATAAACCCTTAAGTCTTTAACCGCCGGTGCCGCATATATTCGGGTTTTCATTTTTTATCAGCATATTGAGTACCACATTTTAAATATGTTGAAGATAAAATGTGACAATAACCAGTAAGATTTGAAAAGAGTTGACCTCCATTTTGTCAAACCTGAATAATTTTCACTCACTTGAAGTTGTGGATCGCATCAGCGAGACACAACTTTAAGTGGGTGAAAATTCAAATTGAATAATTTGGCGGTTAAAGGGTTAAACCACTAAGCGTGACAAAAGTGGTTATTAATGTGTTTTAGAAGTGGACAAAATGATATGCGTAATGAAATGGGTCCTTAGGAATCAAGATTTGCAAATGTTTGGTCTCAAGTTGAACAAATATGACTAGTTTTCAACCACTTGAAGTTGTGGGTCGGAGTAGCGAGACACAACTTCAAGTGGGTGAAAATTTAAATTATATTTATTTAGCACTTTAGGGTTAAAACTGATAATGAAATTAATTTTCCACAATTTTGCAAGATAACCTTCAGAGAACATGATACTGTTGTCCACATTACTTTTCAAATAAACAGTTACTGCCTTAAGCCTTTGAAGTACAGAATAGCTAACCTTCATGAGACCATCTTCACTTGCTGAAGCTATCCATCTCCCATCCGGGCTAAACCGCAAACAGTTTACACCGCCTGTGTGACCCTAAAAAGAGAACACTTAGTGTGTTTAGATGTTTAAAGTAACCTATTCTACCAATGTAATGGAAATACAAGTCACATAGAAAAAACTGAGATCATTAAATTATACGAACATAATAACAGCATACAATTACATGGGATTGTTTTTGAGTATTACCCTCCGTTTTTAAACGTAATTAAGTAATTGGTAAAAAAACTAAGTATTGCAACTTTCATTGGCGATTCGATATCTTAAAAGTTAAATACATCTTAAATCTCAGATATTGAGAAATAATGTCACCTAATTTTCACAAACCAATTGTCAGTCACTTGAAGTTCTAGATCACAGGGTGATGAGTAACTTCAAGTGACTTAAAAAATTAATAGTTCTAAAAGTTAGGACATCGCACAGAAAAAACATATTCAGAATGAGGAACTTATAAAAAGTCACATTCTAGTCAGTACGCAGACATAATTTTAGCGTGAATTGAGGAATCAACAATGAGATTTGTTAACCCTTTAACAGCCGGTTCCAAATATATTCAGTTTTTTTTCAGTTTTTACTACCATACTACCTTTTAAACAACTCAAAGATATAATGTGACATCAATAGCAATCAATAGCAAAATTTGAAAAGAGTTGACCTCCATTTTGTTAAATCTGAATAATTTTCACTCATTTGAAGTTGCGGATCGCGTCAGCGTGACACAAGTGACGCGATCCACAACTTCAAGTGGGTGGAAATTCCAATTGAATACTTTGGCGGTTGAAGGGTTAAGCAATGTAGTAAATTTATTTCAGTTTTTTATTTAGATTCTTCAATTAAGTAACTACACAAATATGCAGCTTATCTGTAGCAGAGAACACATAGGGATCATTATTTATGTATATACCGTAACATACAGAACACACTGATTAATCACCCTTGTGTGGCCTGTAGCCATGCTGGCTTTTCTGATTGGAAATAGCTTAATTGATCATTTTTATTGCAGAATATTCAAACAACTATTAAACCCTTTAAGCCCTCACGATGCATTAAAGCATCATTTTACATACCTGAAAACAGACTTAATTTTCCTACAACTAGGGGTTTTGGAATGAAAATTTCCATGAAACTGGTTTACCAATACATGGCAATTTTCTTCAACTTCCCACCCACTTTAAGTCATCTTCATCCACTACAAGCAATTCGTGGCTTGTAGTGTATGAAGATGACAATGGTAAATTCAGGCCTGAAAGGGTTAATAAATACCTTTTGAACATGAGAATCATGCCTCAACGTCAAAAAGTCATAATACTGAAGAACCATTAATGTTTTGTTGGCAAACATATATGTTTCTTCAGTATTAGGACTCGCTAAAGTTGGATTTTTACTATAGAGTCCTCCTGTCACTTTCGAAGTTCACTGCAGCCATCCATTAATTATATTAAGATAAAAAATTACATGAACTGAGAAATACAAGCTAGAGTAGCAGTGACTCAAAATCCATAGTGATTCTGACCTGCGGTTCTCAAGATATCATCCACAAGGTAAACCAATCAGACCGATAATCAAGACAATATTGGAATAAATCAAGCCGAACAAACAATCAGCATATTTCAGACCACCGAGGGTGTACACAGTTGTTAGTCTCTGAAATACTTAAATGTATAAACCATGGAGACCAAAGGGTTTTTTCCAATTCAAAATCATTATAAATGTCTTAGTTAGCTATTTCTGTTTTATTTGAATTCCTATGGTATGGGTCTATGGCCATTATAAATATTTATTTCTTTCAGGGCGGGGATCGACTTTCTTTTTAAAGATGGTCCCTGCGCTGAAAGGGTTAAATCAGATGAATATCATAGTGGTGCTTAAATAAATAATTTTTGTGAGCAGAATAAAAAATATCTCGTCACTTGCGCAAGCACAGTTCTGTGAACACTAGAACAAATGTGAGTATCAAAAGAATGAAAACTTACCTTATATGTAAATATGCAACCTTTTCTTCTTATATCCCATAACTATATAAATGAAAACAAATTTAAATTTTGTGAGAAGTGTGCATGTCGTTGTTCAATTTGTGATAATATTTGATAGCATATAATAAACTAGGCCAATAATAAATAATTGGACGAGTCAATTTTCAAATCGAATCCATCACTAACCTTAATACTACTGTCTATAGATCCCGATGCTGTGAAATCACCATATGGATGAAAGTCTAAGCTTTTTATAGAAGCTTTGTGACCAGTCAGTGTTCTAACAACTTGAGAAAAAATATACAAAAAGGAGCATGAGTTTCATCACATTGATTTAGATAGATCTGTCTACAAATTAATTCAAATTAATATTGTCAGTTAAAATTTGATATCTTTTTTAAAATATAAAAACAATTAGGAACAATTCAATAACATTCTGTCTACACATTCTATTCATGAGAACAATTTTATAAAATGCTAAATTTACAATATCAATTGAATTTGCTTAAAATGCACTGCTTACTTTTTGCCTGCTCTAGATCCCAGATCTTTAGCGCTCCTGAATACGATCCTGCCACAACCATTTCTTCAGCATTGTTAAATCTGACGGCCTCCACAGCCGATGTGTGTCCAGACAAACTCTATTGTGATAAAAACATCTGGACATGAAATAATGCAGCCTACCGGTATTGCAAGTTATTTATTGTTATCGAAAAGGTCCTCCAACATATAGTGGGAGGTTATACAAAACAAATTAAGTGATAAAATTTCATGAATGCCCAGATCTAAGCATATAATAACACAACAGTATATATTGTCATTGAATTTTTTATGAAATTGGTCAAAATTGTCCCCTTACACAAACTTTAGGTCACTACTGTCGGTCACTGACCACATGTCACTGACCCCACTAACCACATAGATCTTATAAGTTATCACCCTTAGAACACTGAATTGAAATATTTTTATATAAACCAAGAGACCAAAGAGTTATTGTATCATCATAAATGGCTTAGTTAATTCTATCTGGTTCATTTGAATATTACCAGTTATAAGTTTACAGCCATTATAAGTATTTTACTCTTTTAGTCGACTTCGACTTCTACATCTACAGACTTCTGACGTCTACAGATTTTGCCATCTAAAGTCGGTCCCCACGCTGAAAGGGTTGAATAATCCTGTGATATGATGCATGCAAGGAGTTGCCACAAATTTTCAAATTCCTGACGTTTCCCTGACTTTTCACGATCCAAATGAAAACTATTCATGATCCAAATCGGGCACAAATCATTGGCCCCGTTAAAGAGCTAACTATTGCAGCTTAAATATTTGCCTAAAACTTGAGTCACCACACTATCAAAAGACGTGATTAGCAATTTACCCCTTATAACGCTAAAAGATTTTTGCATAAGCAATGGAGACCAGGTTTTTTTTAAACTTTAAACATCATAAATCAAATGTCTTAGTTAGCTATTTCAGCGTCATTTAAATACCTATGTTATGGGTCTACGGCCATTGGAAATATTTTATTTCTTTCAGTGCGGGGACTGTCTTCATACGTCAGATTCTGAAGTATGAAGACGGTCCCAGCGCTGAAAGAGTTAAGGGATAATAAAAGCTAAGCAATGCAAAAACACAAATGATAAGGCAGGCTAGAGATCTATCTTACCATGATACAGTTTGGCTTGCCCACAGCCCACATGTTGACTTTCTTGTCTTCCCCTCCAGTCACCATCACCCTGCCAGACTTGTGACCAAGTGCCAAACAGTTGACACTGGATCCGTGAGCCACAAACTCGTCTGCAGATAAAAGAAAAATTGGATGATCTGATATTTAAACCCTAGTGCTTATGGAATTTTTATAGTGGGAAGACCATGTTTTAAATTAAAAAGTTTACAAATACCTACATTTTGTTAAATGTCATTGACTATGAGAGATTATACAGTTTATCTAGTTACAGATTGCAGATCCTTGCTTAGGGAGCACCTGCAGGACTTTTCTTAACCCTTTCAATCCTGAATTTACTATTGTCATCTTCATCCACTACAAGCCGCGAACTGCTGCTGCAATTCTCGACTAGTAGTGGATGAAGATGATTTGATGTGGGTGAAAAATGACGAAAATTGCCATGTATTGGTAAAACAGTTTCATGGAAAATTTATTCTAAAACCCCTAGTTGTAGGAAAATCAAGTCTGTTTTCAGGGATGTAAAATGATGCTTTAATGCATAGTGAGGGCTTAACCCTTTCACCACTGAAGCCCGTTTTTATGTGCTGAATGCCATAGTAGTAGATAGGTGGTCTATCCATAGAAATAATAACTTGGTAAAAATAATGTGTAATGCCACTTTTTGACTGGGATGGTCATTTCAGTGATTTTTAAATGTGTAGTGCAATCTCGAAATAATAAGTGAATGATGTACCTAATGACTGCATAGGGGTGGGCTGAAAAGGCATGGAGGGCAAGACCAGTATATACAGAAGGAATAACAAAATAGCCAGGCTCATGCAAATGTCCTTTAACCTTTTCACTACCATACAGGACGGAAATTTCCGTCGTCATTCGTCAATGAACGTAACCATAAAATGACACAAATTTTCGTCAAATATATACTACATTTATGTATTTTTCGTTATTTGAAGCTGGAGATTGCGTTAGCAATTCCAGCTTCAAATGACGAAAAATAGAACTCGTACACCAGTATATCTGGATCCTGGCATGCACCCCGGCCTGGAAGTCAAAGGGTTAATATACAGCTAGTTTGGAACAAAATTTAATAAACACTGCCTTTATTACTTACGTAGCTTCCATGCTCTTTTAGTGGCCATGTTGCTTTTAAAGTTCTGTAAACGTTATTACTGAAATTCGCTCATCTAAACAGAGGAGAAAGGCATTATTTCCCTGGTAAGCCACAGCTTAGTTCAAGATTTCTGTTCCCCATGTCAGCAAGGATATTTTCAGATTTCAAATGTATTCATTCTCTGATAACCTGTCAAAAAACAAACCTTTGTGAGAGGACAAAATCTTCTGGATATATCTTATAGTTATTCTGTACAATCATATAAGTTCAATGCCAAACAGGAGCGCTGACACGAACGATATAAAAATAGGTCAATGGTCATAATCCCCAAAAGGCACATCCACACCCCCTGGAGAATGTGTGTAACAATATGAAAACGAATCAGCACATGGTTTCCAAAATATCGCCGGAAATGAAACACATGCTGCTGAAAATACCCCCCCTCGAATCGATATTTAACATTGAAACGGGCCTAAACCAGGAGTATATATATAAACATTTTTTATTTCTATACTGCTACTGCTGCTTAAAGCCAATTTGAATGGATGTTCAACATTGAAGTTGGCCTAAACCAGGAGCATACATCTCATCACACTATTTTAATACAAAAACTTAGGCTGTACAGATGTAATGTTGAAAGCATGCAGTGGTTCACTTCATATCTAGAATCAAGGTCACAAAACGTATGTATACAGAAATCATTATCAATGTGTATAAATATTATATCTGGTGTTCCTCAGGGATCAATCCTGGGCCCATTATTTTTTATATTATATATTAATGACATACCTTTATTTTTATCAAATACTGAAGAAGTGATATATGCTGACGACTTGACTTTGACAACAATGTGTAACGATGTAAAAGATGTTGAATCAAATTTACGTATTGACACAGGAAAATCTTTTGACTGGTGTAAACAGAATGATATGGTACTAAGTTTGCCAAAATGCTGCTCCATGCTGGTGGCCAGTAGAAAAAAACTTTTAAAAATTGACTCTAAAATTAATATAGACATTGACGACACTGTTATACCAAGTGTTTCAACAACTAAAACTTTAGGGGTTCATTTTGATGATGTTCTATCATGGGATGCACACATTCAAAATGTGTACAACAAAATTAATAAAAATTTACCTATTACAAACAGTTTCTCCCTATTGGTTCCCGAAAATTGTTTTTCAACAGCTATATACTGCCACATTTTGACTACTGTAGTATAATTTGGGGAAATTGCTCACAAACCCATATGTACCGTCCTGAAAAATTACAAAAGAGAGCTGCCCGGATAATTCTTGACAAAAATTATTATGACTACTGTATTAGAAGCGCAGATCTCTTTGCTGAATTAAAATGGATGCCACTAAAAACACGAGTAAATTTTAACCTAGCAATTCAAGTATATAAATGTATAAATGGCTTCAGTAGTCAAGGTTTAGAGAATATATTTACACATTGTAATGAAATTCAGTCATAGCACGAGATCTGCTTACAATTTGCAGCTATATTGTAGACCAACCCATTACAAAAGTTTTTCATCAAGAGGCGCTAATGTCTGGAACAATATTCCTGCAGACGTTTGCTTAACCAAGTCACTATCCAAATTTAAAGAGAATTATCTATCCTATTATTTCGATAACAAGACTATGTAGAGCAATGTGTTGATGTTTTTTTATACAAAGTATACATATATATTTCTGTGTGTATTATATGTTCAGCATTATTTGATGTAAGAATAGATTGTTCATGTTAATGTATGTATACATTGATAAATTGTGTACGCCTTGAACCAGATTGACGAAACATATTTTTTATGCATATTTGTCTGTTTGTATGTGTATGTATTCTGGCGGAATATACGTATATAAATAAATATTATATTGATATGTATATGCAACTATGAGTATAAATATTTGTATGTATCTGTCTATTACATAGTAATAATAATGTATTTTATGTGTGCATTTGTATGATATATATTTTTATGTAGACATGCGTGTGTAGAATTTATATTATATGGATGTATATATATATATATATATATATATAGATATATATGGATGTATATATATATATATATATATATATATATATATATATATATATATATGGATGTATATATATATAGATATATAGATATATATATATATATGTATATATGTATTATGTGTACATATATATGATCATATATGTGTGTATATGGCTACTCATATAGGCATGTACATGTATGTATGTGTTATATATATGTATTGTATTTTGCATGTTATGTGTTTATATAACACTCTCAACTTGTATCACGTTATATTATAGTTGCCTGTTTCATTAACATTTTCGTCTATTTAACTTTGCTTATAACCCAACCGTTTTCATAATTCTAACTTTATATGTGTACATTATAAAAAACATGGATCTGTATGTATATATTATGAGGGCACATTGCAAATTAGTGCTATAGCGCTAAATGTTATACCCTCTGAAAATAAAGTTTATTTGATTTGATTTTGATTTGATCCTGGTTTAGGCGCACTTCAATGTTAAATGTCTAGTCAAATGGGCCCTATACCAGTTCTAAGTAGGCCTATAATATAAGAATAAATCTGTATTATAGATGTATGGATTAGTTTTACAATAGTCACCACCAGGTGACGACACAGAATGAGAATGGTGGACCTAAACCAGGAGAATGCCAATCTACCCCCCTCCCCAAATAATCAAATATATTAGCAGGTGGTGGCTGACCACAGATCGTAGTACGTACTTAATTTGAAGTATACATTGTACTTGAGCTGTGCTGTACTTCGATCGAAGTACGCCAACAGTCTCATTCTGGCTCACTTTGGCTTTCCATTGTTGTGTCCTCATTCATTTGCAACACATGATTTTATTGCAGCGTTCAAAATAATGCTGTTCCGTTTGTCCGAGACAACCAGATACCGCCTCGGACAAGGAGCAATGATCATTGAGTTGTCCCTATGGACAAACAATTTTTATTTAGAGCATTTTTTCAGAAAAGTATTTCAACAAGGTTTTGCCAGCAACGCGATGTTTTTTCCAGCACTAGCGGTGGAAATGTACAGAACGACATCAGCTTTTTCCACGCGAGTGTGGCAGTGACCTCATGGACTGTCGTTATTCATGGCTGAAGTGCCGATCAATCTATCAATCTCATTGATCACTGAGCCAATGCAATAAACAGTCATTACATTTGTTGCAAGCAAAACTGACACGCTGCGGTCATTTTGACACAACCAGGGTCCGTACACCTTAAGAGTTATGAAATTAAAATCTATTTCCATGTTTTTCAAAATTATCTTCTATCTTCTATTTCTATGGTGCCCTCAACCCCATCACTCGATACACTTGTTGACTGTAAGGACCCCTGGTGACTAAGTCCGTACTACAATGGTATCAATATGGCTGATGTATTACAATAGGTACTATATGCATACAATATTAAATAATACGATATCTTCCCGATCTTTTTATAATTTTGGGAAAATACTCCTAGAATAATATCAGCATTAAAAAATCATGACTTAGTACCTACTACATATGTGTGTGTTTTTGGGTAGATGTAGGGTGGTTTTCTGTGTTAAAAAAGTGGTTTTCGGTATATATCAAGTTGTTTTCAGTATTTAGGACTACCGGGCAAACAGTTTTGTGATTAGGGGACGAAACATCCTTTGTAAATATGAAGAGGGGGCGAAACGTCTTTCCTAATTCTGAAATGGGTGCAAAACGTCCTTCTGAATTATGACTTGTGGGTGACACGTCTTTCTGAAATACGGTTTGGATGCGAAACATCTTTCTGAAATATGGTTAGGGTGCAAAATGTCTTTCGAAAGTAAAATATGTAACGTCTTTCCTATGTAGGCCTATAGGGTTGGGGCAAAATGTCTTTCCTAAAGGCAGTGGCTAACCATACATGATTTACTGTAAGAATAGTATGCTATTCAAATGTTTTTACAACTAAATGACAGTATTCGTTGGTACATAATAGTAATATGTATGATTAAGGCCAAGTGCTCTTAAATGATAATGTGGTTTACCGACCCGCCGTGCTTCATCATTAAAAAATGGAAAAAAAATTGAATGAAAAATCAGCAGTTATTTATTTTCGGCCCTGTCAAAAGAAGTGAAAAACTTAAGAAACAGTTTTTTATTTTCCCAATAATTTTTTCCTAAAGCAGTGTTGGCGGTAGGATGAAAAATATCTTAGCCACTGTGGCTGAAACCTCTGAAAAGTTTTAGCCACATTTTCTTTCTTGTAGCCACAATGAAATCATTTACCCAGTATCCATAATATTGGTGATATTGCTCTAGTAGACCTATTGATTTTGCATCTTGTCACAGAAAGATAACTACTCAAGTTGAACCCGTTCATGATTTAGTCTTCATTTATCGAATAAATAACCACACATTTATTTTATGAAAAACTTCCAAGTGGTAGGCAAAGATGTCATGACTGCAGCAGCAGTGTGGAGTCAGTTTTTTTACACTGACCATATAAGCCTGTGTTAATAGACAGGGATATATCCTAACCAATCTAATAAACATGTCTGTCAAACTTTTCTCAACGGTTTCTATTGTATTTTTTCCCGTAGATTTTAAATCTGCCAGATACCATTCGAGATTTTGCATATTTAAGTAACTAATTTGCATATTTCCAAAATGGCCGCCAAAAAAAGTAATCGGCTATAAATACAGTCCCGGCAATCCTAGAAATGTGTTTTTTGGCCATAACCTCGGGTTTTTAGATCCAATACTGCCATTTTGACGACAATATTATTTTTGGGGTTATTGAAAGGTCATAGGTCACGTGATCATTGAAATACAATATCCCACCTTTACGTTTTAGCAAAAAGTGCACAAATTGACTTTTTGGGGATAAAATGATGATTTGAATGCCTGATAATATATATTTAATTTGAGAGAGTTAAATCTCATACACAAGACTATATTTATTATTACAAGATGGCCGCCTTAATTC
This sequence comes from Flabesymbios commensalis, assembly GCA_964017125.1. NCBI lineage: Eukaryota > Metazoa > Annelida > Polychaeta > Terebellida > Flabelligeridae > Flabesymbios > Flabesymbios commensalis. Next base: position 26,367,336 of record OZ024909.1, on the reverse strand, counting down.
AAAATGGCCGCCAGCCGAACCTAAAATTAAGATATCTTAGCTTCTAGATATCCTATTTAAGCGATCTTAGTGTCTAGATTGGGTTTTTTTGAATTAAGGAATACAATGTCAGACATCATTATACTGTCAAATGATTTTTTAGAATTTTGATCTCCATAGTTTGATTTTTTGGCAAAATTGTGTTATATCATAGTTATATTTGAATAACTTCCTCCCAGAACGAGGTTATCATTGTTCTGAATTCACATGCTAACATGATAGAAAGTAAAACCATATACATCACACGTATATGCAGCCATAAAAGAGGTAAATAGACATATCATTTACATTATAATACGGCACTGTTATTTTGTAGAGTATGTAGAACTACTACCCAGGGGGTAAACATCATTTTTTCTGGAAAACTGACACGGTTTGTTTTAAAAGTTCGGGCACCTAAAATAATATCTACATAAATTTAAGATCACAAACTAGGTGCACAACCTTGCAAATCGACTACTGGAAATTGGCAAGAAGCCAATAATGGCGGCCATTACCAAAAAACTAGAATTTGTTGATATATCGGTCAATATTTAAGATAATTTGCTTTTAAAGTTGTCTAGACCAATATTTTCAGGGTCAAAGATCAATATAAAACCAGTCCTGAAGTGATGTTATGTTTTGTAAATATATAGGCCTACCAGTACACACAACTCTGCTTTTATGTTTTGGAAATAATGTTTCACACTGTATATTAATAATCACTTTTGATAAGAAAACAGCGTGAGCATTCGATGTCGTAACAATGATGTTTATTGATCATAAACTTGATATAAAATAAGTATTAGCCCATGCAGTGATATAGCATTTGGTATTATATTCACTTCATAACATAGTCAGTCTAAGGGGTACTAGGATGGTTGCTAGTAGTAGTACTTTTCACACCCACCTGGGAGGGTCATTAGGGATCTATCCCGTCTGTTGCATGTTGTACCGCATGGTACGGAATCACTTGTCTATAACGCTTATCCATGGGAAGCTGCGGCCTACACGTGGCTGGCTTTAATATTATGATGGATTGCCAGCAGGGTAGCCTGTTTCTCCCACTCAATAGGGGTGCCAATGCAGCTCCCACATCAGTGCAGGCACTGATGTTGGCCATGCTAGAGCCTAAACTACAGGCAATAGTGTTTAGCATTAGGTCTCTTACGTGGGATCGGGCAACCCCCATGCCCTATCACCCCACCCTCACGTCATCATCTGCACATCGGTCATCAATGGACACCAATGGACTGTACTGTTTTTATCGTATTATAATATCACTTAAATGACCATTAGTGCCGAGCGACGTTAAGCATTATTCTACGACAACTAGTAGTCAGCCTGAAGTTGCATACAAAAAAATTAAATAATACTTAATATAATACTATCAAAATAACCACTGTTTGCAAGGATTAGCTATATATTAGACATGTTAGAGGATCTTAGAATGTGGGTGTGGTTAACAAAAAATTTATAAAAAAAAGTGTTATAGTGTTGCAATTATCATGTTTATTTTCGATTAAGGTCTCAATTTGTTGTACATGGCTACCTTTACTTAGATATCTCTGACAGTCACATTCTACATAGCATTACTCCAGCAGTTTTTGTTGTAACCTTTCTTGCAGCCACGTGAAATTGTGTGTGTCATATGCGGTGGCCTTGGTGGGTTTGTAGATTTACCTGGGATCAGTTTATCATTTTAAACAACCCGTTCATAATCCCCAGGCTTGCATGTACATGTAAGCTTGGCGATGTAAGCTGACTTGTCAAGTGCTGTTGCCAATGCTGCTTGCTTTAGATGCTGTTCGAAAGCAAGAGGGTGGCAGTAATTTCAGTGATTTGTTATTATTAAACTTGATGAATCTGAGTATATATAGCTATATCACAGCCTCCGAAGTCGGATTATGTGTTCACAAGAAGCTACTTTGCCTGGTCATACACATCTACCGTTATACAATGTAGTTGTGTGCATGTTGCTTTCTACAAACAGTAGTCCCTTCGACAGTATTATTTTCAACGCTCTTAATTTTTGTTTCATGTAACTTTAGGCTAATTATGTTTTGAAGTGATTATTGTAACAAGTGGTGTAACACTACAAGGATTAATTCTTTTGTTAGCTTATAATCAATAAACTTACCATTGTTATCAAATCAAATGTTTTCTTATCAAACGTGATTAATAATATCTAGCGCAAAACATCAATTTCACACTATCAACGCATAGCTTTGTGAACTATTTTGTTAAGAAGACATACAATCACTTCAGGGTTGGCTTTATATTGATCCTTGACCCTAAAAAGATAGAGATATTGACAAAAAAATTTCGGTAATGACGACATTATTGGCCTCCTGCCAATTTCCAGTAGTCGATTTGCAAGGTTGTGCACCTAGGTTGTGATCCTCAATATAACTATAAGTAGATATCATTTCAGGTGCCCAAACTTTTAAAACACGTCGTGTCAGTTTTTTTAGAAAAAATGATGTTTACAGTACAGACAGTGGGGGGGGGGCACTAACATTAGTGAGCGACGCACACCCCTGTCACACTTGTTAGGGCGCTGCGAACCTCCACGTCGCGTCACACTGCACAGGGGGGTGGTGTTAGGGTGGGGCACGCGACAGGTGGATCAAACGCAGACGTGAACGAGGTGATAACGCTATGCACTGCTGTTCAGATAAGCCAGTTTACCCTGACCTCTCATACCAGTCAATGATTTATTAATAAGTCACGTAAAATACAATTCTCGAAGCATTATTTCTTTCACATATTTAAAATATCATTGTATTTTTACAATTGTTATATTATCAACGGCAATGTTTATATTTTTACTAATTTTCTAAAGTGATAATTAGCTAATGTAACTACTATCTTACTGGACGCCGCAGTCGTTCCCATGTTTTGTTGGTTGCTGTCTCAGGGAAGTATAGGCCTGCATGTTTACATACAACTTAATTGACGCTGCTCGGAATGGATCTAGCCTATCTTTTCCTCGCGTGCCGAAGACGTTATATTTTAGTTAAAGTTAAAAATTTGTATCGCCCAGTAAATACAAAACATTTGTATTACATTTATAGAATGCCGGCACAACAGCTTCGACGTTGGTCGGACATTGTATAAATGTTATACAACTGTTTTGTGTTTTCACCCCTCGCTCACTGCTTGTCTCAGCCACGCAAACACTGATAAACCCTGCTTACCTTTCTAAATAAAGAACTTTGCGAGTTAACGTGCAATAATAATATAATTTATATCATTTTTTTGAGTAATGAATAAGCTTTCTGGTGATATTTATGACGAGTTTGTCTGATGAACATTTAAAAAGTTAGGGATTTATATTGGGATGTTTATGACACCTAGCTGACGCACTGACACCACTGACTTTCCCTGCTGTGTAATTGCACCTTGTGAAGCCAAGGGTGCACTAGGTGTCAACTGCTCCGCATATAAATAAATATATGCTTTGAAAACCCCATTCGAACATGATTTTAAATTAGTAACAGAATGTATAATTACACAGTAAAAATAGTTATATCCCCGGAAAACATTTTTTCAGCCACCATAATCTGATATGCGTCCTGGCGCTGTGCCTAGAATATTGACGTTTTTTTACATAATTATAAAACATTTTTATATAAGTTATTTTTAGGAGCAAAATTATTTTCAAAATCTTTCACAGCCGACCATAACACATTTACATGTCTTTTTTTATCTCAGCTGTTTCTGAATGGTAGCCGCTTTATAGCCCTCTCTGTTTTTTGCTATGATGAAAGCAATGTCATGTTGAAATAATTTCATTTTCATTGATGGTGCATGTCCTATGAATGTCACCGATGAACTGAGGAATGTGAGTTTGTTGTATCATTATAAATACTAAAAAAAAACATCTATCTAACTCAGCAGGGCACGCCTCAGAGGCCAACCATCTAACAGTCTGTTAGCGAGTGTCTGGGTAAGACAATCATGACACTTTGATTAAATGCTGGTTTAATGTTGGACCACCGTATGCAATTATGGAAGAAATTATGGCAACAGACGGGAACATTACACATAAATAGTACATGAAATGTAGTCATTCAAAACAAACAAATGCAATAAAAAATATAATATTACTGGTTAAAAACATGAATACATTTAAAACACAAAATACTCATTAGCGTTGAATAATATATTGTAAGTAAACGTTGTAGATTACCTTGGTTGGATTGTTTCATCCCTCAATATATCTGCTAGATAAACTTTAGTGCCACAAGGTAAAACAAAATTATAACTATCGTTACTCAACCGAAGGCTGGCGGGAGTGCCTACTGTTATAGCAGGACTCACGCCGTGCCAGGTCGGGCATGTCCTTTCCTTACACACGGTAATTGCTGCCACAAATCGAGTGCCCCTCCCCCCACCGTCTGTACTGTACCCCCCGGGTAGTAGTTCTACATACTCTACAGAATAACAGTGCCGTGTTATAATGTTAATGATGTCTATTTACCTTTTTTATCGCTGTCATATACATGTGATGTATATGGTTTTACTTTATATCATGTTAGCATGTAAATTCAGAACAGTGTGCGGATGATAACCTTGTTCTGGGAGGGAGTTATTCAAATATAACTAGGATATAACACAATTTTGCCAAAATATCAAACTCTAGAGATCAAAAAGACAACAGAAACCTCTAAACAAGAGCACACTCGACAATAGCCCGCCGCCATTATCGAACTTGAAGTCGTTATTGTGGCCACAAGGTCAAATTATTGACGTAAATGCGAAAAATGACAATAAATCGGCCATTTTAAATTTTTTTCCAGCCATTATTGAACTTGTTCGAGAACTGGTTATTAATAACATGCATAACAGATTTGAAGATGATACATGAAAAACTTTTCAAGTTATCGGCCACAAAGTCTAATTATTGACGTAAAATGCGAAAAATAGCAATAAATCGGCCATTTTGAATTTTCTTTCAGCCATTATTGAACTTGTCTAAGAACTACTTGGGCAATTCCACGGTGTCGGACGTACGTTTCAGACACTTATTTCATGCCTGGTGCCCCAACTGAGAATGAGAATTATATTATGTTGTTGCTATTTCATACACACAACCTCACTATATCATGTGGGACATTTTAATATTTTATGTCATTCACACATATCGGCTATGAGCCAATATAAGGGTGGTGTCGGACGTACGCAGACAAATTGATATTTTGTAAAATAAATCTTCAGTACCATATCTGTCTGAATCCTTGGGTGACTGCATAACAATGTGGCCTGATACTGATAGAGGATAGTGTTGTCTTATTATTAAATATCAAATATTTTTTATTTTCATTTTAATTGTTCTAGAAATTATCAGATATATTTGGTGTCGGACGTACACTCACTTGGTGTCGGACGTACATGTCTGAAATTAAGGATTTTGTTCATCCTGCAACACCCACAAGCAAAGTCAAAAATGTTGCAAATGCTTTTTAACAATCATTTTGAGGGGTTGTCATTCAAAATTACATAATTTTTCAATATATAAGTATAAGATGTTTAATAATAGCAGTACTTTGCCATGCTGTAACCATATCATAACTGTGTTAGGTAAGAGTGAAGTAGATAGTGCTAAGTTAACATCACGTTTCAGCTAGATTTTTGTTTGTAAAAATATAAAAACTGTAATTTACAAAATTAAAATGGCAAGTGAGTGTTTTACAAATCAGCCTTGATGCTGCCCAGGCGAACTGGGCATGGTCCAAGGTTATTTACATTATTTTATTCCCGTTTTCCATTGACAGGTATGTCGGGTGACTCCTCCCCAGACATCATTAATTATCGATGTTCAATAGTCGATGAGGTACCATTAGTTTCGATGCTAGGCCCTTAATAATGCCAATCGGTGTTTTTTTGGTTGGTAAATATGAGGGATGCATTCATCCACCATGTCCATGAACAACCATCAAGCTAGAAGTTCTTCGGAACGTTAGCACTGGTTAGCAGTGGTGCTGAATTCTAGTGTAATTGGCGACTTTGGCTGGATCATATTGTTTATTCAATGGCTTAAATTATCAACAGAGCACCACATTTATTCATCAAAATGCAGTTAAATGGTCATTTAGCACTTTTTACATAATTTTATCACGATCTGTGTGCTGCATCTGGACTCCCAGATTCTTGAGAATATTAATCAAGAATTAAAAGACCTTCACCATGTCAACAGAGATTCAGTGTTGTACATGGTGTCGGACGTACACAAATATTGTGTTTGGCCTGCAGTGAGTTGCATATTCAACATGCAGCATTTGTACTTTTGCATGCAGTTCTGATTGCATATTTGCATTAAGTGTACTATTTGTATTCAACATATTAGATAAATTAAAGTAGATATCCAACTATCATATCTAAAAAATAATATAATTTACTATTTTGGTGTCGGACGTACAAGCTAATTCTCTTACGCATACTTTACACTACTTTGCCATTCACAATTGATGAATAATTTCTCTTTCTGATATTATATCCATCCATTACCTCATAATAAACTGACATGTGGCTCATTGAGCCATTTAGTGAGCATGAGTATACTAAACAGCCTTGTGATTGACACAAGGTGTCGGACGTACATTACAATAGTGTCGGACGTACGCTTGTTTGCATGGCGATAATCAAACAGCCAATCATCTGAGTGACTCCATGTTGCATAGCTGGGGTAATGCTACCATTTCTGTTTTGCATAAGGAATTTAAGAACACTGGATGTGGTTTGTCTACTTGAAAAAAAACATTTTGATAATATTTGGTGTCGGACGTACATATTCGTTTTTATCAATTTAACACAGAATTGTCACACCTGAAAACCCATGTTGAAGACGAGTACAGCTATCAACATATATATTGTTTTCAACAGACATCTTCTACTGATGAACAAACACTGAATATTTCCTACTGGTGGCATTTCTTATGTCATGTAGTGCAAATAATACAAACAGGTGTCAAATTGTGTAATATGTTACCAATGCCAAATAGTGTTTAAATGTTCAAGATCAGCACGATTTTACATCAATGTAGTTCTGTTTCCTGGGCAAACAATTATTGATTCTCAAAATTTGACAAGTTGTCTATGAAATTAAGATATGAAAATGGGAATCAGGCCATTTTAAATTTTTCACACCTAGGTTGACACTTTCATGGAATTGCCCACTTATAAGTAACATGCATAAAAAATTTGAAGAGGATACGTGAAAAACTTTTCAAGTTATCGCGCCCACAAGGTCAAATTATTGACGTAAAATGAGAAAAATCACAATAAATCGGCCATTTTTTTTTTTTTTCCAGCCATTATTGAACTTGTCCAAGAACTACTTATAAGTAACATACATAACAAATTTGAAGAGAATATGTGAAAAACTTTTCAAGTTATCGCGCCCACAGGGTCAAATTATTGACGTAAAATGAGAAAAATCGCAATAAATCGGCCATTTTTTTTTTTGGCCATTATTGAGCTTCTCCAAGAACTACTTATTAGTAATATGCATAACCAATTTGAAGAGGATATGTGAAAAACTTTTCAAGTTTTCGCGCCCACAAGGTCAAATTATTGACGTAAAATGTGAAAAATCGCAATAAATCGGCCATTTTTTTTTTTTCGGCCATTATTGAACTTGTCCAAGAACTACTTATTAGTAACATGCATAACCAATTTGAAGAGGATATGTGAAAAACTTTTCAACATATCGCGCCCACAAGGTCAAATTATTGACGTAAAATGTGAAAAATCGCAATAAATCGGCCATTTTTTTTTTTCGGCCATTATTGAACTTGTCCGAGAACTGGTCATTAGTAACATGCATAACAAATTTGAAAAGGATATGTGAACAACTTTTCAAGTTATCGCCCCACAAGGTCAAATTATTGACGTAAAATGTGAAAAATCTCAATAAATCGGCCATTTTTTTTTTTTCGGCCATTATTGAACTTGTCCGAGAACTGGTCATTAGTAACATGCATAACAAATTTGAAAAGGATACGTGAAAAACTTTTCAAGTTATCGCGCCCACAAGGTCAAATTATTGACGTAAAAGGTGAAAAATCGCAATAAGTCGGCCATTTTGAATTTTTTTTCAGCCATTATTAAACTTGTCCGAGAAGTGGTCATTAGTAACATGCAAAACAAATTTGGGAATGAAACATGAAAAACTTTTCAAGTTATCGCGCCCACAAGTAAATGTTAACGCCGACGCCAACGACGCCGAACTTCAATTGCAATAGCCCACCTTTTTTAATTAAAATTAAAAGGCGGGCTAAAAAACATTTGACAGTATAATGATGTCTGGCATTGTATTCCTTGGTCCAAAAAAACCCAATATAGACACTAAGATCGTTTAAATATGATATCTAGAAGCTAAGATATCTTGATTTTAGGTTCGGCTGGCGGCCATTTTGAATTATGGCGGCCATCTTGTATTAATAAATATAGTCTAGTGTATGAGATGTAGCTCTCTGATTATCAGGCATTCAAATCATCATTTTATCCCCAAAAATGTCAATTTGTGCACGTTTTGCTGAAACGTAAAGGTGGGATATTGTATTCCATTGGTCACGTGACCTATGACCTTCCAATGACCCCAAAAATAATATTGTCGTCAAAATGGCATTATGGGATCTCAAAACCCGAGGTTATGGCCAAAAACCACATTTCTAGGATTGCCTGGACTGTATTTATAGCCGATTACTTTTTTTTGCCGGCCATTTTGAAAATATGCAAATTAGTTACTTAAATATGCAAATTCTCGAATGGTATCTGGCAGATTTGAAATCTATGGGAAAAAATACAATAGAAACCGTTGAGAAAGGTTTGACAGACATGTTTATTAGATTGGTTAGGATATATCCCTGTCTATAGGCGTTCCCTGTTCTTGACGAATAATCACTTTGATTGATGACTTCGCATTCCTCCTTAATGGAGTATCAGGCAAAGGGAATGTAATAAGCGGCCCACCAACTAATCGCTTAGTTTTGTACAAAAAGGAGTTTTGTCCCAGCGAGGTGGTAGCTTTTAATAATTTTGAATGATTGCTTATTCATGAATGTTCTATCACAAGTTGTTACGTCTGTTGAGGCTAATCTATATAGGTCGATCACTGACACAGTGCCAGTGACAGGTAAAACGATCACGCCTAATCCATTGCAATGGCCCGATGCCGCGATGGTAATAAAATGTAAAACACAAATTATTGAATGCAGCTACAAAATAACTCATAACACAAAGGTTGTGATACAGTGACACTATAAACATCACATGATCAGTGTATATAAAACAACATCGTATTATCAAGTGGACAGAATAGGTCTACGCCGTGGTCGTCCGCCATTTTTTTTTTGTTGAGGATGTAAACAAACAGAGTTTGTGTTGAATATAGTCTATAATATAGGCTATTATTGCTATATTTAGAGATCGGCAATATTGAAAATGCTACCAAGATCGATTGAGAATTTTAAAAATCAAATAAAGCCATGTTTATGTAAAAAAACGATGGTAATGCAGTCGTTTTTCAAGCGACTTTTACCGCGAAAACGGCTCAAGATCATCTCGTTTTTGTATTCGCCACTGTGGCTAAAGACATCACAAATCTTTCGCCACAAGCCAAATATCTTCGCATTTGGCGACGTGGCGAGCGGCCAGCGCCAACGCTGCTAAAGTACAGTATTTATTAGAATAATCGCTCAGGGCTGTAATTAGAATACCCCGCCAGGCTACAGGGGGATGCTTATATGAAAAAAATGGCGTGAACATTTTTCGTTCTTAAACTTTTCATCGGTAAATATTGTATAGCAAAAAAGCTAGACCATCTGGCATGTAATGCAATTCAGGGCTAAAAACTTTAATTTAACCAGTTTAATGGGTTTATAGAGGGACGTCGTAATTACAAATTTACTACATGTCAAATGGTCTAACTTTTAAACTACATAATATTTTTTGATAAAAATTTCTCGATAGTTGCAGCGTGACTCGAAAATAGTCCTTGCAAAATTTCATGAACGACTGAGAAATCGGCGAAAAACATGCGATACAGGTTAATCTGACGGCGGGTATAGTCTATAATTATGCCTAGCTCGCATCAATTTACAATAAATAATGCTAGTCTTTCAACATGGGGAAGCTATATATTTATTTCTCTCGAATCCCTGTTAGCAATCACACATGTATTTTTAATATTTATTATGCATAAAATAAATAAAAAATCACCTCATGTGCTTTGATTTTTTTTACAGAATGAAATGCAAGACAAATATAATATTATCTTTCTAGTGGCAGTGTTTGCAGCAGCCGCCCGCAGTTGACCTGGCCTGCCCTAGGCACAGCTCTCGGCAAACACGATACATTGACCCAATGTTGTTTTAATGTTGACCTACCATCTTCTACGTCGGCACAGCATCAAAACAACATTGTGTCAAAATCTTGTGTTTGCTGGGAGGTTCTCCCCCCTGAAATTTAGTTAATATCAAATGGGATGGTCCAAACCCCCTCAGTTACACTCTTTTGTCACTTCTGATCAGATTCAAATACATGTAGGCCTATGAATTTATTATTTTTAATTATTATTGCAGTGGGCTTTCAGGGCCTGCTATTTCATATTAAATTAATGGTGACAAAATCTCATGACAATCGCTTGAGTCCACCATCGGACAGACTATACTCTGTTTCATCAGATCCTGGGAGTTGACTTTTTTCAAAATTTTGTGGAATTTTGTTGTGTATTTTGTAAGTTAGACCATTTGGCATGTAATACAATTTTAGTTTCACGGTAATCGTGAAATGAGAGCTGTAATTCTGAAAAATTATTACATGCCGAATGGTCTACAGTCTGTCCGACGGTGGAAGATGGTCCAAAATAAAAGTTAGTTTTTCGGTATCCAGTCAGTCCATTCTCAAGCGATTTTCATGAAATTTTGTAAACCCTATTTTCTAGTCATTTGGCATCGATCCTGAAAATTTCGTAAAAAAATACTGCGTAATTTAAAAGTTAGACCATTGGACATGTAGTCAATGCCTATTTATGACGCTCCTCTATAACATGTATAAACCCATTAAATTTCATTCCAGTTCATTCTCAGAATTGCGTTACATGTCAAATGGTCTAACTTTTGAAATACTAAATGGAATTTCGCTAAATTTTCAGGGTTGTTGCCAAATGACAGGATAATAATGGTTACAAAATGTTGTATAAATCGCCTCAGAATTGACTGACTGGATACCGAAAAGCTAACTTTCATTTTGGACCATCCTCCACCGTTGGACAGACTATAGCTTCCATAAGAAATGTGAAAATATATTTATTTAACTAAAGACATACTAAAGACATACACTATATACAATGACATACACTATACAATGACAATAGGCCTACAATGATAATACAATAATAATACAATGATAATATTAATTACTAAATTATTAAATAAATATTTAAAAAAAAGTTTTAAAAGTCTGTGGTTATGTATACATTGTTGGCGAGCCTAAACGGGCACACTTTCTCAGCAATGTCTTGCAAAGTAATACCCGTGTCACCGGCTTTGCATTTCCTAAGTTGCCACCTAATTGTCACATCCGTCACATTTTAATGCATGTTGACGGGGTCTGACCACTTCTGTGCAGGCAATGCATAAAGAATCAATTGTAGAAAACAGAGCGTCATGTACAGTGTGGTAATCAAAGATCGAATGATTATGAGAAAAAATGCCAGCACTTAAATATCAACATCCTTGCAATGTTGGTGCGTTACAGTAATTACAGTAATTACAGTAATTATCCGTTATAGCACGAATCGTTACTACACGAATCGGATATAACACGATGCAACCATGGATCCCAAAATTTTACACTATCTTTTTTACAATTTTTCTGGAAAAATCGTGTTATAAATATTTGAACATACAATTAAGCATGAAATTGTCCGCCAACGTCACATGTTAATCTTGCAGTAGCGGTAGGCCTAATCCTTCACGCATGACGCTCACGCAAGGTCGCCGGCAAGTGGTATTGCACAGCACATAACGTGTCAGGATGATTGACAGTCTCGTATGATCTCTCGTTGAGAGTGACATTTCACGAAATTTTGACACCTCTACTCTCAATACATGACGTCATTAAACACTGTACATGACATGGACTTGTATACACAGCGTCACTCTGTTCACGCACGAGTCCTGTATTCCTGATTCAACTAATTTTACTTCTACTGTTCATATTAGACACATTCAACCAATTCACATTTTTATTATTTACAAATAATAATTAATATAACTTCGAAAACTCTGATATTTGTACAGTGAATAAGGCCCGGAAACAACGTTATGCTACAAGTATATAGTATATTGTCCCGTGTCGGTTATTTATATTACTGCATCCCGTGTATCTCCAGTCCAGTCATATCATATCTAGTAGTACTAGATAAAATCGGGCCATTTCGTATAACACGATTGGCTTATAACACGATTCGTACTTATGGACCCCACCGATCGTGTTATAACGAATAACTACTGTAACTGTTATTGCAAAAAAGTAATCACATAATCATATAATGATATACCGTACTATAAATAATGTAATCACGATCACTGTAAATAACTTCATAATATAATATGAAGGATTAAAGCCTTCTCTAAATCTCCATACTTATCTAATATACTGATAGATATTATACCTTCCTATGACCTAGGCGGCTAATAGGTCCTACATGGTTTATGTGTGACAATAAATATTATGACTAATGTTCAAAACTTGAAATATATTTTTATTTTCACTGCCTAATGCATTCTAACGTTGTGGCGAACCTTCCTATGACTTTTGTGGCGAACCTTCCAAAGCTGTGTCGAACCTTCCAATTTTGTGGCGAACCTTCTCTGTGGCGAACCTTTCTGATACCTTCCATAATACACAAGTGACAAGTCACAACAAAATTCCACCAAATTTTTAGGGAAGTTGGTGATCCCATAAAAAAATTCGCTGAAAAAAATTAAACAGCGCCCAAGCAAAATAAAAAAGGCAGTGGCTAATCGTACGTGATTCTTCATAATGTGACTCTATGAGACTATGAGCAGCCTCGTTTACGAAATGACAGGCTCCCATTGACTCCCATTAAAACTTTCCCGTATGAATAGCCACTCCGAATAAAAAAAGGCTAGACTACTCGCAGGATCTGGTGAAAGAGACTGTGAGGTGACTGTAGGCATAGCCCCTACTGAAATGTACTGGCCCCTGTAACGTTAGAGTAGACCTAGACCTAGTCTAGCCTATTCTATTTCTTCTGAAAAATATTCGATTTTTTTCTAACAAAATGTTGACGGAGTTAAAATACAGACATGGTTTAAGAGCACGGGAACTTTTTCACACGTTTCAATACTGACAAATTTGAACAACAACTATACCATCTTACAACTGATTCAATTTTGGGCGATATAATTTGATAGATGGGGGTTTATTACTAGAAAGTTATCAAACTTCTCTAGACGACTTCCCAACTTTCAGAATCCATGTTCCACTGGCCACTGCGGCTTCTTGAAATTGCTGCCCCGCACAAAATTCCTACGACATTTAAATTATTCTATGTTTAATTGTAAATATATTTTCTTACAAAATATAACAAAACGATTTTCTAAAAATATTAAATATAATATTTTCTTGAGCTAGATTATTTAAATCATGTAATTGTCATCAACTTTTCCTCTTAAAAGCCCAATCATTTCTCAGCCATTTTTGTTGGCGGCCGAATTTATAACAGGTCAAGGTTGACTTCCGCTGTAAACAAACAGGGAGTTGCAAGTGTCAGTGAGATGTCAAAATGTCATTGTAATTTGTAATCAATGCTGGTAGAACAGAAAAACTGGACTTGAAACACAATTTCAAAAGTTATTTAAATCACGATTTTAATTATGGCTCGCAGTAGCAAATTGAAGTTCAGTAAAATAGACTAGACAGGGGTAGAATTAAACGTTGAGGAGGGTCTGACTCTGCCAGTCTCTGGCATTTTTTTTTATTAAATTTAAAATTTTACAATTTTATTACATGGCAAATGGTTTAACTTTTTACCCCCATACCTGTCAACATTGAGAAATCTGAAACAGGGAGATTTTATCTGGTTCCGCGTACACTCACTTAGGCGAGGGGTGCGGGGGCCGCCTAGGCCCCCGAAAGCTCAGCCTCAGGCGTTCAAAGTCTTTTCTGAGGGCATTCCTGCTGTTTCCTGGTACATTCACTAATAAATTCTGAATTTTTTTAATTATTATCATCAAAGCCAAGATTCAACATCAATTTTGGACTTGGCTGATCTCACGAAGGAAAAAGTCATTGTATCATTGCCAGATATTTAGTAGGCCCTATATAGATCTATATGCTGTTATGTGATTTAGTCGAATTTTTTAGTACATTTTCGAAATTCTATTTTTTCGGAAGCATATATCATAATCTAACAAAAAAATATGGTTGGCGGCCATCTTGAATTAATGACGGCCATGCATGTTGACATAGGCTACATGTGCAGATATTTATTTGTCTGAATATCTCGCAAATAGTTATTAGATTCTTCAGTTTTTTGTGTCTAATTATGTGTTTGTATAGGCTGGGAATCGATTGGAATATACCAAAACACTATCGAGTTAAAATAAATACCCCAAAAATGACATATTTTATATGCATTTCATGGACGTACATAAGAACGCAAATTGTGACTCGATTAAATCCATGCACAATCAATGCCAGTCCCCAATTCGCTCACCTTACCCTTACTTTAATATTAACCAACTGTCCATCAAACAGAACTGGAAGGTGCAACTAAAGCCAGTGAGGCGTGGAAACTAGCCCGGTTCCTAAAGAGGAAGCCATCATCTCAGTCCACGAGTGATTCAGTTTCCCACTCATCACCAGGCTTACCAATCCAATCATATTCTTAAAAACCCAAATATATACCTCCCTGGGTTTTGTATAATTCAGTGGTAATAGTATCACACCAATGTCAAATGAACAAGGAGTTAATTAAGGTTTTATGGAGTAAAGTTTTATAATATTGTGTACGTCGTGATGCTCTGTTGAAAGTGCTCAGTGTCTTCAATCAATCTTTGGTAGAATCTGATATACACTGTAAATAGCAGTGTCACTGTTACAATGGTTATACAATTTGTCAATACTAACACAAAAATCGAGGAAATCAGACCCATAGTCTTGAAAGACAGCGTATCTGATCTTGAAAGACTGTGTAGCTAATCTAGTAGAAGCCTACAGTATAACATGTATAAGTAAAGAGATATCATAACCGAGCAAAAATGACTGACTGCTGCAATGGATGCATTGAACCTAAGTGAACATTTTTATCAATTTGATTCCCCCAATTTGATTCTTGTGTGTATAGTTCTCTACCTACAATAGAGTGGCAAAAATATATATGTTTATGTATGTATGGTCATGTTTAATGACCACGGATCCTCAGGCACTGGAGCGAAATGTAAAAGGGTTAATTCTCTATCAAAGTAAATCTCATTGACAGTCAGGTGTCTGTCAAGCGCAAGAACATCTCAATAAGATCCACAAAAGGGATGTTGCTATTATAGCGGACATCAAGAACAATCCAGAAGCTCTGCTGCGATATTGCTTATTAAGCTACTTCAATTGACAACTAAAGTCCTTAGTGCAAAAACCCTTTAAAATATGTGTTGGCCATTGGTATTGAATGACGCTTCATTCAAATCTAATAATGTTATTGGAAATAAATAGAATAATGTGATGACTCCAGTTTGTTTTCTGACGATAAGATAAGATAAGGGACGCACCATTAGATATCTGGGGGGGGGGGAAGGCTAGTGCGTTTGTTGGTTGCATACTTTTTGTTCTACCTCCACGAGAAAACAATTTTTTTTTTGGCGATCAACGTCAGACAATTTTTTTTATGTTTCGTCAAAAATAAAAGATTTTTTTTTGTTGCATGCTTTCCCTAATATGTGCGTTACCATTTGGTGGTTTTTCTGGTCAACATATTTTTCATAAATTTCGACAACAAACTTTCTTCTTCTTCCCACATTTTCAACAAACTTTTGTCGCGACAAACTATTTTTTTCATTTGTTTTATTAACCACAAGGGTCGACTTTGAATCAAATAAAATAAAGGCATGAAATTCCGGTGATGGTACTTCTCCTTGTCATCGCAAAGTCATTCGGGAAATGAGTTGATCTGAAAGAGGTGATTGGAAACTCTTCACCACGGACAATCAGCAGCTTATGGGTTTTGATGGTCGAACACATCAACAGATAAAAACTGAGCAATGCGTACACCACCAGAATATACAGATCATATATGTATGTTACTTAAAGAACGGCCCGTTAGTAAGCTCTTTGCAAAGATTCAGTTGATAATTGCAGCGATCTGGTTTTGTGGGCATAATTGGCACAAAGTCGCAGAGTTGATAATTCCACGCAGATCAGAGACTTCACTAGTAGTTTTTGGGAAGTAAAAAAAATGAAGAATTTCTAACATTTTTTAACTGAGAAAGTAAGAAGCCACTCTCTATCCCCACACAGGCCCGAATGTCCAAAGGGTGTGACTGGTGAATGTATACATACACCAGTCACACCCTTTGGACATTCGGGCCTGTGTATCCCCACGCTGACAAGGCTAATTAGACCCGCAGGTTTGCGTTTATAAGTAGGGACGTCAAATGCAACCGCAAACGTCTGTCAAATTTGAGGTCTTTCCTTTTGTAAAAGATAATTTTTCGGTTTTGCAAATAAGTGACTGAGAAAGCCGGATAGGGCCTACAGGTTTGTGTAAAATTTATTCTAGATTTGAAAAATTCACTTTATTTTCGTGTGAAGTGGAGCGCAAATAGGCTAAACACAGCTACCCCCTGTCGGAAAAAAATGACTTTTTACAATCAGACTTCCCTTCATAACATTTCTAAAAATTGAAATTGCAAAAAAAAATTCTGATTTGTTTTCTGCAATTTTTTTCCAAATTTCCATAAAATTTAAAAAAAATTCAACAGATGAAAAAAATGGTCTGACCTCACTATCATAGGCACGATGGCAGAGTTATTTAGGTAAACAGAACATTTATTTTCCAGAGGTCAAAATAATTTTAAAACGGGAGAAAATGACGTGAAACGGGAGGTCGGGAGATGCCCCTCCAAAACGGGAGGCTCCCGCCGAAAACGGGAGGGTTGACAGGTCTGTACCCCTGTTAGGATTTTAATAGAAAAGGCACTTGACAATAAAATATAATTTAACTTTTTCATTAACTCTGCTTGATTAATTTTATTCTACAGGGTCTTACGATTTTAAAAAGGCCTCATTTTTCAAAATCAGATAAGGAATAAAAAAGTTACGGCAAAAAATGTATTTTGAAACAGGCTTTTTATGTGTATGATAACATAGAGACAAATTGAAATAAAATTGTGATTTTGTACTGTTTTTTTATGGTCAGCACTGTACTGAAATGCTGTAGCTGTGCCAAAAATGTTCAAATTTGGCACAGCCACAGTGATAGCTATAAAAAACAGGAACAATATGCTGTTTATTTTTTTCAAATATCTCAAATAGTTTTTGAGATATTGTCATTTTTGCCCATGCAAATTTGCCTTTTCTCCGGTATTGTTAAGAACCGCAGAATATTTGCAGGAAAAAGCCTCTTTTTTCATAAAAATGAAAAAACATCACAACTTTTCTTAAAATTAACAATACTTTTTCAAATTTAAATATATAATAACCTGACATTTTTAGGTTCGGTAAATAATATGGAACGTGATTGCACATTTAATTATTTTTTTCGGTGACCTTGACCTTCAATAATGTCAGTGAAAGGTCAAGGTCAAATGCAAAAAAAATGCTAAATTTCATTTTACGCCAATTTTTTGTGGCCTGGAAAAAAGGTAAATGCTACCCCTTTGCTTCTTATAAAATTTTACAGACATGTTCGAAAATATATACTTTAACTGTACCAATAGGTTATTTTATTGTACTAGGTCCCAGAACAAAATATTTAGTTTTAGAAGTACAAGCTAATTTTCAAAAATCTGTACATTGGGCGATAATACAGGTTTCGCCATTATTTTTCTTCCAGACCCTAGTTCCACAGTGTTCTAAGTTTAAACCATCATAAAAGTTATATTTTCAAATAAATAAAACACATTTTCATGCCTTCAGAGACCATAACATTTATACCCTTTTTTCTACAAAAACGACCAAAAAACGACGTCATAAATTTCCTTTTTTTAGACCCCAGTTTCATGTTTACACAAGTGCCTACCTATACCGAAAAGTTCCTATTTTTTTTTATATACTTGCCGTCAAATTACCCAGGATCGCATGATTTTCGGCGATTTCTCCGTCAATTCAGAACCGATTTCCTTCAAATTTGGTAAAGGCCATTTTCTATTCAAATCCTAACAGCCCTGAAAATTTCCTAAAATTATATAGCGTATTTCAAAACTTAGACCATTTGACATGTAATGAATTGAAATTACGAGGTACCTCTTTAACCCCATTAAACTAATTTTACAATTTTATTACATGGCAAATGGTTTAGCTTTTGAAATATTATTTTGCGAAATTTTTACCCCTGTTAGGATTTTAATAGAAAATGGCCTCTGCAAAATTTCAAGGAAATCAGTTCAAAATTGATGGAGAAATCGCCGAAAATCATGCGATCCTGGTTAATCATTTTTAATTTGACGGCGAGTATAATCCTAAAACGTTAGTATATCGTCCAGAATACAGGAAGGTTCGCCACAGGGAAGGTTCGCCACAGGAAGGTTCGCCACAGAATTGGAAGGTTCGCCACAGCTTTGGAAGGTTCGCCACAAATGTCATAGGAAGGTTCGCCACAACGTTAGAGTGCAATATAAAACAAGTTACTAACTGTTTATTGAAAGATAACAACAATTATTATTGTTTTATCATTGTATTTCCATTGTATTTCCATTGTATTTTCATTGTATTATTGTTGTAATAACTAATAAACAGTTAGTAACTTGTTTTATATTGCACTCTAACGTTGTGGCGAACCTTCCTATGACATATGATTTGTGGCGAACCTTCCAAAGCTGTGGCGAACCTTCCAATTCTGTTGCGAACCTTCCTGTGGCGAACCTTCCCTGTGGCGAACCTTCCTGATACCATCGTCCACCCCGTCTTTTCGTGTCTTTTCCGTATAATGTCTGACCGGTTGAGGGTTTTCCAATCCACAGGACTGGCAAGTCAAGGAAACTGCCATTCCTGAGTAAAAACTGTCCTTACTAGAAATGGCTTTTGTCCTAGGATGGCCTTAAATTTGCCAGTTCATCGGAATGGCTAATAACAAATGTTGCCATTCCTGCACATTTTTTGGCAGTATCGGACTGGAGGAATGGACTTATTTCGAGCCCTGTTAGAGGCCTATCCTAGGTCTACGTCTTAGACTAGTCTTAGACTTAAGCCTACACAGGCACAGCCTCAGCTAGCCTAAAACCTACAGTCTATGACACAATAATTATCTGTAGCGCATGCTTTTCGTTGATTTATCGGTCAATTCTGAACCGATTTCCTTGAAATTTTGCACAGGACATCTTCTAGGTCTAGTCTTGTCCTAACATCGGTAAAAATTTCGTAAAGTTATATGCAGAATTGCAAAAGTTAGACCATTTGACATGTAGTAAATTGAAAATATGACGTCCCTCTATAAACCCATTACGCTAATTCTGGAATTTTATTACGTCAAATGGTCTAACTTTTGAAACATTGAATATGATTTTGCGAAATTTTTACCGATGTTAGGACATGACTTGGAAATGTCCTGTGCAAAATTTCTAGGAAATTGGTTCAGAATTGACTGAAAAATCGACGAAAAGCATGCGCTCCAGATAATTGTGTCATAGACTTTAGTGAGCTACAGACACACTACCTAGTCACAGTAGGCCTACTTAGCCTGCCTAGGCTACGCTACAGTCACTCAGCTACAGGGCCAGAGGCAGAATCCACATTCCCAGATTGACTCATTGAGTCTCACGGTGACACAGACACATCATCACATCACAGTTCACACATGACACTATTAACAGAGCAGTGAGACTGAGTCTGAGACTAAGTCTAAGAGCATCTTTAAGGGTTTTTTCAGAGGGCCTACTGTTTGGGGGCTTTAACAGTTAGGCTAGCCTTAGGCTTAGGCCTGTTAGGGTTAGGCCTACTGACATAGTTAGCAGTGGTTAGGCTCCACGGAAAAAAAAAATACTAAAATTCAAATTTCCACATGAAAGACCTTTAGTTTAAAAAACTTTGAAAATGGTGGTTGAACTTGAAGTAGCCTAACTTGATGGGATACCCTTAAACAAGTTCCCAAGTTCCCAAGTTCCGGGAACTTCAAGTTCCTAATTTTCAAGTTCCGGGAACTTCAAGTTCCGAAATTCTGAAAAAAAAGTTACCAAAAAAATTGTTTTTTCCCATTTCAACAAAAAAAATTTAGATACTGCCTTTTGCCTTTCCACGCATTATAGTATTGCCAAGCTGCGCGCATGAATGGAATTAAATGTGGTTTTCTAGACTAGGCCACTTTGTGCACATGGGCCTATGCCAGAGAAGGGTTCGAACCAGCGATCTCTGATTTCCAGGCTTTAACCACTGCACCAGAGACAGCGCACACTTATTTTGATGTTCAAATGACGAATAAGGCCTCTATGTGTAGGCCCGACATTGACCCAAAGTTGAGTTAGGGGCCTAAGGTTTGCCCAACATCTGTGACCTTACAGCAGCATTAATCCAACATAGGGTCGATGTCTGTTTGATGGGGAGATTTAGAGCTAGTATTAAGCAGCCATTAACAGAAGTGTTGATCTGAGTAGGCCCAGTTGTTTTTCAAGTTCAAAGACTATTATATATCATTGATCATGCCGCTATAGCAAAATATATAATGATATAGGCCTACAAATCACACCTCGCAGATGAATCCATGTAGTCTCAACGTTGGTCCTTAAAATATCATCGACCCTGTTTTCACTGTTATTAGGTACTGACACATGTCATAATTTTCTCACGGATCGAGATGCTTGTTGATTGCCGGGGGGGAGGGGGGGGGGGGGGGGTGCAAACAGCGTCGCGCGTGGAGGAAATACCTCAATAGCTTTACAGGATATTAAATAATAGATCCCATCAAACACGACAAAGACCCAATACTAGTAATCGTTTAATAATTTAGATTTTGTATAGTAAATTTGCTGTTCTATTGCAAATTTTATTTCATACCTGTAGACCTATATATTTAATTTCACATCGTGAAATGTTTGCCAAGATCGCCTATAAAGAAAATATAAATATGTGAAAAACTAACTTTAGTCTACAGCACTTAAAATTAATAATGGGTACCAAACTGTTTTCCCGACCAAAAACGATTTTTTGCAAATAATGTTTTAATACATTTTTTTTTGGAATTTCAGAACTTGAAGTTCCCGGAACTTGAAAATTGGGAACTTGAAGTTCCCGGAACTTGGGAACTTCGGAACTTAAGAACTTGGGAACTTCGGAACTTGGGAGCTTGTTTAAGGGTATCCCTAAGTTGATAGCCATAATGATAAGCGGTTGCGGAGATATCGCTATTTATGTGGCTCTGTTGATGTCAACTTTTAGCCTAGGCCTATAGGCCTACAGAATTCCAGCAGAGCTTACTCTAAATTCTAATGACCTCCCAAAAGAGTACGAAGTGACAGCATATACATTCGTACGGAAGCTCATTAGAGTAAGCTCTACTGGAATTCAAACCCGGTAGGAGACGGTGGCCCAACATTATTTCACAATTGGGCCAATGTATCGTGTTATCCTGGTAGTGGCCTTTCGCGGCATAAAGCGTCACCCGCATGGAATCTAGAGCAAACACGGGACAATCACCCAATTCTGTTTCAATGTTGTGCCAGTGTTGAATTTGATTGACCGGCATTGAACCAGCAATGGGCTGCGACGCTGGCCAAACATTGAATCGGTATTGGGTGGGTAGGCCTACATTGTGTGTACCAGGTACATCATATAGACGCGTACACTGACTTATCAGCGATGGTGGTGGGGAGAATAGGCCTACATGTTGAATTTAATTGTCTCCTTGTATATCCTGGACATTTAGGATTCTGGCCCATGAGGAAAACCAATACAGCTATTTTTACAAAATATTTGGCCAATTTTTTGTCTAAAGCACTCAAACAGACTAAATCCAGGCCTCGGAGTTTGTGAACTCCTTTTTAGTTATTAGGACCGGCCTGCCTGAGTTTGTATCCTATTTAGGGGAAAGAGGGGTACTGTGTGTGAGAATCGATTCACATTTCTGTACACCAGTCCTTATGAACAGGTCCTTAGGTTAAGTAGGCCTACTTTTGTCTTTAACAAGTGTTCAGAAAAAAATATTCACGATTATATTTGTGGTTAAGAGCTTAAAGGGTTTTGGTTGGAATAATGTCGCCCAGCGTCGCAGACGGTGGCCCAGCATTACATCAGCATTGAGCCAATGTATTGTGTTATCTGGTGTTTCTTGGCCCGGGATGTTAAATGTCACCAGCATAATGCAGCCGTCAGAAAACACAGTATGTACAATCACCCAATACTGTTTCAATGACGGGCCAGTGTTGAAGACTGTGGATCAACATTGAAACAGCATTGGTTGAATGCCACGTGTTTGCGCAAAGTATACAACACAGCCGTTGATAGATTAGTGGTGGGCCAGCGTCGCTTGCCCAACATTGAACAGGAATTCGGCGGGTAGGCCTACATCCTCTGTACCAGGTACATCGTGGGTAAGTATTGAATGAATGTTGGCCAGCGCTGGTGATGGTGGTGGAAGGAATACACGTCGAAGATTAAATGGAACTTGTCTCCTTGGTTCTTACCTCAATTATATCCTGGACATTTAGTATTCTGGCCCATGAGGAAGACCAATGCACTGATTTTTTGTCTATAGCACTCGAAGAGACTAAAGCCGGGCCTTAACTAGTTGGTTTTAATCTAAACAATATTCAAGAAATATGATAGTAAACCTCGCAATCAGGATTTGTTATATCGGTATCTTTTCAGGGCAGAATGTTAGAGTTTCATCATTTCAAACGTTTGATGAGGATATGTGATAGAGGACTGACTCACTACGTACAGGGACAGTCTCCCAGACCTAATATCCGTGAATATTTCTACTACATCGATCACCAAGGGCAGGTTAGTGGTTAATAATCACCGTTGTGAGTGTTGCTATTTTTCCAAATTAACTGACAGAGTCAGTTTTGATAGACTGAGACTGAGACTATTGGAGCGACAACACAGCAACACGAGATGTTGCACCAATTCTGTCTTAATGTTAGGCCACCGTCTACGATGCTGGCCCAATATTAAAAAGTTATTTTAACACAATAAATGATCTAATACCAGTGCTCACTTCACAATGCAATATTCCATCACAGCACACAACATTACTTACGGTAGATTTATTCATATATGATAGCTTCTTCTTCATAGGCTATATCCCCCTGGGCTATATCAATGATACAAGGAGCCTTTTAGACGTCTAGATTAAAGAAAGCACTGCACTGCACTTCTAATTAAATATGTGCGTATCAAACAGGTACATTTCTAATGAGAACTCAAATGGTACAATTACTTGAAGATTTATGATTCACAATCCGCACTGACCGTAGATTTGAAGATTATTACGTATTGCCGGCGTGTGACACTGGCCCACCCCCGATTCAACAGTGAATCAACGTCACAGGCGTTCGCCCATTTTTGAACCAAGGTTGGTCCGTAATGTCTAGTTTAATTATGGGTATTATATGTATGTGTTATTTCTGTGACCCGTTACACTTCCTCGGTGTACGTACACATCACATAAGAGGATGTGTACACATCGCTTTAAGTATATACTGAGGTAACAAACGCGAGATATTGACCCAATGATGGGTCAATGTTAGCCCACCGTTTACGACGCTGACCCAACATTGACCCATCATTGGATCATTGTTTATTTGGAAGAGAGTGAGTGAGTTATTAATCAGGCTGGGCCAGGAGAGGTAAGTCTTAGGTTACCTAGGGTGGGGCTCATGGGGCTTAACGATTAAGAGCTCTTGAGGTCACATATTAAAATTGTGACGCAGATAATATCGGATTAGCTGACTGCTGATCGAATTGTCACCTGCTCAATTAATAGCCTACCGGGTTTTTGTCTGTGAAGCTGAGTGGGTGGTGGAGTGGTTGCGCCGAATGCCTGTGACGGCGGAGCTTACGGACTCGTCCCCTGCCCTGGAATTCAGGTTTAAAATCCGTGAAAAATAAGTATTGGAGGAGCCTCCGTGACCGAGAGGTAGCGTGCTCGGCCACAGAACTTTCGAATCATGTGTCTGGAGGGCAATGTCATCCCACTATACAGGAAGTTCCCCCTGGCTCTGCTTAGCTTGCATACTCACAAAGGTGGCCGAAAACCCCATTTATTTATTCATTTACTCCCACCAAACACTTTGCTGTGAATTTCTACTTTTGCGCCCATATAGATGATTATTAAATGTCATAATTCCTTTCGATTATGACAGCTGACTCAACCATGTGTAGCCTTGTCTGTCTGGTTCAACATCTCACACAAATGTCACGATCTTACGCAAATTGCACAATTTTCCACCCTCAACTTCCCCCATCTTCCCTCGAGCAAGGCTTGGCTTCTGATGGTGCAGACCAGGTCTGCGACCTCGAGAAGCCAAGCCTTGCTGTAGGAAAGATGGTTTCCTCCAGTTTAGTAAAGTCACAATCAGTTCGCACAGTCCACATCTGCAGACACAAGAGACTTAAAAGGACGTATCAGGAAGTGTAGGCCTGCGGGGGGAGGGAGGCTAACGTTCTATATCTAGGCTTTATATTATAAATATTTTTCATTTGTATTGTGATCACAGTGTTTGTATGAGGTTTTCTATTTTTTTAATCAATCAATCAATCAATCAATCAATCAATCAATCAATCAATCAATCAATCAATCAATCAATCAATCAATCAATCAATCAATCAATCAATCAATCAATCAATCAATCAATCAATCAATCAATAACTCAATCAATCAATCAATCAATCAATCAATCAATCAATCAATCAATCAATCAATCAATCAATCAATCAATCAATCAATCAATCAATCAATCATTCATTCATTCATTCATTCATTCAATCGAAATTATTATTCAATTGGTCAATTAGTTAGTTAACCAAATAATCAACTGATTAATAATATTTTTTTGTATTTAGTATTGCTTTACATTTTATTTTCTACTTTTTATAAATTTTTCAATGCGGGCGCCAGTGTGAATACAGGTTGGTGTAACAGTGGTCAACTAAGTGGTACTAGAAGATCTGATATATATAAAATGTAACTGTTATCTTGCTCACCTAATTTCAGCAGCTGTAATAGTACAAACTATTGAAATGATCCATTATCATAGTCATGAATAGTAAGTGTAGGACTAGTAATCCCACAATATGAGCAATATGAGGCCATATGTTGTGTAACGAGATCAGGCCTACAGAACGACAGATTAACGGAGTATCAATATAATTTTAGGCCAATGAATGACTAACTCGAGCTTTGTATGCGCATATATATTGGAACAATTTCCTGGTAGCACCCTCCCAATATATGATTCGAAAGGTCAGATCCTAGAAGTCAAACACGTCACCTCTGGGTCACAGTGGTTGGCAAAATTATCACCCTCCACAACCTGGGCAGCAAATGCGAGATGTTAAACCAGTGGTTTGATGTTGGCTAGCGCCGTAGACAGTGAACCAGCATCAAACCAGCATTGAGTCAATGTCTCGCGTTTGGGAACGCGTCTCGGGTTTACATACAAGACATACAAGCAGTACATGGATGACCACTAATGCAGCTAGTGGTTGTGGGCCCACCCGACACCTATGTGTAGAATGGGGGACTTAATATTTTTTAGATATGTGCCTTGTTATACATTTAATAATAGAATACATTACTAAAAATATGATATTGTAAATGGTATTTATACAAATCAACATACCCATAATCTAATCATAACTACACTTCAAATCAATTTAGTTAGAAGCTTTTTAAAGTACAGTATAACCTCGGTTCCGGACCACCTCAATAAGCGGACCATCTCGCGTCTCGGACCACTTTTGTCCAGTTCCAAAGTTTTCCTCATTGACGTAATGCTTATAAGGATTAACCCTTAGCGCACCACCCCCGCTATTCGGGATTCGGACCACTTTTTTTGTACAAAACCAGTCTCGAACGGCGCTAAGCGGACAACCTGGGACATCAACTTGACAGAGCACTCACACCTACGGTGAAAGTCGCGCCTCCACGCTTGGATGCCCACAAACGACAAACAATGATTATCTGGATAAGACCTTGTAACCTCTATGGTCCTTGTGAGCTGAACGCCCTGCACCGTGATATATATCTTGCAGTCTTGGCGAGGCATTAAAATTGCCATTGGCCCTATATGGTGGACGTCGCGCCTTCACGCTTGCTTTCTGGATAGAATCTTATTTCATGTTAATATTTATATATTGGCAGCTTTTAATAAAGTAAAGCTGATAACGATAATCTTTTTATTCAGTATATTTGCAAGATAATTTATTGCATATCGTTCATCTTGCAACTATATTTAGAAAATTGAATCTTAATTAGCTACTAAATAAAATTATAATATGATTATCGTGATTAATCGGAAGTAGCAACACTTTTGTCTCTTCCGCCGGGAATACCTCAGAGCTCAACATATCAACGTTAGATCGATATATTTTTTGTGCACTCTATAGACCCAACATAATCATAATTCTGTATTTGTTGTTGCAATGATCATTTTATATTAATTGTATTACTGATCTTTACTTGACCTAACAAATAAACTGATTCGTATTTGTAACTTAGAGACGGCAATTACGCGTTTGATTTATCATGTAATACGCCACATTAACAAGGCCATAGCCTTCGCAGGGTCTGCTCGGATCAATTAAAGGGATAACCCAGCAAATACGAGACATTGAACAAATGTTGGTTTATTGTCGGGCCGGCATATCAGACTGCTGGCCAACATTAAATCAACATTGGGTCAGCATCACACGCTGAACATTGTTGAACTGCTCCCAGTCGAATTTATCTTGTTTAGCGACATCACAGAAGCGTCAAGAATCACCGTTTAACCCTTAAACCGCCGGTGTCGCATATATTCGGGTTTTCATTTTTTATTAGCACATTAAGTACCACCTTTTAAACATGTTAACGATAAAATATGACATTAATCAGCAATATTTGAAAACAGTTGACCTCCATTTGGTCAAATCTGAATAATTTTCACTTACTTGAAGTTGTGGATCGCGTCAGCGAGACACAATTTCAAGTGGGTGAAAATTTAGACTGAATAATTTGGCGGTTGAAGGGTTAACACAGCGTTGTGCCTAAGCTGTAGGCCTAATTGTTGTAATAAGCTCACGCTCGAGGAAAAAAAATCTCATAGATGCAAGGCGCACTCACAGTCAGCGACAATTAACAGATTAGATGTAGAATATGATGACCAACGAGATCTGTCTTCTACGTCTAAAACATTCCCGGATGCTCCAGAATGGATATATTCTTTTCCAGAGTTCTTTTGTAAAAAAAGAGTATCTGATACCGTTGGAAAATATGATGACTGTTAAAGATAGTTTGCGTGTTGCTGCTGTAAGAGGCAGCATACAAACTGCCGTAAACTTCAATGAATGTAATATAAATGATTTCATTTTATTAATTATTTTTAGTACTGATTGAATAAAGTTATTTATTATTGTATGTGTTTGTTTTGTGTTTGTTTTATCTCTTATACACGTAGTTAATGGTACACATACTGTACTTAGAGGATGACATTTTTCAAATATTATAAGGTATAATGTACAATTTCATTTAGGGGACCACCTCGCTAATGGGACCACTTTTACTAAGTCTCTTGGGCTGTCAGTTTAGCTAGGTTCTACTGTACATGTTATGTTATTAAGTGGATAGCAGATAACACTTAAATTAAATTAATCCTCTAAAATACCTGTTTCCCACACCAACAAAAATGAAATGCAATGAATGGGGTTTTAGGCCACCTTTGTTCACATGTAGGCTAAACTGGGCCAGGATAACCTTCTGAGGATGGTGAAATGGTGAGATGACACTGCCATCCAGACACAGAATTTGAAATTCGAGCCCTGGCGGTCTGAGGTCGATCACGCTACCTCTCAATCACATATGCTCCCCACAATATTGAATCTTCACATCTTGACATTTACACAGGATAATAATACATAAGTAGACACAAAGCTTAATATATAAGCCTATACTTGCATATATATGATAAACGGCAAGCGACGACTGAACCCCATCAGCTGCTAAACGTGTGGTACACTCTCCTTTTAGTTATATTTTATATAGGTAGGCCTATTCACCAGGTGACTCTTGTCTCCAACCCGTGTGCGCACAGCGGATCACTACTTGCGATTAGATCGATTTATCTCGTATTGATCAACGCTTCGAATATTATATGACGTAGGCCTACATTAGTGATCATTTATCATATTTATACAGACTTGGTTGTTTTTGACACATTCTTTGAGTTATTTAATGCGTTGGGTAAAATTTAATACCACTCCACCTCCACCCTTTGTTTAAACTTTGCCAGTGGGCTTGCCAGAAGCACTGAGTTTAACCACTGGTTACCACCTCGCAGGGGCAAGTGTCATCGTCACAACCTACGTAACAACAACAATCTGTCCACTATGCCCACCAAGTCTGGACGTTTTAGCTCTTGTGCCTGCAGATCATGTGTTTCCAGAAAATGCCTTTTTAACTTACTTAAATCTAGCTTATCTAACTTATTCAATTTTATTATAGCATCATGTCTATATTATATTAATTTTTCATGTAAAATGACAATTCTGCAGCCTTTTGGCTGCCATTTCTTTTTAGTTGAATAAACACCAATTATTATTATATTATTATTATTAACCGTTGTGCGCTAAATTAAGTAATTTAAATTTTCACCCACTTGAACATGTTGAAGCTGTGTCTCATATTTCTACAATTTGAAACCAAAGATTTGTAAATCTTTATGTTTAAACACTCACTTCGTTCCCAATGACAGTGATTTGACCGGCAAATAAAACATTAAAAACGACTATTGTCGCGGTTGGTACTTTAACCCTTACAGCGCGGGGACCGCGCCAGAATCTGACGTCTGTAGCCAGCCAGTCGACACCGCACTTAAAGAATTAAAACATTTATAATGGAGGTAGACCCATAAGATAGGTATTCAAATGAACCGGAAAAAGCCACAAAAAGACATTTATGTTGATTTCAAATATAAAAAACCCTTTGGTCTCCATGGTTTATATAAAAAATATCCAGCGCTTTAAGGGTTGAGGGCTAATAATGTATTGCCACTATTTACAAATCATGATGTGATAACCCCCATGTTCAGCTTATGATCCTCATGTTCAGATAATACTTATATTGTATTGTAAAAATTGATATTGTCATCGTTTAATATGTCAACTAAATGTATCTCTCTCTCCTTTTCAAAGACCGGGTCCCGCATTGCTTGTATACATTGAGATTCAACTTTATTTAAAGTGCCACACGTTCCACTTAACAATGTTTAGTTGATTTCATGTCATAGCCTACTAACGTTACATGTATACTTACCAACCAATGCGCGAGATAAAAACATATTGAGTTAATTACCCGGTTATTCATCTGAAAGTACACACAACGCTCAATTACATACCAGACAAAACTTTAACACCTTCTAGAACATGTATAAATATTATATGATAGACATTTGAAAGCAGTGATGTTTTACAAATATAGTGATTTTACAATTTTTCAGCCATCGTGTGAGGTGTGTGTCAACGATTTATGTTAAAAGTGTTTGAGCACATTTGTATTCATCTGTTTCTTTTATAGTGTTAGAGCATACATGTATGTTAATGCCTCCACCAGCCTATGGACGGAGGCGTGATGTAGTCGCGCTGTGCATCCGCCCATCCATCTGCAAGTACCGCCCAGCAAACACGAGACGTTGATCCGATGTTGGCTTACTGTTGGGCCAGCGTCGAAGACGATGGGCCAACATTAAACCAACATCGGATCAACGTCTCGTGTTTGTTGGTGTATGGTATTTTATAATTAGTCACTATGTGATGTAATATTAATATTCGTGTGATTAACTTTTCATTAGGACATATTTACACAATAAATAATTGCTGTTCTTTGTTTCCTTGATGTTTCAGTTATTTCTCGATGACTCAAGAATGAAAAATTTCACGTCATGCTTCAAAGGTATGTCATTCTAATTCAGCTGTTAATGTACTACCGTTTGAGTACGCATGTCTGGTTGACTTGTGCACCCACCTGTATGGACAAACATCTAGGCGTCTAAATATTATGATAATTATTAGCGGCAAGCGACGACGTAGCTCCTTGAATTCACTTTCAAGGGACTAATACGTCGTTGCTAAAGTTCCCCATTGTTTACAGAACATATTAATATGATAATGTTGGTTGGACTCAAAGAGTTTTATCCCTTACACCGCTAAGAATGACTACAATCGTTAAAATCCATTTTATTAGCGATCATATCACTGTTCTTCTAAATGATAAACGGTTAAACATCAAGATTTACAAATGTTTGGTCTCAAATTGAACAAATATGAATAATTCAGGTGAGTGAAAATTTAAATCGTTGAACTTAGCGCTTTAACTCTTAAACCGTTAAATAATTCAAATTTTCGCCCACTTGAAGTTGTGTTTGAAGTTGTGTCTCGCTACCGCGACCCACAACTTCAAGTGAATGAAAATTACTCATATTTGTTTAAATTGAGACAAAATATTTGCAAATCTTGATGTTTTAAACACACATTTTACTCCCAATAACAGCGATTTAATCGGCTAGTATAATGGATTAAAAATGACTATAGTCGCGACCAGCGGGCTAAGGGTTAAACAGTGTAAAATGTGCCTTACCTGCATGGTTGGCGTAGTAGACTTTTCATTACTTCACATGATTTTCAATGCTTTTTATAAAGTTCACTTACGTATCTTAGAAATTTAAACTGGCAATTGTTCAGATGTTTTATTGAATTTTTGGAGCTCTTAACCCTTTCAGCGCGGGGACCGTCTTTATACGTGAGAATCTGACGTCTGTAGACGTCAGATTCTGACATATAAAGACTGAAAGAATTAAAACCTTTATAATAGCCCCCATAACATTCAAATAAATCGGAAAGAGCTAACTAAGACATTTATGATGATTTCAAATTGAAAAAAACCCTTTGGTCTCCATGGTTCATACTAAATTATTCCAGCGTTGTACCGTTTAATTGATCATTCAAAGGAAGTAAATCAAAAGTAATACAGCTGCTAGTATAGTGCCGGTATTTATAATTTGCCGTGACAACACAGAAAATAACCATATTTCCATCCGCCAAAGGAGGTTATGTTTTTGGTCGTGTTGGTTTCTTTGTCTGTCTGTTTGTCTCGGGCCACGGAACAATGAATCCATAAACTTTGGTGATGATCCGGATTACGATCCATGATCCGGATTACGATCCGGATCGCGCTGTGGAGGTTTGCAGTCCCTGACTAGCTGTCTTGTTGTAACGACATGTAGGCCCTATACTAATTCATTACCAACACACAGCAAATACAAAACATTTGTATAGCATTTGTACAACGTCGGCCCAACGTCTTCGACATTGGTCCAACATTATACAAATGGTATACACATGTTCTGTGTTTACTGGGCATACTCGTGCATACCTCTAATACTAAACTGGTCTTCTCTAAATCCAGAAAAGAAGTTCTTGGAATTCTTCTTCAATCGTCTGAAGATGAACGACACAGATCGGTACAGGGGGGACTTCCCTTTCTTCTCACCCTGTGGTCGGGAGAGGAACTACATCCGATGTGATGACGTACCCGTTGTGTTCACCCACATCCTGCCAGCAGACGACAAACTCAACCTGCCGGAAAGACTCACCTACTGCGGTGCCGGAGACCTTCTGGTCGTGCCGTTCGAGCCCGCCAGCGTCTGCATGCTGCCTCAGACCGGTCGTGTCTACCACCCGGCCCATAAGAAGGCCGGTGGAGTCGGCCTGATCAAGTCCAGCCTGGCCATTGAACTCAGCAAACTGTTCACTTTTGGAACTGACGGCGAGGAGGGTCCCCCGGTGAAGTTTCAATGGAACGGTGTGACGCACGAACTCACGAATCATATCACGAACCTTGTAGAAAGTATCAGTATGTATGAAGAACCAGAGGGAGACACTTAACACATAGTAATCGGGAATAATTAATCAATTTAAGTAAAATCAAATAAAACTCCAAGTGGGTGAAAATCACATAGAATTTATATATTTGAGTTTAGATGTGGAATTGGAAGTTATGACCTCATATTGTTACAGATCGTTATGTCAGCTAAGCCTTTGAGATCCTTTCCATCATCACAAATATACTAAATTCTTCTTTGAAAACGTTTGGCTTTGCACGTCAGTCTAATTAGTGACTAGTGTTATCCAATATGAGTTAGAACTTGATGAAAATTTTGTATTTGTTATCTGCATACAACTTGATATCTGTATGTGGGATTTGCTACACTGGGAATTGAAGATACGTTACTTGAGTGACAGATACGTGGCTTTAACCCTAATGGTATGATTTGGAACTCCTAACAAATACAAAACATTTGATTAACATTTATACAACGTCGACCCAACGTCTTCGACTTTTGTCAGATATTGTACAAATGTTATACAAATGCTTTTTGTTTGCTGGGTTGTTGCTGTGACCGATGATTGCGATGCCAATCGTCGCCATATCCCAGCAGACACGAGGTATTGTCCCAGTGTTATTTAACTGTTGGCCCATCGTCTTCCTAACTGGTCCAACATTAAAACGACATTGCCTCGTGTCTGCTGTGATTGTATTTACTACGTTTGTGGAAGACTTGATATTATTCCTTCAACCATGTTAACCCTCAACGCCAGAAATGCTGAAATATCTTTTAATAAATTGTATGAAATGAATATGTGTTGTGTTATGTACGTTTCAAAATAGTGAATTAAAAACGTAAAAACCCGTAAATTTAAGGAAATCCTGGAAAGGTATTCAATTATTGTATTGCATAAGTTTTCTTATTTTGTTGTCGTGCAATATGTATGGGAGTCTATTAAAAAATATTGTAATATACATTTTTTTCATATAAATTGACAGTTATTCACTTATATTTTCGGGGAATCTTATAACAATTTACTATTTAAAAAAAAACCCCGCTGCTCCGATACTTGGCCGTGCAAGGGTCTAGGCTGGTATTTCGTTACTGCTCTAGTGGATCTATTCTCAGTATATTTTAACCTTGAAAAAAATAAGTGACACATTGGGCAAGAGACGTCGATATTCTATGACAGTAATTATTGAGACCATTTTTGAAGGCTTATCAACCACACTATAAGCAGCTAAGTAAATGTCACATGCTATTTTATTTACCTTATATATATATATATATATGTCGAGTTGGCCTTTTATTATTATTATTCATTTGTCTAGCAGTCGATCAGAGCACAGTTTCAGTTGATCCTCAGTTGTCTTGTGCAGATCGTAGAACTTTTCAATTTGGTGTGACTTCGGTAATTCGTTAAATATATTTTCTTGATTATTATTTCAGCTATGCTGAAAGTGGCTGTGGTTACTCAGCAAGATGTTAATCATTTCTCATGTTTTCTGTTTAAATTATTCAGAGTTATGTTAAAAGAGTGGAGTAATTAAAACATTTGATGAGCACGTCCAGCCGCGCCAGTAAAATAGCCCAAGTTTTAATATTTCTTCCTATGATATTCGAGATACTTTTGAGATGCCATTATGAACATTCACCATACTAATTAATGGCCATGTCACACTTAGCCGGACTGAGCAACGAACATCACCGGACTACGCTAATATGGAAAAATAACGAACACGTTCAGGACCACCACTGGGTAAAACTAATTCCTGAAGGACGTAACGAACATCACCGACCATGATGTATTACACGCAGTCGGACAACATCAAAACATAAAACGAAGAAAAACAAACACCAACGAATGCTGTTCGTTCCTTGTTCGTCGGGCGTCTCGGGCCAAATGTGACAGGGCCGTAAGGTATAAAATCAATATCTGCAACATAACATCATGAAAACAACATGATATTCACAAACTGACACAAATCCCGAGCTTTTGTTTCATATTTTAGACTATTTCCCAAGCAACACCTAACTAATGGCGCTGTATGCACTGTAGCAGCTGCTCAGAAAATGAGTTAGTTGACAGTTTCATCTGTGTGATTTATTATCCTGTAACCTCAGTGACGTAGTTTTTGCGGCTTTGAAGATGACCGGAAGCACGGGAACCGGATCTTAAATTCTCAAGTTCAAGGTGCAAGGGTGATCTTCCAGTGAATAATTGCATTCCCTATTGGGCACATGGCAGAGATAGCTAGTGTGTGAGTGAGTGAGTGAGTGAGTGGTGGGGGTTTCATAAAATATCTCGCATCATACTGAAGGATGGTTTGATGTCACTTTCTGGTTAGAACTTCATTTTTTATATATATTATTTAAATACAATTTTTCACCCACTTAAAGTTGTGTCTCGCTACCGCGACCCACAACTTCAAGTGGGTGAAAACTACTCATGTTGTTTAATTTGAGGCCAAATATTTTACAAATCTTGATATTTAAACAGACATTTGATTCCGATAACAGTGATTTGATTGACTAATTTTAAAACAGATATAAAACGTATATATAGTGGTGTTTAGCGCTTAAAGGGTTAAATATAACGTATCAGGCTTTTATAGAATGTCTCAATGAGCAATGTAGGTCTACCGTACCTTATCATCTGTACATAAAACACAAAGTGATTTTTTAAAGTAGGCCTATATGTTATTTTGCTTTACATCTGGATTTTTTTTTTGGGGGGGGGGGGTTTGGCAGGATTTCTATGATTTTCAGAGAGTGTGCAAACCCTCGTGTGTTGATTCTTTTATAATAATAACAAGGACGTAGGTTTGTTTATGTTAATGAATTCGGAATCATTAGATATTGACTCTTATAATTCAGGGCTCTTGAAAGACAATTGAATAACATATCGATTTTTATTAGTAGTAGATCTACATAATCAGAGTTATGTAACATTTTGACTACAAAAAATACTATTGAAAACTCTCTCTCTCGAGTCGCGCTATTATTCATGCTCGCTGCTCAAACTTTAGCTCTAATTCCCAAATAATTACCGGTGCATGAAAGTACAATTAGCCATAGGAGAATCCAGCATATATATATATGCATATATATATTATGCGTTATTGATCCTTGGTATGGTTTACAAATCAATTTTAACCATTACAGCGCTGATAAATTTTTGCATAAACCATGAAATCAAAGGATTATTTTCAATTTAAAATCACCACGAATGTCTTAGCTAGCTCTTCCAGCCTCATTTGAATACCTATATTATGGGTCTACGGCCATTAAAAATATTTTTGCGGGGGTCGACTTTAGACGTCTACAGACGACGTCTAATGTCGATTCCCGCGTTGTACGACATCTTGAAAATCATAGAAGAGCTTCACACTATCAGGGTGTTGTATCGAGTAAACAAAATTACGGGCTTTTGAACATGTTGAAAAACGTGACATCAACGTGACATCAACCAACAAGATTTCCAAATATTTGACCTCCATTTTGTCAAATCTGTATAATTTTCACCCACTTGAGGTTGTGTGTCGCGTCAGCGAGACACAAATTCAAGTGGGTGAAAATTCCAATTGAATAATTTGGCGGTTAAGGAGGGTTGAGTATGGAGCTCGTACACATGAGAATATACACCTCACTTCCAGCACAATGTGTGTTTTTTCCGATAAAATCACTATTATTATATTTTTTATCGCATAGCTCAATCAGAAAACATTAGCATTGCCCATGTAATTCCAACTGCTAGTTACGCTTTAACACTGCGGCTGCATAATTAGAAAATATATAATGACTTTTGTGTGTAATTCACATTATTTAGTAAAATATGTTTTTCCAATAAAAAGGTCATTTGGTATTTGTGTCGCCAGGACATTTCATTGGTCGAGTGGTTGACTTAAGAGCCCAATATGTGGCCTATATACCTGATATACGGCGAGATAAAAATGCAAAAAAATCGCGCTCAGCCTACAAGCAAAATGCCTTT
This sequence comes from Flabesymbios commensalis, assembly GCA_964017125.1. NCBI lineage: Eukaryota > Metazoa > Annelida > Polychaeta > Terebellida > Flabelligeridae > Flabesymbios > Flabesymbios commensalis. Next base: position 26,331,063 of record OZ024909.1, on the reverse strand, counting down.
TATGTCCAAGCGGAAGCTATTTTAAACATGAACTGTGCCATTTTCGAACTCATACAGGGGAGGGGTGTTGTATGTTGAAGACATTTGCCAAATTTCAGAATAATTAAATAAAATTACGCAAGTCAATCGCTCTTACAAGGAAACGCGGACAGACGGACGTCATATGGAGGACAATAGCCTTCGGCCAGATTGGCTGATGTGAGGTGTGATAGCATTTCGAAGGTAAAATAGCAGACATGTCGATGCTGCACTGCTAAGATTATGACACAATTAATCCGAAAAAAAATACACAGTAGTCAGTTGGCATACATATTATTAATTTATTAAATTGCTGGTGTCCCGTAGTGTAATTATCATCATAATTATAGCACACACACACACATTATAGATATATTGGTCTACATCACGACTTGAGCGATACATTGAAGTACAGACAGCATTGTCTTTTGTTGGTCCAGCGCTGGAACATCGAGCCCAGTGGTGAAACCAATGCTGAACCTATGCTGCTACAGTGATACACACACAAATCCACACCTTGGCGCCCACAAATAGGCGCTTTCGACAAATTATGTTCTTTTTTTATACAAACGTGGTGTTTCATTAATGTGCCATTTGTGTACATGAAATAATGATACTTACGTCGCCACCTTTGTACTAAAAGGTCAAGCCTTTAATACAAAGGTGATATATGTGCGACATATACCCCTTGGAATTGAAAAGATGTATCTGCCACTTTAAAAAGTGGCATATACATCCTTTTGGTTCCGAGTGCATAGCTCTCGTTACAACATTAAAATGGACTCAAAATATTAAAAATGTACGATCACTATTGGAATGAGAAGTTAGGAGTATGAGATTTTCAAAAGTTAAATAACTACAACCCGTACGTGGTTAATTGAAACTTTCAATTGTTAAAAAATTACACTGAAAAGTTAAGACAATTGACCTCCTGCTTTCAAGAACACACACATACTGAAAAACAACTTCTATGCAGACCCCGATTTTGATTTCCCATGAAGAATTTAAGGTGCGAAACAATGAGGTGATTGGTTTAATATTGGGTCAACATCACAGACGATGGCGCAACATTAAAATAAACATAGACTAAACCTTTCCTGTTGTGGGAAATGTAAATACACTTCACTTCATAATATTCCACAAAAAAACAAAACAATACACTCGAAAAAGGTTCTAAAATAAAAGTTGGTATTCTAAATATTCATCAAGGTGAGGAATTTTGCATATTTATTGCCTACTATTTTAAATTAATATTCGTTTCATACACAATCAATACTCGAGAGATCGCGTTCAAAGAAAATCAATCAGATCAGATCGATTATGGGGTATAATTAATTTAGATAATTTAATAAACAACTCAGCAAACACGAGAGACATTGAACCAATGTTAGGTTGATGTTGGGTCAGCGTCGTAGACGATGGGCCAACATCAAACCAACATTGGTTCAATGTCTCGTGTTTGAATTGGTCGGGGTACATCTTTGCAGAAATCTTTTTTTCCAAAACAAAGTCCACGGGGAAAAACCCAGCATGATATGTATGATAGTGAAACTGAGGGAAAAAGTAAAGGAACCCATAAACTTTATCTTTTATCTATGGAATGTATCATTCACAAGAACAGCTGTATAATCGAATTCACATTTTACATTTCATTTCATATCAAACCTTGAAGATCAACCCAACACGAGCTAAACATCCACTTCAAAATGGCTTATATATATGATTTCACTTACATAATCTTTTAAAATTATCCTAACGTATCGTTTCCTTGTGGACAGAAGGACGCATCTACCCCTATAAAAAGTGGCAGATACGACCGTTTGATAACGAGGATACAATAAAGTACAAATGACAATAAATTACATGCATTACAATATTGATGTCACTGGTCAACAAATTGTACTTTCATGATCGTTCCACTAATAATTAATTTTTTGAATGAAGAAATAGTTGTATTCAAAATATGTTTTGTTTTTTTCTTCAGTGAAGTTAATATCACACAAAAAAACAATCAAGCATATCATTTTTTATTTTTTAATATGAAATTAGGTAGCATAATAATGTTTTGAGAAAACTCAAACAACAAACAATAATAGTACCATCGGAGCTTAAGTGTCCTATAATTACATTGGCAGACATTTCAGCCCCTAGGGAACGATTGATAATGACTGATAAAATGACTTGGTTTTAGCCCACAACGTCTGAACTCTTAAAGTGCTGAGCGCGTCTACAGCCGTTTGTAGCTTTTGTTATTTGTCTTTCAAACAGGCTAATTTGACTGAAAACTAAGCTTCGACTCTTACAACTCTGAATAATTTTTGTTTAAATCATCGAGACTAAAGGTTTTTTTTCAATTTCAAATCCTTCTAAATATCTTAGTTCTTTCCGCTTTATTGGCATACCTATGTTATGGGCCATTTTCAATATTTTAATTCTTTCAGTGCGGGGATCGTCTTTTTACGTCAGAATCTGACGTCTACAGACGTCAGATTCTGACGTATAAAGACTGTCTCTGCACTGAAAGGGTTAAATTTGTTAGATTACCATATGTTTTGATTAAAATTCTACAAATATAATTAATTTTACCCACGTGAAGTTTTGGGTCGCGGTAGCTAGGCACAACTTCAAGTGGGTAAAACTTTAAATTGCCTAACGTAGCACCTCAAGGGTTAATACCGCGTTTTATCAATGGTTATATATTCCTCGTACAATACGGTAACAAAATCCACACGGATAAATAATTATATACATGATTATAATAAACCGCAAATCCACAAGACTATCACATCACCATAGCGACTAAAGGGTCATAATATAACCACTAGCGCACCAACTCAGATCGTTAAAGCAATGTGTCGGTTTATAGTTGGGCCACGGTTGGCCTAACACAAAATCAACATTGGGCCAACGTCTCGTGCCTGTGGTGAGTGGAATACAAAACCTTTATTCAAAGTGGCATGAATATATATAAAAAAAATCCACTAATCAATCAATAATCGAAAAATGGGAAATTGTCCCTGCTTACACACTTAACAATACAATTAACAATATTATAATACAGTTAACAATGATAAACAGTGTTATATTGGAGGGATCGATATTTGATTGGTTATTAGTGGACATAATGAAATGATTGCATAATGTGAATGGTGCATAAAGTTGCATAGCGTCACCTTGGTATTAAAGGGTCATATCTCCCACTTCATGAAGTGGCAGATACGACCCTTTAATACCTAGGTGACGGTAAGACACGTCGAAAATATAGCGTTGACAATTGAGATTACAGTGCTCATAATCACGGTGCTGATAGTTAGACAGTAAAAAACATAATTATAATTAGCTAATAATTGGAGTTATGATACGGATAATGTAGAATACTAGCCTAGCTAATAGAAATACTGGTAACATTTTTATAACATTTGTACAATGTTGGACCAACGTCTTCGGGCCGACGTTGTACAAATATTATAAAAATGTTTTGTGTTTGCTGGGAGGCAGTAACTGTTTACGTTCTAAGTAAACAGTCACTGTCTTTTGGATTTGCAAAGAAGATGCTGGAAGCGTATATAGCGTGTAGGAATACGCTGGTATGACACGCGTATTTCCGACAACGCAAGGTTTCGTCTCGGCAACGCCAGTACGTTGTGGTGACGTCAAGAATTGGTCATGATTAAGCAAGCGGGCGGTGGAATGGCTCTCTCTATAAATAATCAACTACGGTTGGATATATTTCACAAAATTACGTAATAAGTCGACAATATTGATATGATGAATGGGGTGTCGTGGATTTCTGCTTCGGACGGTGAAAATTATTAAGAGACTCAGCGCTTGTAAGATTAGGCCCTATATTAGGCCCTATAATGATTTGTAATTCGCTACAGTACGTTATTTTCGCCTTTTTAAGCACGTCGACGATGAATGTACCGTACCGTCTGCTCTAAATGCGCTGGAGGGTTCATGTAGTGGTTGACACTACTGCCCGACACCCCAGGGTTCCGTGCTCGTTCCTAAAATAAATCGAATAAATGATATTGAGATATGTACCATCCCATGAAACACCGATTATTGACCGACGCTGGCCCAACCAACCAGCATTGGGTCAACGTCTCGTGATTGCCGGGATAACATCACGTAACGCTTTACAGTGCGACGTAATAACTGTAGATAACACGTAGTCTACTCCCGATACTCGGTGACGATCTCCCAGCAAACACGAGACGTTGACCCAATGCTGATTTAATGTTGGCCCACGGTCTGCGACGCTAGCCAAGCATCAAATCAGCATTGGGTCAACGTCTCGTGTTCTCTGGGATCGCCGATGTGGTGCCAATGTGACGCCATGACAACGTATCCCGTCCGGTTGGCAGATGGGGTGATATTATTAACGTGAGTGACATGATAGGAAATGCCTCGTCGCCCGAGCCGGGTTGAAGTTTAATATCTCTCTCTTCATAAAGTGGTAGACAAGACCCTTTGATTTCACAGGGACGAAGTGTCCATTCCTGCGGGTTGAAAGGCAAAAGTAAAAACTTAGTTTCAAGGACGATAGATTAATTCGCTTTCGTTTTTTCGAATTTATATGCACAGCAATTAAGTCAGGTCTCATCTGTTGAAATTATAAAATAAACCTCACATTAGATTTTTAAATCGGCTACATCAGCTCGAGTATTTAATTATTTAAAATCTTTAGTGAACATTGAATACTTCTGGATATTGTGATGATTGATCGTGTACAGCCTCCTGGTGACCGCTAACTTGCATACACAAGTTAGTTATGCGACAGAAAACATCACACTTAATCAGTGTTGGCTCAACAATAAAAGCTCGAATTGGTTAAATTCCTGTCAATGACGTATTGAATCCAACTCCTGCTTTTTTAGCAGCTGACAATACCACCAGAAAACCTAATAACGCCAAGCTCTTCACAAACAAGTGCACGAAAAAACACAAATGACTAATTGGGCACAAGGGATGCCATCGCACTCCTTGTAAATTATGTTTTAATGCATAAAATACTATCTCAATCTTGATCGAAGACATCGTCTGTTTAACGTGGAGAGTGAAAAACCACCATGGGGAGTACTTGCCACTTGGGAAATGGCAGGTACACCCTTTCATATCCAATGGAACGATAAATTGTCTGCCAATGTACTGAAACAATCTGCGCTGGAATATACTTATTTCGTTTTCAGCCAGTCAGAAGAAGTCACCGGCCCTAACCTTTAAGTGAGGGCACGGTTTTAGCGTTTTCAAAGTGGAGATCACAATTTTTATTAGAGCTCAGATTGTCAATTTTAAAAGTATCAGTTTTCAAACTAAACGGGTTTATTTCATGCCAGCTTCAAATGGATGAAAAAAAGCACAGAGCATGGCAGTCCTCACAAAAGTAATGGTCGCTCAGTACCTATGGGGAAGTATTTCATCTGGACAAACGCTCAAAAATTGAGCAGAGATAACCCTTTGAAGGGTGAGGGCCCTGTTGCAGTGGGTGAAGCCGCCTGTCTGGAAAGTCGGAGATCGCGGGTTCATCTCCCACTCTGGCATTCAGGTTCCAAAGAAACAAATGTTTCTCCCCCCGCTCACTCGTAAGGAGCCTCCGTGACCGAGAGGTAGCGTGCTCGCCCTCAGACGGCAAGGACTTAAATTTCGAATCCTGTGTCTGGATGGCAGTGTCATCTCATTCATCTCACCATCCTCAGGATGTTCTCCTGACCAGTTTAGCACATATGTGCACAAGTTACCTAAAACCCCATTCATTAATTTACTCCATTTAAATACAACTCATCAAGCCAACATTGTTCCAGTGTTTGTTATGGCAATTTGATTATTGTCAATGTCTAATTATATGCAGGACAATCAGTGAATAATCTGAAGCATATCCATCGGAGCACGATACATTTTTAAACCACTAATCTGGTGTCGTGATTCTCACGTTCATTACTAACCACTGAAAGTGGTGTTTGAAGGTGAAAATATCATAGAATAGCAGATTGAAATTTAATAAAATTAAATAATATTCAGTCACTTCAAAATGTGGCTAGTCAAAGTATAACAGAGATTTCAATTTACAATTTGAGTACAGTTTCAAACGATACCTAAGTGACCTATGATTCTTTGTATGTACAATTTCAGTGCCCAGCATATATAGTTATCGGGGCTATGTCACATACTTCAATCAACCACAATATAATTGTATTTACAAGGATCTCTCGGACCGGACATGACCCAATGCCGGCGTAATGTTGGCCCAGCATCACAGACGCTGACCCATCTTTACACCGACATGGGTTGATATATAACAGCATCCTGAAGTTGACATCACTACGGATTAATACTTGTTGCTCGCAGCGCTCCACCAGTTCACACTGCGAGTGGCATGTACCTATCCCACTGGGCACACGACATTGAATAGCAACAACGTCGTGTGCCCGTTGGGTACTGCAGTGCAAAGGAGAACAGTGGTAACTGCTGACTTGAGCAGTTACAACTACAAAAGAGGACTCGGGGTCTACCTACTATAGGAATAGAAGGAGAGATGGAGAAGGCGCACTGAGCAGATACCCATTGACGGGAGTTTGGAAAAAAGTATCAGCAAAATAATAACCAGACTTTATTCCTCATTTACTGCTGTAAAATGCGCATTTAGGAAATGCTAGAAATAACTAAGGCACTTTGACAGTTTCCAAAATGATAAATCAGGCAGCTGGCATGATGATGTCACTCCATCCCCTTGGATATGAAAGGGCATATCTGCCACTTTGTAAAGTGGCAGATATACCCTTTCATATCTAGTGGGAGGACTTAATGGGTATTAATGTCACGAGTTGTGTCCCTGAATGACGCTGGAGGAGTTGTGAAATCAGCCTGTGATGTAAATTAGCCGCAATGCGTGAGTACGTGAATATTGTTTTAAATGCCTTTCTGTAGCACATTCTAGCCACATGGATTTCCAGAATTTTGAGAAGGTATTCTGTAACTTGGTATGATCGCCCACCAAGACAAGTTATGGTTGATTAATCATTGAACATTCTGAACGAGACAGGAATGCTAATTTGACATCTTTTCGTCATTATTAGCTGCTTTAATTATTGAGAATAACATTTTAAATTGGAGAACACGAAATAAGCAAGGATATTTAAAATTTATTCCAGCCAAATTTGTTCTGCAAGAGCTAGATATGCTGACCCGATCACTTCCTGGATGCACAATTGCTGGTTAGACATCGTGGTACGGTCGCGACTGCTCATTCATTATTTTTATTATCGGATAAGAAAAATATCTTTAATATTTAGTTCCTTGGTGGGAGTCATTGTTTCGCGTGACACGTACACACCTACACATGAAAACGTTGGTTTAATGTTGGGCCACCGTTTGCGATGTTGGCTCATCATTAAAACAACGTCACTTTTGATTTATTTATCGCAATCCACCAAAACAGGAGCCGCTGATCCAGTGCCGGATTAACATCGAATCGCAATCTACGACGCCGGCCCAACATCAACCCAACACTGGATCAACGTCTCGTGTTAACAGGGTATTACGGAGAATAACTGGGTCTAAACGTCTGTATCAGGAGTTTGAATGACAGTGGCATGACATGCCACTTAGACTACTTTGACCTTGACGCCAACCCTACATATGACGCAGATGACAGTCTACGTGTTGGTCATTAGAGCTTAATATACTGCCATGCAAAGCCAAAAGGCAGTATCTACTTACTTGTAAAGTAAGCAGATACTGCCTTTTGGCTTTGCAGAGCAGTATAGGGGTGGCTGTTCGTGACCGAAATACGTAACGATAGGATTCTCAACTCTCCCACTACGAGATATCCGATCCCACATGTGATATTTCAATATATTATTCGTGTGAAATTTCATGCTTGAGCTATAGTTCCGTGTGCTTTTCAAATAAATTACTGCGAGAAATTCAATCAAATCGCCGTGATATTTAGTCATATTACGGTGTGATATTCGGATATATTACCGTATGTAATTAATATAATACTATTATGCCGTGCGATATTCGGCTGTGAAATTAAACTGTACTGGCATGCGATATCGAACACTACTCAACACAACCAAAGGCGGTAACTGCATACTTGAAAAGTACGTAGTTACCGCCTTTTGGTTTTACAGTTAAATTTACTTAACATCCATCGTGTGATATTGAACTATATTAAGATGTAGCATTCAACTACAGTCGTGCCTGCTATAAAGAACCAATAATATATACTTTATTCGCCCCATCTTATAACTTTTGAACTAAGGGTGGACCACTTGCTCACTCGGCGACAATCAACAGAGGTCAATGTGCCACGTCATATAAACATTCTGACCTTACCCAGATAACAGCAATATCACTTGTTCACATCAAGCGTAATAATACATTATTTCCATCCACAAGTCGTCACGAATCGCTGCTGCTGCAGCGATTCGTGACGACATGTGGATGGGAATGAATATTTCAGGCATTCAGAAAGAAGCTTTAATCATTAGAGTACGAATAACATACACGCTTAGATACATGACTGGTTGACTTCGAAAGCATAATATAGAAGTCTAAGGATATCAAACTGTCAAGTATTTGCTACAGTGCTATATACTGATCCACTATACTTAATTTTAACCGCATATAGACCCACTAATGTTTGTATTGTACATAAAACAACTGTACACATTGCCTTGTACTAGTACATAAGGTTTTAAAATATAGCTCACGAAATTGACTGTTATTTCTAATTCTATACATTCAAATGAAGGCTGAATGACTGTCTAGTAAGCATACACTTGTCAAATAAAAAGCTATTTTGTACCCCATTTTGATTATTTGCATAATGTTGCAGCTAATGTGTTGCGAAATTACAAATCTGGGATATCTAAACAAAATAAAATGTCGCTGATAACATATTAAATAGATCATGAAGTTAAAAAAATAATCATAAAGTTAGTACTATCAATTCAAAGATATCGCATGACAATTACTCACATACATATGTTCAATTTCAGTTCAGAATAAATTATTATACATCATCATTACATACATAATTGTAGGGCAATATCTTGTAATGGCATGTTTGAAAATGGTGTACTTTTAAGTTGTATACACTGTACAATCCAGTAATATGGATCATACAGTGTATCAGTATAATATCATACTAATGACATATCTCCCAACAAACACAAGACGTTGAACCAATGCTGGCTCAATGTTGGCCCACTGTCTACGAAACTGGATCAACATTGAACCAGCATTGGTTCAACGTCTTGTGTCCGCTGGGCTACTGGTAGATTTCAACTATGTGAAATAAAAACATTGCAAATGACCTTCACCTTTCGCCCCCTTAGAGTTTAAAGGGTTACATGGCATTCTGTGAATTAGGATGTACAGTAATAGACCCTTTTAACACCCACAAGAAATAACGACATTTCTTTATTACAAATAGTGATACAATCTAATTTTGCCCCTTTTTAATTTTTCGCTAGTTAGCCACACAACAAAAACAGCTTGTTATGAACCTGTGAAGTATTGCACAGGCAATTAATCTTTGAAAAAAAATAATTTTCATATTTTCTTTTAAAATCACGAGACGACAGTACCATGACTACGGTTAGATCAGCTGCAATACTAATGCCCATGCGTTGATAAAACTGTGCTATACATAATGATTGGCTGAACATTTCTTGCTTAACCATGGAGACCGAAGGGTTTTTTCAATTTGAAATCATCATAAAAGTCTTAGTTAGCTCTTTCTGATTCATTTGAATACCTATGTTATGGGTCTACGGCACTTATAAATATTTTTACTCTCACAGTGCGGGGATGGAACTTAGACGTCAGAATTAGACGTCAAAATTTGACGTCTCAGGACATCAGATTCTGACGTCTAAAAACGCTTCCCGAGCTGTAAGGGTTAATGAAATCGTTATGAATACAAACATTGATAATCATAATACATAGTTACGACTCACCAAAGTCACATATAAATTGACTTGACAGTAAAAAGTCGAAAGCACCACTTCCTGAAGTGCCACTTCCCAAAGTTACACACCCCAAAGTGCCACCTATAGATAAATCTTCATAGGCAAGACTATGAATTATATTTACAAGATTAGACATTTTTACAAAAATATTTAATTCAATGCTACGTGTTTGTGAGAAATTATAGAAATATGAAAAATTATAAAAAGAGATTTGATTGGTTGAGCTTAGCGTCATTTCACTGGCTAATCCAGTCTACTGCTTCAATAAACCAGGTTACTCTACATATCGTCGCCTTAGAGCTAAAGGGTCCTATTAGGAAAATAGAACCCTTAATCTCTAATAGCTCATATGAGACGATTTATTCAGGCCTTTTTTGAACAATCATAAAGGCTGTGCTTTAATTTCGCATAAATGTGTGATTCTATAATGATCCTTTGAGCCTTAGAATTACATTTCCCACCCACTTGAAGTTGCGAATCTTAACATAACTAGACTTTATGTCAGATAAAATTGTTCGTATTTGCTAAAATCTAAAAGCAAACAATTGTCAATCTTGCTTAATACCAACCCTTCGAGCCTCATCATCGCATTTATGCTCCACACGGCATATTTTAAATAAATTTCTCTGAGTAGAAAATGATATAATCCTTGAGCTGAGCTTGAGGATCTTTTGAGCTTTAACGTGAGATGTTATACTAAAAACTGAGGATATTTTGATTTTCTTTCAGGTGGGAATTGCTGCTGCAATCGTCCCCTTGGATGTGAAAGGGTGCATCTGTCACTTTACTAAGACACTCTTTCATATCCAAGGGGACGCAATTAAAACGTTAAGGTGAATGAGGGTGAATATCTGGTGTTTGGTCTCGAATTAAACAAATATGAGTAAATGTCACCCACTGGAAGTTGCGGGTCGCGGTAGCGACACACAACTTCAAGTGGGTGAAAATTTAAATTATTTAATTTAGCGCTTTAAGGGTTGAATACACAACTCATTCTAGTCATATGAAATTATATTCATATTCTCAGATATTACAGTTCCGGAGACAAACTGTTGTTGACTTGATTAGCACCTGTCGGTGGAATGATTATTGTATCCTCTTGTGTTTAAAGGGTGTAGGACTATTCCCCCCCTCCCCCCCCAAAAAAAAACCCCAGCCATGTTCTTCTCATTATTGCGAGATGCGAAATTATCAGCAGAGGTGCACCAGAGCAGTCCATACGTTTGGCATTAAAGGGTCGCAACCGGTCACTTTTCAAAGTGACCGAGTACGACCCTTTAAGGTCGACGTGCTCATTTCTTGCTGAATAGTTTGGAGAAGTTGGGTTTGGACACGTGGGCTTTGTCTTTGACATCGCGGAACCTGCTGAACACCTTGCTCTTGACGTCGTCCGTGGCAGCGCTGGGTGGTGACGCCACCTGCTGGCCTTCCAAGCTGCCAGCGCGCGCCCTGCAACAAAAAGAAGAGACAAATGAGTTATTGGGAACGAAATAAGCGTTTAAACATCAAAATTTGCAAACGTGTAATGTGTAATTTTCAACCACTTGGTAAATGGCCGCTTATGGCTTGGTGCAAAAAATATATGGCAAGAATTGCAGGCACATAGGTCATGTCTGTGACAAATAAACACAATTCATCAGTTAACTTCTTAGTGAGAGTTAAATTTATACGCTGGCGGCGGAGACACGCGGGATAATACTAAACACTATAAGCATCCCGATTGTAGCGGAGATGCTTAATTAGCATCGATGCTGAACGGAGATTCATTGCCAATATCCAATAGGACACTGTCGATTCCCTCACGTAGCCAGTCTAAAGCATTGAATTCACACTATGTGCAATACCTGGTGTTGGTTTAATGCTGAGCCAGCGTCGCAGACCGTGGCCCAGCATTAAACCAACATCATGTTAACGACGAGGCACCTCTCTGATGAGATGCCGTTACATATCAAAAGTACTAACAATCAAATTAAATTATCAAGGTTAAACTCTGTCACGACACGACAAAAGCAGCATAGTAAACGATATATCTTTTTTGTAATTCAAGTTACTACAGCAAGACATCGAAAGTCTCCTAATATGGAGTTATATCTGGGGAAGTGATTTTAACATTGATAAATGAAATGTATTATCCATCACCAGAAATAAATTGCCTTTTATTTTTTAATATACAATTTTAGACAGCCCCTACAACGAGCACAGCACATGCGAGATTTGGGAGTAACGATAAACATCAATCTCGCATGGGGCTCACATTGTAGGGGATTGATTAATAAATGTAATAGAACGATGGGTATGATTAAACGAGCAGTTGGTTTTATTGCTCCTGTTAATGTTACGACCTCTCTGTACCGGACATTGGTACGGCGTAACTTAGAATATTGTTCTAGTGTGTGGTCTTCCAGTACAGTTTAAGATATAAAAGCTATTGAGTCAATACAGAGAGCTGCTTCATTTGAATTCTGGGATCGACTTTAGACGTCAGAATCTGACGTCTACAGACGTCAGATCCCCGCGCTGTAAGGGTTGACTAGAAAGTAGCTGGTGTCTCTAAATGGACTACAGTTGATAAGGTATCTACATCTCGTAGGTACTAAAAAGGTACGTTGCAAAGTTCAAATAACGGAAAAAAATAAAAATAAATTAAAAACAAAAAGTATCAGATAGTACTATCACTAGGTGAGCTATGCGATTAACTTTTATAGAAACGGTGTCACATGTCAGGTTGATTAATGCCTCGCGTACAAGTAAACCCTTAAATCTCCTCTTCACTGGTGTCAAGGGCTAATTGGTCTGTACAAGTTGGTGTCAGTTGTCACCGAGCAATCGTCAAATTAATGGAAAATGTCGAGTCAATACAGAATGATCGAAATATTTGTGTACAAACCGTGGAGACCAAAGTTTTTTTTCAATTTGAAATCATTATAAATGTCTTAGTTAGATCCATCCGCTTCATATGAATACCTATGCCATGGGTCCACGACCATGATACATTTTGTAATTCTTTCAGTGCGAGGACCGTCTTTAGACGTCAGATTCTGACGTCTAAGACGTCAGATTCTGACTTCTAAAGACGGCCCCCGCGCTGAAAGGATTAATGATGAGACAATACAATAATGGGATATAATTAGCGCGAACGCCACTCTTTAAAGTGACACTAAGCTTATTAAGACATTTTATCTGAAAGTGATAAAGTAGAAAAAATCATTTGAGAGGGCTCTACAAAAAACTGAATATTCGAGATAACCTTGCATTAAAAAACAAAATGGCGTCAAGAGGCGTATTTTAAGAATCGGTGACTGCGCCACCCTGTTCGAATGCATTGATTACATAAAAATTCAAATCATTATAAAAACAAACAATTACTGTCCCTGGAGATCAAAAGAGTTCATCTACCGGTTAAAGGGACGCTATATACAATTGCGGCGGACATGGCCCGCATCTTTGCACAATATTTCCTTTGGAAGGAACGGCCAATACGCAGGAAAAAGTAAGTAAGTTGCGATGTACTGTCTAATGCTGCTCCAGAGTCTGCAACGCTGGCCTAATATTAGACCAGCATTGGGTATGGATTGCCTGAATTGCTCCGGCTATGACAGGTTTATTACATTATCGTTACTTACGCATCACTTTGGAATGCTTATTGGGGAATGAAATCAGGAATGGCAAGGTAAATCACTCGAATGAGCGACATCTTCACAAGTCCAATATGAGATCCCGGAAACAAGAGACGTTGAACCAATGTGGTTAAAATTGTCGGCCAACCGCCTGCGACATCGAGCCGACATTAAAACAACAATGGCTTTGTGTCTCGTGTTAGCTGGGATGGAATACAATAGCTACGATGGCAACCATGTAACATATAATTAATTCATAAGAAAACGTGCAACGCAATAGAATTAATATGATTATTTGGCAAAAGGAGTAACATGCTTATTTTGCCAAATAACCGTGTTCGAGCCAGACTTTGATATATTTACACGCAGTACTTAAAATAGGTTACATTCTAGCGATATTGATGGCAATTGTAATTGTAACTATACTTGGTGATATCTTTTTTTTAGTATGTATTCAAGCTTTAATACTCCAGTGGGAAAAAAAGTTAAATAAAAAAACTAAGAAAAACTGAAATTTAAATTATAACATTGATCATAAATGTCTTCAGGTTGCCAGGTTTGGTCATCTTGTCGAGTCCAGTCTGGATTCACGCAGAGCGGATTGCGTGCCGCAAATCACTTGACAGTGTGAAGATGGGTTTGGTGTGAAATTAAATAGAGTATGTCAGATGTGTCATGGGATTACTTTTTCACAATTTTTTTCCAAAAGTGAGCTGACATTAAGATTCTTCGCTGGAAACAATATCATGTTGATCATGATGGGTTTGAGGTACATTCATTCTCAGTGTTCTGTACTGTCTCCGACAACAAGTGTAGGTTTGAGGGTGTAGTAGTAGTAAATCTTTGCTTTACGTCACTTTTCGGCACAAAAAGTCTTTTAAGTGACATTGTAATACGATAAAAACGTTGTAGTCAATTGATGAGATGAATGATGTACAGATGATGATGTGAGGGTGGGGGTGATAGTGCATGGTGGGTTATTGAGAGCGTTTTCCTTCGCTCGCCCGATAAGGGGTTCTGGGCATGTCTAGGGGATATACCCCCAGATATATGGTTTGAGGGTGACCAAGATAAATTTAGACTTATTAATAGATGGTGCATGGCCAAGGTTAAGACTTGTATTGAGCCCTGGGTGGTAATATTATGAGGCCACCCTTTCAATTAGCATAATACGTAAATTAACTTTAGATTTTAAAATCACACATTTCACAGATTGATTTTCAACCGCTGGGGATCTCACATGTATATGGAAATAACACATGAAGAACCAACTGTGTAAATCTCAAAGAGTTCATTTTCCACTAAAACACAATATTATAAAACAATGTAAACCCAGAAAGTAATTCTGTGAAACGCAGTGACGTCACCGGGAACCCTTTTGAATGGTTATTTGGTAAAAACAATGTTATGTAAGTCCCCCTCTCCAATACTTCATCGTATTAGTTTGATGGGTAAAAAACATTGCAGGTCAAGGCTCTTGAGATTCACAGAATAGGGCTAATATAAATCACGGTGGGTTTGCTTATTATAACCCGAGAACGATATGTGGGCTATATTATATGTATACAACGCCCGTATATTTGATTTGCATATTTACAAGGCTCCTAAATCTGAGAGGTCACAGCAGGTTAACCCTTTCAGTGCAGGATACTTAAACCCTTCGCATGCTGGTGACCCATATCTGCCTCACTTAACTTTTCTTTAAAATGACCATGCCTTTAGAAAGCAAGATGATTAGGGCTTCAATTTTATATAGGCCTATTGCATTTTCATTTACTGTGATTTGGAATGAATGAATGCGGTTTAGTTCACCTTTTTGCACATATAGGTAAACTGGGCCAGGAGAACATCCTGAGGATGAATGAAATGACACTGCCATCCGGACATAGAGTTCGAAATCGAGCCGTGGCGATTTGATGCCGAGCGATCTCTGACTTTCCAGCCAGTATCATATACCACTGCACCAGGGCCCCCGCCCTCTGGGTTGGAAAATGCAGTAGAAACTGACGTTGAAACTTTTGATAAATAAAGAGTTCAAGGGACTTTAAATTTATTCTTTTTTTTTACGAGAAAACTATTTCTTGAAATATACTAAACATACAGGTCCAGATATCGAATAAAGACTACAGAAGTCGAAGCGCTCCTGCACCGAATTATAATTTGATTGAAGCGAGTTTGTGTAGTATTATTAACTTAGTCCTAGACTTGGTCAAAATCAAGACGTAAAACAATTAGGTTTAAGAGGCTAAGTCTAAGCATAGAGCTAACCTCCAGCAAAATTAATGATCTTGATCCGGATCCCTGATCAAAATCGTAATCCTGATCATCCCCACAATTTAATGGATTGGTCTATGGTCTCTGATAAAAGTTTCAGGCAAATCTGTGAGATCTGGATCAGATTCGGATCATAATCTCCCAAAAATCTAACCAATTGCTCCTTGTTTTAGAGTAATGGTCTAGTCAACCACCACGGTTTTCCAGATATTATGCATATTAGTATCACTAATGGCGGCCATTTGGAATTTGATCAGGTTGAATTTTTTCTAAGGCATATCACTTCCTGAAACCTCTAATTTTGCTCCATGGCAATGGTCTAGCTATCTAACATGGATTACCAGATATACGGCATGTCAAAGTAAATAACTTTTTACTTACGGTTTACCAAATATCAGGCAAATAATGGCCTTACAAATTCCTCATATTTGAGCAAGTTAATTTGTTAAGGGTGCTTCCTCCCCTTAAACTACGTTTTGGTGCATAGTAATGGTCTAGTCATCTAGCACGGTTTCCCAAATATCGAGCATATGAAAGTAAATAATGGCCGATAGGCGGTCATTTTGATCAAGGCGATTTTTTTCGGTTGCATCCTCCTCTGAATTTTCACATTTTGTTCTATATAATGGTCTAGCTATCTAACACGGCTTACCCGATATTAGGGCTATTGACGTAAATATTTTGATCAAGTTAGGAATTTCAGGGTACATCCTCCTTTAAAACCTCACATTTTATTTTATAGTAATGGTTTAGCCATCTATAAGCACGGTTTATCAAATATTGGGCATGTGAAAGTAAATAATGGCTGGTAAGCGGCCATTTTTGAATTTGATAAAGTCGAAATGTTTCAGGGTGCATCCTCCCCTGATACCTCACATTTTGTTTTAGAGTAATTGCTCTAGCTATCTTGAGCCGTATTCATGATATTCCGCAAAATATTTCAATTAGATACACTGATGTTATAAATTAGCCAAAGTGTTGGGTCAACATCAAGGTCAAGGTACACAAATCTGAAAAGGCACAGCTATAGACCTTAGAGATGATGTATGTGCAATATGACTGTAATCCACCCGGTAGTTTTTGAGATCCGCTCCGGAAACAAAGTGTAAGTCAAAGCTCATATACCTAGACCCCCTTGAGGTGTTGTGTGTAAAATTTGAAAATACTCGGACAAATAAATCCTAGGATATGCTCCGGAAATGAAATGTTGAGGAAGGCCAAACGGCCCGACGCCACAGCATCATAATCCATTCAATCTCTACTTTGACCTAGCGTATTGAATTCAAGTAAACAAATATTTTACCCTGTTCTTTATCCACCTGGAAGTGAACCACATACCAAATATTGTTATGCTATGTAATTTCCTTCAAAAGTTATAGACGAAAGAAGAGGCAAAAGACTGAACGGAGGCCGATTCCATAGCTCACTCCGTCGCACCTTCGATAATGGCGTGAGCTAAAAATAGGCTCAGATTTTTAACGTGGGGGGGGGGGGGGGGTCATTCATTTGACGCTGACAATTACGTCGCCAATACCAGCTTCAAATGACTGAAACGTGTCAAGGAGCAATGCAACACTCGCGGATTTAAAAGTCTCATATTCTTTCCGTTTGCAACGGCCCAGAATCCCCGAAAGACAAATCAGCGCAATCTCTTGCAACTCAGACAATCTGACGCTGCAGCGCCTCAGTTTACGAGCGGTAATTTGCCAAACTCTGCCAAAATCTCCTGCAGAATCTCCCTTCCTATAAACACACCCGTATCGCGGGTGAGGTTATTGGAGGCGGTGGAGAATTAAATGCGCAGTCAATTATTCGGCTCAGTTGCGGTCGGTGCGCAAATTCGTGGAGCTCGGTTGCTTTCGTCTTTTCTGTCCTTACTCAACCACTGACAGCAAGCGGCGCAAAGCCAAAAGGCAGTAACTGCTCACTTTTAAAGTAAGCAGCTACTGCATTTTGGATTTGTAGATCACCACAATCCGATAGTTTTCTGACAAGGTATTCCATTCCGCAATGTCTCGGCTGACCTTGACTACTTGGTCTGCATTCTTTGTTAACTTGACCTAGATCTCAGGCATCTTATTGGTCAAGATGACCATCTTGACCAATCAGATGCCTGGGATTTGGGTCAGTTTATCGAAGAATGCCGATTCTACTCGGGACGTTTTGATCCACTGCCCGCTGTCCTCTGAGGCAAATATTCACCACAGCACTGCTCCAGGCCGTGCTGTGCTCCAGGGCCGTTTATATAAAGTAGACAAAAGACCAGCTATAAAGGAACAATGGTGGCCGACGTCCAAAACGCTGGTCCAAATTCTAGTTTTGTTTGCCTCAATTAGCGTATGTTGTCAAACAGAGAAATCCGTAATATTAAAATTATTTGAATTCCCCAGATGACCTGACATTAACATAATAATCTATATCGAGATAACTAAATAGGGCATTCATTCTTTTACCGCGACTCAACGCTCTGAGCCGGGCACAGGCGTCACTGTTATGAGAGTGAAAATAGGGCAATACTGATAAAAAATCATATGCCTGTTATGGATTTTTTGCAAAGTAATTGAGCCCGAAATAAACCTGTTACCCGGTTTTTTATGGAGAGCTTAATGGGACAGATAAAATGCAGCCAGATGAAACACAAAAATATACTAAAACTTAGAAGCGAGATTGTTAATTAAGAGTGAGCTATAATCAGGGCATGCGATTGTATTAATGAGCCTTAATTCTTCTTCTAGAGACGCATTAATACAGCGACCGTAGTAACACTTTAACATGCTCTGAACTGGCAGTAACCTTTCCTAGCTAGCACCAGACATTTAGGCAATCTTTGTTTGATGCTGGACCATCGTCGCAGACAATGGGCCAGCATCAAACCAGCATTGACTCAGCGTCTCGTGCTTGCTTGGTTAAGGAAATTCGAATTTCTGTTTTTAGAACAAAAATAGCGACAGAAATTGTTTCAGATCTCAAATAAAGCATCATAAATTGTAAATCAAAACGGGTCTAGATTTAAAATGTAAGGATATTTTTCAATTATTTGACAACAGCAAGTTTAGAAAATCTGAATATCAAAATGCACAAAAATATGAGAACTGTCGCACATACGTTAAGGGGTAATCGAAACAGATAAATTGTTATTTAGTCAATGTACCTGTGACACTGCTCAACCGTCTAACGCCAGACACTTCAATCGGATCAAATAATTACATTCGTGATGTCTTACTGATTAAAGTCTTTCAAACACCGTGTCATGAAATGTTAAAAAAATACACAATATCCTCGCATGTATTTTTACTAGGCTAAGTAGCATAGTCAGTGATTTTTGAATAATTATTTTCGAAAATAGCACAATTATTTGGATTTACGAGAATTTGCCTGAGCGGTGTAAAGAATACATTTTTGGATCTACACCCTTGTATCTGGGTAATACAAATAGAACATCAAAACTAGGCCACCACAGCGCCAAAACGGTCGTTTATTTGTGAAAAAAATGTGGAAGAAAGAATAGACTCAATTACATTTACGAAAAAAAATGTCCAACTTGTGGCCATTTTCAGAAGAGGGATCCGCGAGTCAATTGCTTTTACAAGAAGAACCGTTTATGTTTAATTATTAACTTGATCCGTGCCATTTTCGAGCTCATCTGGCGTGTTTGAATAGTCTACACAGCCAAGCAAACACGAGACATGAAGCCAATGTTCTGTCAATATTGGACTATCATCTACAACGTTGGCCGAGCATTGACCCACCATTGGCTTCATGTCTCGTGTTTGCTGGGATTGGAACAAGTATCGGAACAATGATATTATACTATGTAAAAAAGGTCTAGAAATTCAAAAGCGGTTGATTATTTTGGGTGGATCGAGCGAGCAGACAGGCAGTCCAATTACACAACTCTCAGTGAGAAGATTCAAGGATACAAAGACGATACGGAAAACAAGAAAGATGAAAACATCAGAAACAAGACGTCGAACCAGTGTTGGTTTAATTTCGGGACAGTCTCTTTTCACTGTGGCTTATCATTCAACCAGCAGTGTGTTTCATGTTTTCTGGGTTATGGGGTACCCTTCTTTAACAGATCCATAAACTCATAAACTGACTGCACACTTGGCTACTATATAGAAAACCATATACGCAGTTCTAATTTCATTTAACGTAACTGCATTGCAATATCGTCATATCGGAGCTAAATGGTCGTATCTGCCACTCCTTATAGTGAGAGATAGGACCCTTTAACTACGAGGCGGTGATATGTGCGTCCTGGTGGTGTGGGGTGAAACAACAACAAGTGTCATAAAACTTGGTATTAGAGAAATGTGGGAACATCTGATAACCCAGCAAACACGCTACGTTGAAACAATGATGTTTCAATGTTGGGCCAGCGTCGAAGACGTTGGGCCAACATTAAAACATCATTGTTTTAACGTAGCGTGTTTGCTGGGAATTGAGCTATGTGTTGGCTTGCATCAACATAGCCTTCACGTATCGTGTCTGATTGGACAGAACATTATACCAGACTACCAGTAAAACGAATAATACCTTTTTTGGGGCCAAAGTATACCTTCGAGTAAATACATGATAAACACACAAATAAACACACAAATCTACACAGAACTTGGGCAAGCTCAATGTTCGGTCAGTTAACATCGACCAAGCTTCAGTGAGTAGAGCTTCGCAGGCTAAGAATCTGGGTGTAATATTCAATCCCAATGTCACCCTGGAAGGTCATGTAAAGAAACTATGCTCAAATAACTTATCGTATAAGAAACATCAGTAGGGTCAGAGCGTACCTGTCACGTGAATATACTGAGATATAAGTACACGCGACTGTAACGTCACGCTTAGATATGGGGAACATCTTGCTTTACGACCTGCCACAGAAGCTAGTCAGTAAACTGCAGCATGTCTAAAATGCAGCGGCCAGGCTTGCGAAGTTAACCAGCAGAAGGACACATATAACACCCATACTTAGGAATTTTGTCAAGTTAAAAGAAATTAAAAAATCCGAGAAAAACTCGGAAGTGGGTGGGTGGGTCAAGCACCAACTCGGATTTGATTTTTTTTAGAAAGTTTGTGTTTTTGTGTTGTTTTTTGTTGTTGTACATGTTTCCCTCCCTCAAAAAAAATTGGATATGGGGGTGGGTGGGTGATGTCTGACCAATCCGAGTTTTTCTCGGATTTTTGGATTTTTTTTAACTTGACAAAACCCCTAAAGAACTTCACTAACTTCCTATCTCTCAGAGAATCGTTTATCAAATTCTAACAACTGTTTATCGCTCTCTACACGGTCATGCCCCAGATTATTTGAAGGACATGTTAGGTCACTATAATCACGGTAGGACGTTACGATCAAAATCTTTTAATAATTTAGAGGTGCCGCGTGCTCGTGGTGCCTATGGCAGCAGAGCTTTTTCCATCTATGGAACTCGATTGTGGAACAAATTACCTTGTCCCATGAATAAAGCCACAACGCTGGAGGCTTTTAAGAACACCTTAAAACACATCTAGACTTGTGAAGTGCCCTGAGCACATATGGGGATTTTAGCGCTACATACAAATTATTATTATTATTATTACTCTTTTCTGCGTTTTTAAATGATTTAAACAACTGCTTTTTAATGCTAAATATATCTTGATCCAACAGAGAAATTATTTAATCCGTTTTCCCTCCACTTAAATTAGTGTCTCAATGTAGCGACTAACAACTTGGGAAGTATGCAAAAGTCAATTGGCCGTCTTCACGGTTCCATTTCCAGTTTGACACAACAAGTTGCGAAATATTCCTGGCATCGTGGAATCTGCCTCCCTGTCGCAGAGATGCCAGCAGAGAACAAAGACGCGCTGACGAGAACAGATGTGTGAAGACAACAGGGCAGCGTGGAAAACGCTGGACCAGCATTACAGCAGCATTGGATTCGCGTCTCCCGTGTGCTGACAAGTGTATTGGGAGCAATCCTTGGGTCCCTCTTTCTCTGTATGGTCTGAGCTTGGGTTTCGCATTCCCCCCGTAGTCAGAGGGGAGCCAACCGTGTTCTCCACCAAACGATGGAGATTCAGAGTGAAAACCGATAGTAGTACAACATGAAGGTCAGGCGCCTTCTGCTCCGTCGGGGCGATCCGCTGACCCGGAATTGAGCCCGCCCCACACGCTGCATGCTAAACTGGCCACGGATCGACCCGTATAACTGTCGATGTCGTGTGACTGAATAGGAGAAATTGCAAAATTTAGGCCTACAAATACGATTCTTAGTCAATGTCGAACCTTAGTCCTCTTAGCACCCAGTCATTTCTTCGTATTTCCAGCCCTCTTGAGATGAGAATTGCGCCCCTAGGTAACTGAAAATTAACTAAGATCATAAACTACTGAAATATCAAATGCAATCTCAAAACGTTCTCATTGTCAAGTATCATTTTTTATTAAGATAGTTTAATATAAAACGAGCTAGGATTGGATTTTATTGCAAACCCTAAAAACGCCCCCCCCCCCGGTAGTGGAAGTGACGCTATACACAAAATTGTATTTACTGCAATAAGAAAACAGAAAGAAATTGAAGAGTTGAAGCATATTTGTTTTCAGGATGTAAAACAATAAAATGTGTGTGACCTTCGTTTGACTACACAAGGTCAATTCCTCCAATGTCAAAAGTGCACATGCTAAATTGAATGCGTAGCTTTATATGTGAATAATTAAAACTATAGCCAGTTTTACATTCTTTTCACGATACACTTTTTAATAGCGACTGACCTCTGTTTGCTCACCGAAGGTCGCTGAAAGGCAGATAATAATATGCTACTGGATGCAAATTAAAGATGAAAACTCCGTAGAAATGTGTACATTAGAGAGGACTAAAACAGAAAGGTTGACCCACCTGTCCACGGGTTTAGATGGATCCAGTTTGTCTGAGAACTCTCGGATCATGGAAGCCACCACGTTGGCGTGGTCGTTAGGAGCCACCTGGCTGAGGTCCTGCTGCAGGGATCGTAGTCCTGGTAGTACTGCATCCTGGATCAGCTGCTGACTCACGACTGTGGTACTAAGTTAAGGATTGTCACACATATTTTTGTATACCCATTTAAGCTCCAATACCAGCTAAAACGATACATTCTTTGTAAAATGTTTTGTGTTTAATAGGATGTTCGCTGATCATATGAATAATATAGCATCTTTAAATATTTTAAATTTGAAAAACAACAGTGTTATTCATCAAAATAATTATGTATTTTAACTACTCACGCATGCATTATATTTTTTATGATTATCTGATTTTTTCAATATTGAAGTGTGATATACATAATTAGAAAATCCCGCATTTTTATGGGTTGTGGCGTTTCCTGTTAAAATAATATCACTCAAAACATTCCCTGTGGTGGTAACATGGGTGCTTTAAAGATTTTTTCGTTCGAAGCTATAATTTCGGTCTCCGATAAAAGATAATGCATAGTTATTTTTTGAATCTACAGTATATTTTATCTGAACATTCAAATTTTTCAGCACCTACCCCATGGCATATTTTGAATAAAAAATTTCAATTAGAAATGGTAAATCCATTTTAGCTTTCATGATACATTACACTTGCGTTTTACGACTATAGGTTGGAACTGCGACAGCAGTTCACAACTCGGGATGAATGGGAAGAAATGCCAGGGTGTTAAAGACAGGCAACGGTCATAACTGTGCTTAACCCATACAATGCTGAAATATTTTTGTACAAACCATGAAGACCAAAGGGTTTTTCAATTTCAAATCATCATACATATCTCAGTTAGCTCTTTCCGCTCCATTTGAATATCCATGTTATGGGTCTACGGCCATTATAAATAGTTTACTCTTTCAGTGTGGGGATCAACTGAAAACTATATACGTTAGTCAGTTATTCTAAAATTTCCTGGGGCCCGTCCTACAAGAATCTTAACATTAGGATTATCTTCACTTTCTCTTATTTTTCATTAGAAATAGCTCAAATTCATCTTAATTTTTCTAATGGAAATGAGAGAAACAAAAGATGATCATAATAAATGTGCAACAAGATGTAGCAAAACTGCTAAAAATAGAAAGAAAGTGAGCCATTTCAGTAATTGCATAACACTACTTTTTAAAAAAAAAGAGGAACCAGAATATATTTATTGGTGCTGGTAATTTGCTAATACAACAAAACACACATACACACACGAACAACATCTGCAAAAATGATTCAGCATCAAGTCAAAATGGGGCAAACTGATCACGTTCTGTGGGCAAGTATTAAAGGCAGTTGACAAAACGCAAGGAGGGGCTGATCTGAAGAAAGGAGGGCCAATTTAGGCGACTTTTGAAAAAATGTGGCCAAAAAATAGGCAGGGGCGCCACTGCACAACAGAAACATTCTGAATAATTTCCCTCATTTTAGGTTTTAACATGAGTGTTTGGAACGCATCATTCCATAGTCGTCTGGAGTAAGAATAGGCCTACTAGTACTCCAGTTAGCAAGAAACAATAAACCAATGTTGGGCCAGCGTCTCAGCCGTTGGCCCAGCATAGAACAGGGAGTCGTGACACAACCGTACATCACAGGCTGACCAAAATAACCCAGCAAACGTGATACGTTGACCAAACGCCGGTTTATTGTTGGGTCAGCGTCTGCGACGCTGGCCCAACAATAAACCGGCGTTTGGTCAACATCTCCCGGAATATCCCCTGACCTTGACCAGTAGACCCTATAGATTCGGGAGAGAGGGGGGGGGGTCTTTGGGGATCATGGGAATCGTTCCGGATCGGGTAGTCATGGGGGTGCACTTGATCACAGGCGTCTGTGATATAGACTGATAGCACGAGAA
This sequence comes from Flabesymbios commensalis, assembly GCA_964017125.1. NCBI lineage: Eukaryota > Metazoa > Annelida > Polychaeta > Terebellida > Flabelligeridae > Flabesymbios > Flabesymbios commensalis. The sequence continues at coordinate 26,306,360 of OZ024909.1, read as the reverse complement.
CCCTCTCTGGACAGATACTGACACTCTGCATCCCACAGCCATAAACAAACCGCGCGCACTTTTAAAATAACATATTTTGATTAATTTGTAAAAGTGATTTTAAATCAAATCAAGATTTGACTACCTTCATCAAAAGATATGATCTATGGGTCGAGGTAAATGGACCTGGCGTACAAAACGAACAGGCAGCTACTTATTTTCCAAGTTAGCAGCTACTGTTTTTTGGGTTCGCTTGCAGAGTAGTTTCGAGATTCATTATTTGAGCGACGACCAAGACTCATTTTTAGTGTTTGCTTTCTCATATAAAATAACAGTTTTGCATTTCACTTAATGTTCAGTCAAGAAGACATGCAAATATTTTCTGGCAAATTTTACAAAAAATGACGCCCTGTTAGAACTATGATGATGTCAAGTAGAAAATTCACCCAATTGTCAAGTGTGTGAATTTTCTACCGGAACCAAGAGATCGTAGTAGCGGACGTCAAATAGAAAACCTGTTATTCATCCACTTGTTGATAGATTGGATATATATATACTAGTACATAGAAAGGATCCAACGACATTTACATGGCGCTCCACGACTTCGCAATAAAGGGAAACCTGTTAACAAATATCCACCAAAGTAATCTTTTGAGATCACCCCTCAATTGGGCAACACAAAACATATAACAAGAAAGCAGTGGCGGAAATATAAGTGTAACTTGAAAAGGATGTGCTGTCGAAAATGCGATTCCCTGGCAGCAGTGTATAATATTGAAAATGGTCACCCAAACATAAAGAGCAAAGGAAATATATTTGCAATTAACACGATAAATCACACCAAGTACACAATCAGGACCATCGCCACTTACATCATAGCGCCGTTTGTAGACCGTTCTTTGTTCGTATTCGCCCACAACAACTTTCGCAAAGCAAGAACATACCCCCATACAGTACCTCCACCAGCAATGCAACATCTTTGGCAATCAAAGCGTCAGTGCAACCAATTTGTTGCTCAGTAGCCACGTAGCACCAGCTAGATGGTGAGGGCGCGGATCGTCCCTGTCCAATCTGTTTGGTTAACTTTAAATGCTTCTGACAGGGCCGTATTCATTAGCAGTTAGTCACTCCAGATGACTCTCACACGTCACGCGCGGGCCCAGTTACCATATATACTTGTAACTGGGCAAGATAACCTACCTGCTATCATCAAAATAGGTGAAAAAGTCTTAAAATACTGCTCACTGGGCATGACGTTGTTGCGACGTTGATTAGACGTCAACGTTGATTCAACGTCGTAATACAATATTTGTATCTTAACTATTTGTTATGTACTGGTAAATAAATTACTTCTAAGATTTTCTATCAGGTGGCTGGATTTTTATGGACTGTTGTCCATTCATGCCAAAAGTGCAATGCGTAGACCCTACTACAAATATATTTTGGAGTTAATCAAATATTTAAAGTAGGGTGCTCTTGCGCCTTCAGGTTTCTCTCTGTCACAATATTGCATCAAAACCTACAACAGGATCACCCATTTGAAACCTTAATCATTACCCCACCGGGCCCACCCACCCACCAGTACCTCCCTCACACACACAGAAACCCCAGCAAACACATGCTGTCTCAATGATGGCTTAAAGCCGGACAATCGTCTACGACGATGGTCCAGTAAAAAGCCAACATTGGATGAGCGTGCTGTGGCTGAGGCGTCATGCACCACAGAGAACACGTCCAAGAGATATGGAACAATTTCAGGTGGCTCGTAGAAACAAGCTGTTTGGGTTGTCCCAACACGAACGCTGCTGTCGCATCATCTCTGTAAATCAACCCCAAACAACACGAGCATGGCGGGCTAGCCATTGCGCGTTGGTGCAACGACGAGTCAAACGTTGTATCCGAAGAGCATACATTTATTGTCACAACTTCTTTAACCCTTTAACCGCCAAATTATTCAATTTGAATTTTCACCCACTTGAAATTGTGTCTCGCTGACGCGATCCACAACTTCAAGTGAGGGAAAATTATTCAGATTTGACAAAATGGAGGTCAACTCTTTTCAAATCTTGCTGGTTGATGTCACATTTTATCTTTAACATATCTAAAATGTGGTACTTAATATGCTAATAAAAAATGAAAACCCGAATATATGCGGCACCGGCGGTTAAAGGGTTAAATAGATTAAAATGCGATATTGATAATTTCGATCTTCAAGCACCACTATTCAGACAGCACTAATCTGTACCCTTCACTGTTCAGGATACATTATCTGTTAATTCCCTGTAGCATTTAAGCGTTCTCAATTGAAAGTGTAGATTACCACCACCTTCCCATGCACGTGACTAAAATTAAGGACATACGAGTATAAAGTGCCATGGAACAGCATCGAGACAGAGCTGATAATTTGCGCTCTTTTGTTCGGTGACAATCCCCAACTGTTCAAATAGGAAAACATGTCATTTCTCTACATTTTAGACAAAGTGACATTGAGCCCCAAACGCAACGAGGCAGGTGGAAATCGCTATGTCCCACTACGTATACTGCTCTGCGAAGCCAATTTTTTTTTCAGGACTACAGTCAAAGCAACAAAGCAAACTCGTGCTAAGATAACGAATATAGAAGCTACTTCTACTTTAATTTCAGATCAGCTGTTTACCCAGTAGACACGATAAATGGGTTCAAATGTTGGCTCAATGTTTTCACCACCGTCTGCAACCCTGGCTGAATATAGCATTGAACACGCTGTCTCGTGTTTGCTGGGAAGGTTTATCAAATCTGCAGAGACGTGGAAAACATAGCAGTTTAAATCTTCTCATTACTACTTTAATGACTTCATGGAATTGTCACACTTGCTTTCTCTAAGAAATAACGTTTGTTGCATCGACTGCTTTATATTGTCTCAATTTCTGCACCGTTGGGCAACATATAGCACGTCACATTTTTAATAGGTACTGTACTTTTCACGTATTCCCAGCACCGAAATGCAGTGTCGTTCGCATACTGCCCAGGAAGTTGAAATGGCACATGGATAAACAGGTCCCCGTGACCAGGGGACAAAATGTGTAAATTCGGCTGATGGGTTCTTGGATATAATTGAAAAGGTGCAATTGAAATAAATATCAGACAAGTAAAGCAGCTAAGTCGTCTTGAATGCGCATGTCTGGCTGTGGACTATATGAAAAGGGCCAATAGTTAAAATATTAAACAATCATTTACCTAAATCAAATTTTCTGTTCAGACATGCATCCTTATGAATTTTTGTTGTCTGTCCTTGAAGCGAATACTTTTAATAAAAAAAAATAAAAGGTTATTCTTCTATCTTGACATTCTAATGTTTCTAATATAATTTAAAATGAAACTAATTTCACAGTTATAAGTGATTGTCACCGACGTGGGTATCGTAAGTATTGGCCCAACATTAATAAAAAACATAAGGACAGCGCTTTGTATTGATTGTGTTTATAATACTATCTTTGCCAAGCAAAAAAATACCCAAAATAATGGTACAGTGATTGCGACGTCGGCCCAAAATAATACCAATCTTGGGTTAGCGTCTGTATTAACTGGGTGGTGGAGATGCGTGCTGCACGACCGCCATTCGAAAAATTATATATAGTGGTATGGTACGTCTCTGAGGAAAAGTGTGAAGATAGGCGAACATCCTACTAAAAATCTTAAGATTCATCTCATCTTAACGTATACTTTATCTTATTTCCATTAGAAAAGTTAAGAATGGTCTTAACTTTTCTAATGGAAATGGGATAAAGTTAAAATAAAATAAATCTTCACATTTTCAGTGACATTGGCCAGGAGCCCAACCACCATCTTGCATGCGCTTCCAACCCTTCTGTCCATTCCTGATATTCCATATGGCAAATTTTACCACGCATTTCGCCTCAATGGCATGAAAAGCTATGTAATATATTGGGATAACTTATTGTATTTCGGACAACATAGATTACACAAAGGGAAGAGTTGAGGTGCATACAGCTGACTCCCCAAGCAGCATAGTAATTATTGTGATCTGTACAGGCGGGTTACATCGTGGCGGTAAGATGAAAAGATACCATTCCACATTGTGTGAACGAAACCAACACAAGGCAACCAGTAGAGTACGCGATGTGCAGCGCTAATTGTTTAATTGAATCCTGCTAAACAGTGATACATGGCCAATAGCGGGGCACCAAGGCCGTTTAATGGTGATGCATCGAGACAGAGGCGTAGTCAACTGCCAAGTCAAGTAGACGCATGCGGCGACGCACGCGTCCCTCTATCACGTCTTCATCCATTTTGCAGGTTGGTTATGATGCGGTGGGAAATAACGTGCACCTGACAAATTGATATTCATTGCTGGTAATTCCGCGCCGGCGCGAAATTAACAGCAATGAAAATCAATTTGACACCATAAGTAATGGGCATGCATGTGCTAATAGCCTACGTCTGTAATAACGGGCGGTGAATATGGGAATTTATGTACAACAAATGCATACACCACGGTCGAATCCACTTATCCGATTATGAGTAAAACACATGGTTGTTAACATTTTGTGCCCGGGTAATAGAAATAATATAATTAACAAAGTCCATCGGCAACGGATATACAGTAGGCCTCAGCCTCTAAACATCGTTAAAAATCAAAACAATTGAAAAAACATTTATTTTACATACAGTTAGTTTTTTAAATTAAAATTAGCTGCGCATATTTTGATTCTATTATTATACCTCACGACTATGTATGCAAATTAGTTATGCTTTTGACAGAAAATAGGAGAGAAAATTACATTTATTGACAGGGATGTGAAAATTGATAATGAAGATAATAAATTTGATCTAGTTGAGTTTTTTCAGGGGACATCCTTCATTGAAGTCGCACATTCTGCTTTTCACTAGCTGTCTGGCATGGTTTTCCAGATATTACGCCTATATATTAATCAATAATGGCCGCAAGTCGGCTATTTTTAATTTCACAGAATTGACTTTTTCAGGGCATAATCCAACTCTGAAACCGCAATTTTTTTATAGTATTATTGGTCTAGCGATCTGGCACGGTTATCCAGATATTACGCATAAAAAAAGTGAATAATTGCCGCAATATTCTAAATTTATCGAATTTATCAGGGCATATCCTTTTCTGAAACCACACTTTTTGTTTTATAGTATGCCCCTAATGGTCTAGCTATCTGGCAAGGTTTTACAGATATTACGCACATCAAAGTCAATAATGGCAGAAAGTCGGCCATTTAAAATTTGGTCGAGTTGCTTTTATGTGATCAAGATGACATTTTTCACGGCATATCCCTCCCTTGAACCGCACATTTTGTTCATAATTATATAGTGATGGTCTAGCTATCTGGCACGGTTATTCAGATATTACGCATATTAAGGTCAATAATGGCCGATAGTCGCCCATCTTGGCCGCCGATACCTACTTTTTGTCCAGCGCACGCCCATTTCCGAACGCATCCGAGCTATTGGTGAAATATATGTATACACATTTTGAAACGATACATAGAAAAATGTAAATCGCGTCAACGCAAAAAAATTGACGTTCGGGAAAAAATCAAGGTCATAGAGTTAACAGAAAGGTCAAATGTGAACTTTCAACGTTATATCAGGTCGAAAGGTAAATAAGCTATTCTGCCATGTAAATGCAAAAGGCAATAACTACTTTGTATTTACTGCCTTATAGCTTTGTACGGTAGTACTGTAGACCATTGTGGGGAAATCTATAGCCCTAGTGAAATAAAAAAGTAGACATTTTTCAAAGATAATGTAATATAGTAATATAGGTGTAATATAAGAAACAAAAGCGGAGGACGTCTTTTTTGTGATGGATTACGTCATATATAGGCCCCTATTATTAGATTGAGTCGGACGGGTATATCTGCCTGACTGATTCCCGGGAAACGAGCGTCTCCTAAGCCACCACCAGACGAACCACAATGAGTATCTCAGGTATCGCTTTCTTATTCCATTCAATGCGACAAATCTTCATTTGTCAATCAATTTGCTAGACTCGCTGAGGTGTATTGGCAGCGTGAGCGCTTGCAGTTGCATGTGTAAATGTCTCACAAAACAATAGTCCGCGTACAGCTTTTCGCATTGTCAGTGGCGACTAATAATCACGTTCGATAGAACCAAGAAGGTTATATATAGATAACCTCCTTGATAGAACCAAGGAAAACAGAACATTTATATTATCCTTGATAGAACATACCATTCTTTTGTTTTTTAAGAGCGTCACAAACTGCAATTAACCCTTTAACCGCCAAATTATTCAGTTTGAATTTTCACCCACTTGAAGTTGTGTCTCGCTGACGCGATCCACAACTTCAAGTGAGAGAAAATTATTCAGATTTGAAAAAATGGAGGTCAACTCTTTTCAAATCTTGCTGGTTGATGTCACATTTTATTTTTAACATATTTAAAATGTGCTGCTTAATGTGCTAATAAAAAATGAAAACCGGAATATATGCGACACCGGCGGTTAAAGAGTAACCCTTAACCGCTACCCAGCAAAAATATGAGACGTTTGCTGGGTTAGCACGACTATAGTCGTTCTACATCCATTTTATTAGCCGATAAAATCACTCTTATTGCAAACGAAATATAAGGGTTTAAACACAACTTCAAGTGGGGGGAAATTTCAACCATTTAAAATGGCGTTTCAAGGGTTAACACATGTATCTCATAGAGTCATACGGACAGCTCACATCACCGTAGCCAGGTAACGAGTGGGCAGTTTGTGTTTGTACGATCACGGTCGGACAAACCATAATGATTCATTGTCTACCATTAACCTTTTAACCGCCAAAGAAGCGATCCACAACTTCAAGTGAGGGAAAAATAGTCAGATTTGACAAAATGGAGATCAACAATTTTAAAATCTTGTTGATTCATTGATATCACGTTTTATCTTTAACATGTTAAAAAGCTCGTATGTAGTATGCTAATATACAATTTTAAAGAAATACCGTGCGAGCACTCAAACACATCTTGGCTGATGCAGTAACTGAAAATGGCCACAAATCTGACAAGACTGCTGGCATGGTTCATACAGAAATATTTCCGCGTTGTAAGGGTTAGGACTGAATGTGTGAAATGAGAGAAGTATATCGGGGCACAGATCTACTTAGCCTACAAATGACGCCATCAAATAAAACAGACTGCCACACAGAACAAGACCTCTGAAACAACACACACAACCAAGGAAAACCCACCGGGTACTGTATGCATGACTGTGTGTGCCTGTCAACCGCCAGCCAGGGCGGTTCCGATACAACTTCAAAGGTAAATCCAGTCTCAATTGTTATAAAACACTTTGAACTGAGTTATTGAGAAATAATTCATACCGATTGACGAGTAAGCGAATACTTCCTTCTCGCTTTGCACGGCAGTATACTACAATTGAGATCACATAAAATAAACCCAGGTTTACATGGTGTGGCATGAGGTGACAAAACAAAACAATTCTCAACGGCACCGGCTGCGGCGCGCTGACCACCCAAAGAAGATAGATAGATAGTATTTATTTGACCTTTGACAAAGAAAAAAAAATACACAACAATATATATACATTGGTGGTCTGGAGACTCTTTTTAAGGTCGATTGGGACCGCTAGCAAAAGAGCCACCGCAAAACGTTCAGACAACAACAATTTTAAAATGAAATAAACATATATACATATGAAAAATATAATGATTTTTAAATTGTAATAAATAAGAAATGACAGTTAAATATTGGCATTTTTGCATGAATAGCACTGTGCATTGTTGCACGTACTTGAATATAAAGTTATAAAGTATTTTTTTATATAATTAGAGAAACCTTTAAAACTATGTGTTTGAACTTTATCATGAATTATATTTGGCGTATGATTTATTTTCTGAATTAGATCGTATCGTAAACATTTTTTGCGAAATTCCCTTCTGGTTTCAATTTGTCTAATATTTAAACAATTCCTGGTATTATAATTGTGTAAGTTGGTGATCTGGTCTGGACAAAAATCTTTAAAAAAATCGGGTACATTACTGTGGATACATTTAAGAACAAATTTGTGTTGGTTGAGTTCAAAAATATGATTGACTTTTAATAGGTTAAATTTTATAAATATTGGGTCTGTATGACTAAATATAGGACATTTATCAATTATTCTAAGAACCCTTTTTTGAAGTTTATATACCCGTTTGAAATCATACCCCCACGCAAGAATACAGTAATGTATGTGTGGTAGAATCAACGTGTTATACAGTGCTAGTAGTATATTATTGGGTAACGTAGTCTTTAAACAATTTATTATTCCCACGGACTGGGACATTTTGTTACATATTTTATTAACATGTGTTTTCCAAGTGAGATTATTGTTTATAAGTAGGCCTAAAAAATTGAATTCCTTCACATTATCTATGTCATTGTTATTAAGCTTAATATTCGGTATATGAATCTTTCTGGGGGGTTTATAAAATAACATGAATTTGGATTTGTCGCAATTTGGTGATAACAAATTAGCCGCCAGCCAATCAGCGACTTTTTTCATCTCGGAGTTAATTTTTGTCTCTAGTATTTGTCTATTTGACATGTCCTGTTTGTTAAGGTTAATTAAAAAAGTGGTATCGTCCGCATAGGAAATTAATTTAAACAATTTTGTTGATTCGGGTAAATCGTTAATGTATACTAGAAATAATAGAGGGCCTAATATGGATCCTTGCGGTACACCTGTGGTGATTGGAAGTAAATTTGATTTGATTTGATTAATTTCGACGTATTGTTTTCTGTCAGATAGATAATTTCTCAGTAAATTTAGATACATGTCTTTTATGCCAAGAAAGCTAAGTTTATGTAGGAGAATGTTATGGTCTAAAGTATCGAAGGCTTTAGATAAGTCAAAAAAAATGGCTAGCGGAACTTGCCCACTATCCATAGCACCTGATATTCTATCGACCAATTCAAGTGCTGCAAGTTCCGTTGAGTGATTAGATCTAAATCCATATTGACTTCCATATAGAAGATAATTTTTTAAAAGGTATGAATTTAATTGTTCATGGATAACTTTTTCAAATATTTTAGAAATGCTGTTGAGAAGTGAAATGGGTCGATAGTTATTGACAGTAGTGGGGTCATCTTTTTTAAATAATGGTACAACTTTAGCAAAGAAACTGTTGTCAATTTTGCAACAGGAGCAAGTCGAGTGTTAGATGGCTATTTGATATCCCATGAAAGGACAACAGGGACAAAGACTCCTGTGACACCGTGTGAATAATTCAACAGTCACTTTTTGTGAGGTAGACGCATATCAATGAGTCGTATACACCATTCCCACACCCCTGCATTGTAATGCTTAACATTTGCCCCGCCATGATTCAAATCAAACAAAAGTCTATTAAAATTCATAACAAGAGCGCTTTCGACAATAGTCCGCCGCCCTTAATGAACTTGTTCGAGAACTGGCATGCAGTACAAATTTGAGCAGGATACATGAAAAACACTTGAAGTTATCGCGCCCACAAAGTCAAATTATTGATTTAAAATGTGAAAAATCGCAATAAATCTACCATTTTGAATTTGTTTTCAGCGATTATACAACTTATCGTCCTAGAACTGATTATTAGTAAAATCCATAACAAATTTGAGCAGGATACATGAAAAACTTTTGAATTTTTCGCAAACACAAGGTCAAATTATTGAGGTGAAATGCGAAAATCGGCCATTTTGATTTTTTTTTGGTCATTATTGAACTTGTCAGAGAACTAGTCCTTAGCAACATACACAACAAATGTGAGCAGGGTGAATTAAAAAGATTTGAAGTTATCACGCCCACAATGTCAAATTATTGACGTAAGATGCGAAAAATCACAATAATTTTTTTTCAGCCATTATTGAACTTGTCCGAGAACTGGTTATAGCACCATGTAGAAAAAATTTGAGAAGGATTTATTAAAAGGCGGACTAAAATGTAGATATAAGAAATTGTAGATATTCAGTTCATCAAATAATTCAATTTACGATATGTCTATTTCTCATAGATCTCTCTTTAGATGAATTCAAAATAAAAACACACAATTCATCAGGACCAGGGTTATTGTTCTCTTCTGTTCGCCTTTACAGCGCTAATCACGACAATAGCCGTTTTCATTTGTTTTATTTGGCGCCCAGATTACTGATATTGGGAGTGAAAAATGACAGTTAGTCATCGAAATTTGTAATGTTTAGTCTCAATATAGGTAATTTGCAACCACTTGAGGTTGTGGATCGCGGTAGCGAGACACAATAAATTGTATGATAGACTAAATAAATAGTATCATTTATGTCATTCGACTTTTCCAAATTCAATGTAAAGCTACTGTTATGCATATTGCAAGCTGGAATTGCTGACGCCATTTAGAATATACCGTCACTCTCACAAATTGATATGATCTAAAATGTATGTTATAATGCATTTTGTTATTTTGAACTACAGCCTTCTTAATCACGGTAGGCGACACTATTGACGAGGCGACCGGAGTATATATTCGAAAGTATATATCCACGTATGTTGACAACACTAGACCAACAAACACTAGACATTGACACAACAACATAAAACTAACACTGGATTAACATCACGTGTTTGGTGGGATGGTCAAATCGAGGATTCATTGCCGCTGAGATTGGGGTACGGGACAGGGCAACAAGAAACGAGTGTTTAGACATTGTGTTGCTTGCAAGGTACGTGACAGGGCGACTAAACCACGTGGGCGCCAGAGAGGCGGAGGAGTGGATAAACAACTGACTTTTTAATGCAACTCAACTTGCCGCCGTGGTTGAAGTTTGCCATCACACATTTGTTTGATGGATGATTCAAATACAGGATGGGAAATGGCATCTTCCCTACAGCAAGGCTAGGTTTCTCGAGGCAGACCTCGCGAAGCCCAGCCTTGCTGTAGGGAAGATGGGAAATACATGTATGACTATCTGAGAGCTGTCAAATCAGGTAAAAACAAACGGTTCAGAAGACATCGTTTAAACAATATATTTGAGCGAGAATCTTGCAAAACGCACTTTTACAGATCGGTGCCCTCAATAATATATCGGATGTATTTCCAGGACAAAAAGGTCAGGTGAAAACTCGGACGGACGACCAGCCGAGCAACCCGACGCAATCCGACCACAGTTAACTTTTGAGTGAGAGCTAATCAATTCACGGCGGAGACAAGGGTAGGATAAATGCAAAGTATGTCTGGCACAGACACGGACAGGTCGTGGCCGGTGACATCTTCAGAGAAAATTACATTCCTGACGTTGTTGTCTGGAAACGGTTGACATCGGGGGACAAAATTAATTTCTAAATTTATCCGGAGCGGATGGCTTGATTCGATGAATTAATTAATTGATTGATTTGTTTATTGATTGATTGATTGGTGGATTGATCAATTGATTGTTTGATTGCAACTCAAACAGTTGCTCAAAATGAAAATGAAATGGAACGGGCTTTAGGCCACTTTTGTGCACATAAAACAGTTGCTCAGCTTAATATTTAATCATTTCCTAGACGCTGAATCAATTTTGTTTTAAACTGGTCCAACTTTGTAGACGTGGACAACTTTTAACAGCAATGGTTCAACGCTTCGTGTTTACTGGGTTAGAAGCACCAAATGTAGGATTAACCCTATAACCGCCAAATTATTCAATTTGAATTTTCACCCCCTTGAATTTGTGTCTCGCTGACGCGATCCACAACTTCAAGTGAGTGAAAATTATGCAGATTTGACAAAGTGGAGATCAACTCTTTTCAAATCTTGCTGGTTGATGTCACATTTTATCTTTAACATATTTAAAAAGGGGCACTTAATGTGCTAATAAAAAATGAAAACCCGAATATATGCGACACCGGGGGTTAAAAGGTCAATGTTGGAATAAAATATGAAAGCGGATTCCCAGCATTCACACAACATTGTTTAATCGTCGTATACGAGACGTTGAACCAATGCTGGGTTAATGCAGGCCCATCGTCTACGACGCTGGCCCAACATCTATCCAGCATTTGTTCAACGTCTCGTGTTTTCTGGGTATACACCTTGAGACGCTACTCAACCCAAACGAACATTTTCCTGTCCAGTTTTATCATTCAGCTCGTCTCACTTTCTTGTAGAATGAAAACAATCAAACTGTGGAGTCATATAACGTCGTTATACTGCATATTGCGACTCATCCCAACTCGACGCAATAAAGCAGGGGATGGATCCAGGATCTGAAGAAAGGGGGCCTGACCCCAAGATTTTTTGGCATATTTGGGCCAATTTAGGGGACTTTAATTTCAGCAAAAAAGGGGGGAATGTCTCCTCGCTGGTGTTTATTTACCATGGTGAGAGGAGTCGCGTCTCAAGGTGTATGCGCGGCTCTAAGGATAACCACTGCTGCCTCGATGACGGGCCAACATTTCCAACGTTGGGCCGTCATTAAGCCAGCGCTGGATTCCCGTACTGTGAGGGATGTACATTGTCAGGAAAGTTTATCTTCACAACTCCAGTCGCCGTCAAAAGGGTCAGCAGGTCTAAAGCCAAAGGGTAACTTGAAACGCACAGCTAATTTGTGTTCTGGTTACTAAACATAACAAAGTGACAGATATAAGACCCTTTGATTCCAAATAGATCTGCCATTTGACCTTAAAATTACACTTAGGATTCACCTGTTGATCTTTAACGGGTCACAGCAAACACGAACGTTGAGCCAGTGTTGATATGATGTTGGGTCGGCATCGCAGACGCTGGACCAACGTTATATCACCACCCAGGGTCAACGGGTTGTGTTTGCTGTGATAGGAGGTCTATACTGAGCTAACACGACGTTGACCCAGTGTTGGATTAATGTTGGGCCAGCGTCTCAGACGGTGGCCCAACATTAAACCAACAATGGGTCAACGTCTCGTGTTTGCTGGGTACATAGGAACCATCTGCCATACCAAGAACAGTATATATGAAGTTATTGGTCATAAGAAACCGGTGTGAGCTTTGACCTTCATGGCGATAAACATATGTCTAACTATAAAGTAGCCTACTATATCTGTAACAAACTGACTGGGTTACTCCAGCTAACACGAGACATTGAGCCAATGTTGGTATATTGTTGGGCCAGTGTCGCAGACGTTGGCCCAACATTAAAACCAAAATTGGTTCATGTCTGGTGTTTGCTGGGGATATACCTGTACGATGAGGCGATACTATTAAAAATAGAAGCCATAAGAAACAAGACTACATAAGTCCAGGAGCTCCCGCTCCGAATTAGAATTTGATTTAAGCAATTTTGTGTAGGGTTATTAATGTAGTCCTAGGCTAGGTCAAAAATCAAGACGCAAGACAACTAGGTCTAAGAAGCTCAGTCTAAGAGTAAGATAAGAACTAGACAGTCTGTCAGAGATTGCAAACCTCCATTGAAATTAATGATCCTAATCAGTATCCCAGTAATGGTCTACCTATCTGGCACGGTTTACCCGATATCAGGCCAATCGAGGTAACTAATAGCTGATTTACGGTCATTTTGAATTCGATATAAACTAGTTAAAAAATTAGGGTGCATCCTCCCCCGAAACCTCAAATTTTGTTTTATAGTAATGGACTAACATCTAACACAGTTTGCAAAATATTGGGCATGTGAAAGTAAATAATGGCCGATAGGGGGGCATTTTGAATTTGATCGAGTCAGAATTTGTCAAGATGCATCCTCTCCTGTAATCTCACATTTTGTTTTATAGTAATGGTCCAGCTATCTAACACGGTTTACCAAATATCAGCAATGTGAAAGTAAATAGTGGCCGATAGACGGCCATTTTGAATTCGATTGAGTCGAAAGTTTTTAAAAGGCATCCTCTCCCGAAACGTCACATTTTGTTTTATAGTAATGGTATTTATACTATCTAGCACGGTTTACCTGATATCAGGCCTATCGAGGTAAATAATGCTGATTGTCGGCCATTTTGAATTCGTAAGTTAAAAATTTTCAGGGTGCATCCTTCCCCGAAAACTCACACTTTGTTTTATAGTAATCAGGTAATGGTCTAGCCATCTAGCACGGTTTACCAAATATCAGCCATGTGAAAATGAATAATGGCCGAAAAGGCGGCCATTTTAAATTTGATCAAGTTAATTTTTTTCAAGATGCATCCTCATCTGAAATCTCACATTTCGGTTTATAGTAATGGTCTAGCCATCTAGCACGGTTAATCAAATATCGGCCATGTGAAAGTGAATAATGGCCGATAAGTGGCCATTTTGAATTTTATTGAGTCAAATTTTTTCAAGATGCATCCTCTCCTGAAATCACACATTTTGTTTTATAGTAATGGTCTAGCCATCTAGCACGGTTTACCAAATAACGGCCATGTGAAAGTGAATAATGGCCGATTGGCGGCCATTTTGAACTTGGACAAGTTGAATTTTTTCAAAATGCATCCTCTCCTGAAACCTTACAATTTGTTTTATAGTAATGATGTAGATATCTTGAGCGGTTTTCATGATATTCCACAATATCAGGCCTGTCGAGGTGAATAATGACCGATAGGCGGCCATTTTGAATTTTATCAACTTGAAATTTTTCAAGATGCATCCTCTCCTGAAACCTCACAAATTGTTTTATAGTAATGGTGTAGCTATCTTGAGCGGTTTTCATGATATTCCGCAAAATCTTTCAGTCAGATTTACCGATGTTAAAAATTAGGTCAAAGTGCTGCGTCAACTTCAAGGTCAAGGTCCAAAAACCTAAAAAGGCACAACTAGGGACCTTAGAGAACATGCATGTGCAATATGACTGTCATCGGCCCAGTACTTTTCGAGATCTGCTCCGGAAACGAAGTGCGCGTCAAAACGTCTAAATAGGTCATAGTTCTGAACCAAAAGTAGGTCAAAGTTCAAATACCCCAGAAGGCACAACTAGACCCCCTAGGGGTGTTGTGTGTAAAATTTGAAGACAATCGGACAAGTACTTTCAGAGATATGCTCCGGAAACGAATTGTTTACGGACGGCCAAACGGCCCAACGCCGTAACATCATCATTTTCTCCTCTGCGACCTTGCGTATTGAATTCAGATTAAAAATATTTTAACCTGTCCATTATCCACCTGGAAGTAACCCACATACCAAAAATTGTTATCCTAGCTTATTTTCTTACAAAGTTATAGGCAAAAGAAGAGGCAAAAAAAAACGGAGGCGGAATCCATAGCTCCCTCCGTCTCACTTACGGTGACGGCGGGAGCTAAAAACTACACGCTACATTGTAGGTCTCTATACCCCACAATATATGGACCTTTTTTCATAGTTTCCGAAGATTACAGAGATATGCTCTTCTCTACAACAAATAAAGCAAATAAAATGAAACTTTTTAAAAACATAAAATATCCGGGCATGATATATCAAGTGAAAGCTCGGGGCATACTTCGCCCCCTTGTGGCAGATGCACCCTTTCATATCCAGGGGCGACTTATTGCCAGTGGTGGATTATACCATTTTTTCATAACCATAACAAGAGCGCTGACGCTAACGATATCCCCCGCCATTAATTAAAGTAAAAAATCGCTTCAAAATCAAAGGTAAAAAATTAGGTCAAAGGTCATAACACCCAAAAAGCCACAACTACACCCCCTAGGGTGTATGTGTGTATGCAATATGAAAACAGTCCGGCTAACGGTTTCTGAGATATCGTCCGGAAACGAAACACGAACGCACAGACGCACGGCCAGACATGGTGACGACAATATTCACCGCCCCTACTTTGTAGGCGGGGAATAAAAATGCTAACAACGTCTAAAGCGGTCTTCGGTCTTTTTGTTTGTCTATCACAAAATATATACATAGTTTGCGATATTAGCATATATTTTAATCGAAATTACACATCATTATCTCAGTAATTTTGATCCACTTGGAAGTTGTGGATCGCGGTAAAGAGACACATGTCAAGTTGGTAAAAATAAATTATTTAACTTAGCCCTTTAAGGTTTAATTAAAACTTTAGTTAAAAGATGAATCATGGGCAACAGGCGTGATTAAAGGTTTAGTTTAATTTACGAGCGGCAGAATCTGGCTAAGATCACGACTGACACACCTACACGTATTCCGTTTGCCAGGGAGTACAAAGAACACGCGTAGGTTGTATGTCCCAGAAAACACAAGACATTGACCTAAAGTACGATCAATGTTGGGCCAGCGTCGTAGACGGTGGGCAAGCATTAAACCTACGATGGGTCAATGTCTTGTGCATGTTGTATCACCTCTGTCGGCAATGATTACCAGGGAAGTACTGGCACAGAGAGAACCGTTATAATGGAAAACAGACCTGGGCCCGCATTCTCCATCCTGCAGTCTTCAGAAGTATTAGTTCTCACTGTGGAAACAACACTAAGTCTGCCTCCGTCAGGATGGCATTCTCGTACAAGTTATATATCGTAGGCTTCGGATTGGTCGAGATGGCCACCTCGACCAATCCGAAGCCTATGACATATCATAACTTGTATGAGAAAACAGACCTGACGAGTCTTCACGCCAAAAGATTTATCTGTTCCACGAGTATCCAAGATACATGTATTTTTGTCGATTAAAGCGGAAAAAACATGTTTAGAATTCTCTTCCATTGTCACTATTTTGTCAGGGCTGGACGGAGGCCGGACGGACGATCATCCGAGGCGACGCCAATACCCCCACCCCAGCTTCGTCGGGCGGGGGATAAAAAATCAGATATTTTTTCCATTTTGCAAATCACAGGACAGGCACGAGAAGTTTTTCTGGAACCTCAGTTCTTGGACGACGCGTTGACCCAATGTTGGGGGGGGGGGATCTACAGCCTGTGGGAGAGGATTGAATAAGTCATCGGTTAGGTGGACACCTAGTAGACATAGAATACGAATCCGATGTTGTATCAATGTTGGGTCGTCGTCGCAGACGATGGCCAAACATTGGTATGACAACGGCCAAACATTGATACTACGTCAGATGCACGCCTGTGTTTGCTGGGCAGTGGTCAAGCGGGTGTTGTTCTAGCGGTCCGGTTTAATTTTCTAGAACGTCAGTTTAGGGGACAGTCGGGCGTGCATGGAATTAGAAACGAACCGCTTTTGGTCGGCGACTCCCCAGCGTGGCTTACACCACTGGCCAGCAAACACGATACACTGACCCAATTTTGGGTCAATGTTGGGCCAGCGTCGCAGACGGTGGCACAACATTGACCCAAAATTGGGTCAATGTATATCGTACTGACCGGGTGAATGTCCGAGGAAAATATATCGCCCAAGTTCTTTGAACTAAAGGGTTTGCGTGTACTGTTTTGTAAAGTGATACAAATCCCTTTGGGTTCAAGAATACCACAATGGAAGGTTTTGTTTTTGGTGTTATTAGATACTAGAAAAAAGTATACATATATTGTGTATATCTCCAGAAAAAACCCCCATATTTTTCATTGCAAACAATCATAGAGTGACATAATTGTACGCCTTGCGCATTTTGATGGCCCTGTGATGGTACAGTCAAGTGGTTACGCCACATGCTTGTCACAACGGAGCTTGTGGTTTCGTCTCATGCACGCACTTTGATGTCGCTAATATTTTGACGTTCGAATTCGTTTCAATACAGATGTGAAACATATCGCAACCCCACCCCACATAAACCCTACCCCTGATAAAATAAATTGCATGCTAGACATGTAGGCGCAGTAGAAACTGAATATTTGGTTCGTGATAAGACAACGTCGTGAAATTTCCAACAAACACGACACGTTGAACCGATGTTTTTTAAATGTTGGGCTAGCGTCGCAGACGGTGAGCCAGCATTGACACATAATTGGTTCAACGTCTCGTGTTACCTAGTGTACCAGATATCAGATGTCTCCTTTCCTTGAGGTTTGTTAAATCACTACTATAATCCATACATATACAAAGATTCCTTGATATAAATAATGTAAATGACAATCACCCGATTTAATTGAATACACAATTGTAATATAATAAAAGAAAATATCTATGCTGATGGTAAAATTATGCTATATTTTTCTAACGTGTCCTTCATGGTGCATAATGGGTCAATTAAGAGGGTCGAACGGCAAGGTGCTGGATAAGATACTTGATATGACGAACAAAATAAAACTGCATCCAACAAACACAAAACATTTGCAAAACATTTATATAACGTCGGCCCAACATCTTCGACGTTGGTCCAACATTGTGTAAATGTTATACAAATGTTTTGTGTTTGCTGGGATGTACCAGGACACGCACTCTCGGGAGAAATTCATGCTGATTCTTAACCCTGAAGTTGTCCGTTTTTCATTCATTTAAAGCTGGAATAGTAAAAGCAATTTCCAGCTTGAAATGAAAAAATCATATTAAACAAAACCATACAGTTCAAAAAATTAAACTATTCGGTTAAAGAAGTATCTACATGTACACGCTAGCTTATCAATTTCAGTGGAACCGTATTTGGCTTGAAATATGCATATGTGCGGGCCTAGCACGACAAGGGTTACCGTCAGTATATATTGACCATATCACACAGGATGCAGTTTGTAATAAAATATGTCACGATACATTGTACTAACCAGTCACCTGAAGCATCGCCCGACATTGATCCCAAGTGAGGTAGGTTAACAGTGTACATTACACGAGATGAAGAGAAAACAAAATCTGATATTGTTTACGATATATCAAAATGGTCAGCGTCACTCAGCAGCCAATCAGAGACCAGACTATTCAATAACCAATTTGCAGCTCAGTCGGGTCTGACTGTGGTACGCTTTTCGCTACAGAAAAGCATGATCTTAAAAATTGCTTCATTGTCTGTGTCAGTCAAAAAAGACAAGACAACAGAAGTCCAAGCACTCCTGCCCGTATTGGAATTTGATTGAAGCCATTTTGTGTAGTGTTATTAACAACCAAGACTCAAGATAATTAGGCCTAAGGGGCTAAGTTTAAGAGTAAGATTAAGAACTATACGGTCCGTCAGAGACTCCATCGAAATTATTGATCTTTATACGGATCCCGGATCCGGATCGTAATCCCGACCTTTCCTGCAATTTAATATATAAAATAAACGAAAATTTCATGCCAATCCGTTTGTTACTTTATAAGTAATCCAACGGACATACAGACAGACAACAAACCAACACGACCAAAAACATAACCTTCCAAAGTGGAAGTAATAATCAGTCTAGAATCACTACTACTTGTAATGGTTTAGTCAACTACCATCAATAATGGCCAAAAGTCGGACTTTTTTAATTTGATCAGGTTGAATTTTCACATTGTTTAATAGTAATGGTTTAGCTATCTAGCATGGTTTACCAGATATAAGGCAATAAGGCATGTCAAGTAAGTAATGGTCAAAAGTCGGTCAATTTGAATTTTATCAACTTGAAGGTTATCAGGGTGCATCCTTCCCTGAAACTTCACATTTTGTTTGATAGTGATAGTCCAGCTATCTATAGCTCCGTTCACCAAATATGAGGCATTTTAAAATAAAGATAATGGTCCATAGTCGACCATTTTTAATTTGATCAAGTTATGAATTTATATATTAAATATTTTACCCAGTCCATTATCCACCTGGAAGTGACCCACATACTAAATATTGTTATCCTATGTTATTTTCTGCAAAAGGTATAGGTGAAAGAAGAGGTAAAAACCAGGACGAAGGCCGATTCCATAGCTTCTCTGTCGCGCCTTCGGTGATGGTGGGAGCTAAAACTATTTTAACCTATTTTATTCACCTGGAAGAGACCCTCATACCAAATATTGTTATCATAAGTTATCAAAAGTTATAGTAAAAGATGACGTACTGAACAGACGGAGCCCGATTCCATAGCTCCCTCGGTCGCGCCTTCGGTGACGGCGGGAGCTAAAACGTTGACAAAAAAAAAATTCCTGCTGAAAGCACAAAACGCTCTTTGGCCGGAATGTTTTAGCAATCAGTTTGTACCGATTCATAATACTTATTTTTTACGGCGAATTGCAGACAAACACAAACCATCCCATAACAAAAGAAAAACGTGTTTGTCACGAGATTCACATTTCCCACCAGCTGACCAAAATACGCTGTACGAAGGTAATCGAAATAGGGATGGCGACTCTCCTCTGATTTGGCATCTCAAATTACGCATTTGTATCAAATGAATGTGAACTCTATCTATATATTAGAAATATACCGTGGAAAAAACACAACAGCACAGCATGTATGTGTGAATAATAACATTATTCACATTTCACCCCTAAGGAAATTCACATCTGACAATTGTCTGTGGAATGTAGATTTCACCTTGAAACAAGCAACAAGGATCACATCACATTGTGCGCAAATCGTCTGGGAAATGTAGATTTTACCCTGAAGCAAACAGCAGTACCACGTGTCTGAATACTGACCCAGAAACGTGGATTCCAGGGCGCGACAAACAAAAGCATCGCGCGGAAGAACATCGTCCGGGGAAATGTAGATTTCAACGGGCGTGTAGTCACCTGGCTATGACGTTTATTTCCTAATTTGAATGACGACTGCCGCGGTTATTGGGTGATACGAGAAACTGTACATCAGAAAAAGTGCGCCATGCTGAGAAATCTCAGGGAAGATTCCAACTCATCGCCGGCTGAATACCGAGCCAAACAGATAATTCAGCCGGTGGTGAGTTGACGTCGATAATTCAGCCGGTGGTGAGACGACGTCAGGTATTTTGTTTAACCCTTAAAGCGCTGAAATATTTTTATATAAACAATGGAGACCAAAAGGGTTTTGTCAATTTGAAATCATCATAAATGTTTTAGTTACCTCTTTCTGCTTCATTTGAATACCTGTGTTATGGGTATACGACCATCATCAGGTATTGTGCTCAAGCATAAAAACACAGAAATAAGTGTGCATAAACCATGGGGACCAAAGGGTTTTTTTCAATTTGAAATCACAATAAGTGTCTTAGTTCGCTCTTTCCGCTTCACTTTAATACCTATGTTATGGGTCTACGGCCGTTATAAATATTTACTCTTTCAGTGCGGGGATCGACATTAGACGTCAGAATCTGACGTCTACAGACGTCAGATTCTGACGTCTAAAGTCGATCCCGAGCTGTAAGGATTAAGACTCTGGACAATGAGGATGTCGCGTCCGCATAGCGAGCAGGACCTTCTGCATTCCATACTGCGGCTTTCAGTGACACCTCAGTCTCACAAAACAGTGATGTGTCCATTGTGGACACACGTTGTTTCTGGCCTTTTCAAAATACATGTTTCGCATTTCTACAATAATTGCTTAGAAGCGTATTGCATCTGCCAAACCTCCTTACGCTTCAACATAGCATAACCAACGGAAGCGCTTATCTAGCATACCTATAGCACTAGTTCTAACTAATTTCAACTAGCCCACATGGTTTTACCTAACTAGTATAGTTCATTTGCCTCATCATTTACATGGCGTGACTAAATCAATAACCTTAGCAACGTGAGCGAATATTATACATTGGTTGGGAGAATTTAAGCTTCTAGATAATTAGCTGATATGATTAAAACATTCCATCAGCTAACATCACTTTCTCTTCTCGTGAATGAAACGATCACTTGTGATTTTACATGACCTCATAAATAAAACCTCTAAGCCGTTATTAATATAATAAATATAAAAATTACAATAGCTATTGTCAAGACATTACTCCTTCTCTGAGGTTTGGATTATGTGGAATTTTTAAATGATTTTTTTTGCAATTATTACAAAAACTAAAATATCCACATATAACAGTCCTACTTAACAAGTTTCATAACAGAATCAAAGTTCCATTTGCCCGTTATGCTACAGCGTAAAATGCTACAGAATTATAATGGGATATATCAAACTATCAATCATGCTATACAAATCTGAGGGAAAAGTATGTGGTGTCCATATGCAGCAGCTGCATACATGTGGCAAATTAGATAATAATATATGTTTTAGACTTAAAATAAGTGCATCGTGGCGAGTAGGCGTGTGTGAAAGTGTACCACCACACTCATATCAAGGATCCACAACAGGGGAGTCCATTTGTATAGCAACTACTAGTGACTGTTACTAAACCTAATTTAGATAATAGCGACCCCACAGCTGTTAAGAGCAAGGTGCAAATTACTGATATTTGTTTATTTTGAGACCGAAAATTTGCAAATCAACAAATGTTCAACACACATTTCGTTCCACTAACTCTGATTTGATCTGATAAGAAAACGGATTAAACACGACTATTATATATGGTTGGTCGTGGTTAGCGGCTTAACCCTTTAACCGCCAAATTATTTAATTGTGATTTTAACCCACTTGAAGTTGTGTCTCGCTGACGCGATGAGATCCACAACTTCAAGTCAGTGAAAATTATTCAGATTTAACAAACTGGAGGTCAAATAGTTCCAAATCTTGCTGATTGGTGTCACATTTTATCTTTCAACGTGTTTAAAAGCTAGCTGTGCTAATAAAAAATGTAGAAAACGAAGACCGGGACTGGCGGTTAAAGGGTCAAACCAGAGACACATTGTCTCCTAACAGCCAAATAGTTGTTATTTGTATGTGTCAGTTGAGTGGCAGGTCCCAGCCAACACGATACGTTGGCCCAATGGGTTAAGGCTGGCCCATCGTCTTCGACGCTGGGCCAGCCTTAACCCATTGGGCCAACGTGTCGTGTTTGCTGGGCTGCAGATGATGATATGTATCTGATGAATCACGTCACATCCATCAGTGCCATCAGAATCAGGAGCTCTGATGGCTACAGAGAGGAAAATAAGCAAAGTTCACCAGAGCGTCACCTCAATTTCCACCACAGCACAGAATGTGATAAAAGGTGAACGACCCGTCAGGAGACATGGCGTTCACTGGCCCTGACTGAATAATATACACAGCGTATCCCCTGGTGAGCGGCCAAATGTGAGGAGAGGCAACATGACACGAGCAACCACTTGTTGTGAGCGACCATATGCAACGAGCGACCACCCGACATGAGCAGCCACTTGTTATGGGCGATCATATGTAACGAGCGACCACCCGACATGAGCAGCCACTTGTTATGGGCGATCATATGTAACGAGCGACCAGCCGACATGAGCAGCCACTTGTTATGGGCGATCATATGTAACGAGCGACCACCCGACATGAGCAGCCACTTGTTATGGGCGATCATATGCAACAAGCGACCACCCGACATGAGCAGCCACTTGTTGTGGGCGATCATATGTAACGAGCGACCAGCCGACATGAGCAGCCACTTGTTATGGGCGATCATATGTAACGAGCGACCACCCGACATGAGCAGCCACTTGTTATGGGCGACCACCCGACATGAGCAGCCACTTGTTATGGGCGATCATATGTAACGAGCGACCACCCGACATGAGCAGCCACTTGTTATGGGCGACCATATGCAACGAGCGACCACCCGACATGAGCAGCCACTTGTTATGGGCGACCATATGCAACGAGCGACCACCTGACACGAGCAGCCACTTGTTATGGGCGATCATATGTAACGAGCGACCACCCGACATGAGCAGCCACTTGTTATGGGCGACCACCCGACATGAGCAGCCACTTGTTATGGGCGACCATATGCAACGAGCGACCACCTGACACGAGCAGCCACTTGTTATGGGCGATCATATGTAACGAGCGACCAGCCGACATGAGCAGCCACTTGTTATGGGCGATCATATGTAACGAGCGACCAGCCGACATGAGCAGCCACTCGTTATGGGCGATCATATGTAACGAGCCACCACCCGACATGAGCAGCCACTTGTTATGGGCGATCATATGTAACGAGCGACCACCCGACATGAGCAGCCACTTGTTATGGGCGATCATATGTAACGAGCGACCACCCGACATGAGCAGCCACTTGTTATGGGCGATCATATGTAACGAGCGACCACCCGACATGAGCAGCCACTTGTTATGGGCGATCATATGTAACGAGCGACCAGCCGACATGAGCAGCCACTTGTTATGGGCGATCATATGTAACGAGCGACCAGTCGACATGAGCAGCCACTTGTTATGGGCGATCATATGTAACGAGCGACCAGCCGACATGAGCAGCCACTTGTTATGGGCGATCATATGTAACGAGCGACCACCCGACATGAGCAGCCACTTGTTATGGGCGATCATATGTAACGAGCGACCACCCGACATGAGCAGCCACTTGTTATGGGCGATCATATGTAACGAGCGACCACCCGACATGAGCAGCCACTTGTTATGGGCGATCATATGTAACGAGCGACCAGCCGACATGAGCAGCCACTTGTTATGGGCGATCATATGTAACGAGCGACCACCCGACATGAGCAGCCACTTGTTGTGGGCGATCATATGTAACGAGCGACCAGCCGACATGAGCAGCCACTTGTTATGGGCGATCATATGTAACGAGCGACCACCCGACATGAGCAGCCACTTGTTATGGGCGATCATATGTAACGAGCGACCAGCCGACATGAGCAGCCACTTGTTATGGGCGATCATATGTAACGAGCGACCACCCGACATGAGCAGCCACTTGTTATGGGCGATCATATGTAACGAGCGACCACCTGACACGAGCAGCCACTTGTTATGGGCGATCATATGTAACGAGCGACCAGCCGACATGAGCAGCCACTTGTTATGGGCGATCATATGTAACGAGCGACCACCCGACATGAGCAGCCACTTGGTAATATGCCATATATGGGCGACCACATGCGACGAGCCACCACCTGACACGTGCAGCCACTTGTTATGGGCGATCATATGTAACGAGCGACAACCTGACACGAGCAGCCACTTGTTATGAGCGACCACATGGGGGAGCGACACCTGACACGAGCAGCCACTTGTTATGAGCGACCACATGGGGGAGCGACCACCTGACACGTGCAGCCACTTGTTATAAGCGACCACATGGGGGAGCGACCACCTGACACGTGCAGCCACTTGTTATGAGCGACCACGTGTATAGCGAATGACCACATGACACGAGCAGCCACTTGCAACAAACAACCACTTGGCACGCACAGCCACTTGTTATGAGCGACCACATGTGAGGAGCGACAGCCCGACACGAGCGGCTTGTTATGAGCGACCACATGCAACAAGCGACCACACGACACCAACATCCACTTATTTTGAGCGACAACTGGTCATTAACGACCACCTGACATAAACAGGCAGTTGTTATGAGCGACAATCTGTCAATAGAAATAACTTGGGAGAATACATGTCATGATATACGATTATCATTTAGGTTTCCAGAAAACTTGTCTGAGCGATTACCTCATTGTCAAACCATCTGCTATCAGCGACCACTTGGCCAGGGGGACTGGTTGTCACTGTCTCGGATCACAAAATGTCATATAACAACTTGCCACACTGTACATTCATTATCACAATCGACAACATAACAACAGGACCTCTAGATTACACAATCAACCTGACTAAGCCACAGCATGAACACTGGATCATAGCTGGGGATAAACGCAGTCTGGTAAAGTACAAAACGTGGCTCGTTCTAAATGAAACTCGTTGGGTAAATATTGACAAACTTTATCAGAATCAGAATGCTATGCACTTTCGTTTGATATGATATATCCGTTCCCCCGGATATAAAAGGATGTGTATGCCACTTTACAAAGTGGTAGATACAACCTTTCATATCCAAGCCTGGATGGGACGATATTGCACTCGGGTATTTCACACAATCTGGCATTTCCATTGACATTGAGGAATTGGGGGCAGTGATGTGGGCTTGAACAAACGTATTGTATAAATTTAAATACAAAACCACTAATAATACACACAAATTCAAATGTTCGGAGGGTTTGATTCGGAAAACAATACGTTTGTGTCTAAACAATAATAATATTTATTATCTAATAACGTTATATGATGTGTCTATAAAAAGGTAAAGAACGATTAAAGTCGTGATTAAAGGTGGGTTGTGCGGTTCAAATTACGTGACAATGCCGATTTCCAGCAAATCAATTCCAGCCGAAGTACTATCAATCTCGGGATGCTACAAAATTTAACGAAACGTACTTTCAGGAATGAGGACAACACGTGAGGGTGAGAAGTCAAATCAGCTGCTGCTCTCCTGCTCTACCAATAAAGGTCAACCACCCTGAAGACGAAATCCATCGGGCGTGGGATTACAGGAAACAAATCTGTCATGCAGTCACCGATGTCTAAAGAAACGTATCTGCCACTTTGTGAAGTGTCAGATACTTCTGTTAATCCCAAGTCTATAGTCAACGTAGTCCTTCTTCGTATATATTTGAAGATTACCCGCTTCTACTGCACTGAGCATAGGGTACTCGTATCATAGCTGAAAATGGGATTTGAAATTGACGCGGATCAGAAAACTGTTGTTAAGTGTTGGTTTCCCTTCCTCCCAAGCAGCCCTTAGAGCTATTCAATAGACTAAAGTGGACAGTACTGACTGTGGTTTAACCTCTTGAACGATGTATTCCTGGCACAAGCGATATCTCAAAATTTAAAGAGGGGGGGGGGGGAATAAAGAATATTTTGTAATTACAGGTTGATCTGAGCATACCAGTTTTATCTCAGACCAGGGGCAAATAATGACATTTAGTGAGGTTGTGGTTTAGTGGGGTACCACCCCAAGGTCACATCAAGGTCATCCCAGGGTTATTTCAAGGTCAAACTGGCAATATGCTAGTGTCAGATACCCGGAGGTAAATATTGGAGCTTTGGGTGTCTACATATTCTGGCACAGATGGTAAAAGGAGTAAATGGGACAATTCTTTTTACCGCATGAGATTTTTCATTAAATGTATGATTACGCAATTGCAAAATAAATGAACAAAAATATTCTTACGCTTGATTGGTGCTTTAATCGGTGCTTTAATATCAAAAGAGTAGGCTGATTTGGTCCAGCTTCTGTTGGCTCATTGCTATCGCCATAGTGGGCGACGTGTAAAAAAACTCGGATCAATTATATCGTATTAGACCGAAATCTCTTCACTTTCGTGAATTTCGCGCGTAAGGAAAATTTAGCGAAAAATCTCACATCTACAGCAGCCTCTTGCTGATCTTATAACAAGCGCCGTTTTCCTTAATATTACACTGCTGTATATATATTGAGCCAAATGAGATACGCTATTTATGTAATACTATAAGCCCAATAAAATCAGTACTACTGCTAATGGAATCGTTCTGGTGGCATATATTGCAGTAAGTATTGTTTTAGACGTACTTCAAAGGCTCACAGCAGCGACTGCTTACTTTTCAAGTAAGCAATTACTGCTGCCTGCTACTGCTCGGTGGTATTTACTATTCCAAACATAAAAATTCTATAAAATCACAAAATGTAGAGAGACGCCCAATCACGCGGCCCAATAATGATGCATTAGGTGGTTACAATAATTGTACGAGGGAAAGATTGTGTGTTTGTAGGGAATGACATAGTGGGGCACGAACCCATAATCCCTGGTTTTGAAGGCGGGCACCGTTAACCACTGCATCAGGGCCCCGTTTATAGTAGAAAATATTTTTCCCCATACACTATTATATTATGTACTAATTAACTTATGTAATAGTTTATTTCGGGATTAGGCGTCTAACACGCTTAAAATGAACTTCCGTCTTTTTCAAAAAAATGTGATATATAATAAAATTAATTATGCACGCAACAAGGCAGCATTCGCGATGTGTACATAATGGCACCTGTCTAAAATAATAAGTTAACTTTATCCAATTTATCACAAATTCCAATGATTAAAAATATCAGCATGATATGCCATATTTTTGCTGATTTCTACCGCTATTTTATGTTACTTGTACAGCAACAGGCCAGCAAATAGAAGAAGCCGGCTGAAAACCGGCTGACAACCACCTATTTGGGATGACATCTCGTTCTATGGGAGAATAGACACTTATATACTGCTGTGCAAAGCCAAAAGGGAGTAGCTGCTTACTTGCTGCTTACTTTGCACAGCAGCATAAATTTCCATGCACTGATGACACCACTAAGTGAACCAAAAAGCCTGAAAATACCCGATGAACTATCCATTGTGGATTCAATGGTTCATATTATGACAGATCACATTACCTGCGTCCGTGATATACTAAAACTTGTCCTCAGCAAATAAAAATGCAGCACACATCACGAAGGGGTGGATATGGTGGCGACAGGACCTCCGAAAATGGGGTGCCAGCTAGCGCAGAAATTTGAACAATCTTAGTATATTAGATTGGACCAACGTCTGTGACGGTGGATCACCAATGCCATATACCCAGTGAACACAAAACATTTGTATGACATTTGTACAAGGTTGGACCAACGTCGAAGACGTTGTGCCGACGTTGTACAAATGTGATACAAATGTTCTGTGTTTGCTGGGTAGTGATGTCTTTGTGTTTTGCCAGAGGTTGAAAATAATTTCATCATAACATTTGATTTTCGTGATAATGTACATGCAGTACATTCTACAAATAGAGAATATACAGACTAACAGGATACCATATGTTGGTTTAATGTCGCAGACAACGGCCCAACATTGAACCAGCATATGTTGAGCGTTGTGTTTGTTGAGATGTTCTACCGCTGATCATGCATACTAATACATTGAAATCAAATCACCCTTCACCGGGAGAACCAGATGCTACACAAAAAAGTCCCTAAACTGATGAGAAGGGTGGCTAAATTGTGGCTAAAAAGGGAAATGACAGTGACCACCGACACACACGAGATACCTATCATTAGATCAAGGCGTGGTAAGCATTTGTAGTGTTGGACGAAGTGCTGCGGGATACCCATTTAACACATCTGGTGTCAAATAATTTGATGATAACATCGTTCCCTTGTTGTATAATGTAAATGACTAAATAAAAATCTCATCTCAGAATCTCCTGATACGAAACAGAATGATGACACTGTCTTCTAGACAGAGGAATTGAAATTAGAACCATTGCGACCTGAAACCGAGCACGCTATCTCTCGGTCACGGAGGGTCCCCACACGAGACAAACCCTGAATCCCGGCGTGACAGGCGGTAGTGTTAACTACTACACTACATTCACCTATTCCACCGGCCGATTTTTACTTCTTTCTGCTAGTGCCACATATTATGATAAAGCCTGGGCTGTGCTTTTCCATAAAACAGGTCCGATACGGGTTTGCGATCCGGACAGATTTTAAGCTACACCCTCTAGCGCATAAAAATGTCACCACAATTCAAATTAGGCAGAAATTCATACCCACTTTCACAGACCAGACAAGCATCTTTTTAAGTATGTCCCAGTCAGATTATCACGACACAATTATTATATCAGCCATTGTGTACTTATTAAATATCCACAAAATTAAAACTTGTCAGTATTTGTTTTTAATTCAGCAGAGGTTGGAGCAGCCACATTAAAATATTTTGTGTGATTCCATCATTAGTAGACACTTGTCGGGATTTCGGCTTATTTAGGGTGGTGATGTTGTTCCAGAATATAATATATATGGCAAACAGAAAATAAAATATTATTGTATTTTCTGTTTGCCAAAAGATTGTCTCCATGACAAGAAAGTCCTTGAAGTTTTATGGCGTCAGGAAATTAAATTTATATTTATAAATTAATCTCGTCTGACACAATAGGAATAAAGTAAGGCCATCGCATCGTACATGTAGATACACGTCAAGGACTAACCCAGCAAACACGACACTTTCACCCAATGCTGGTACAATGTTGGGACAACGTCGCAAACGGTAGAACAACATTGAAACCACATTGGGTGAATATGTCGTGTCTGCTAAGATGACAATTCTGCGTTCTGTGTCTAATATTCGCCAATATTTTGTTGTGTTTGAAATATCGACCACCGTCGGTTTCAATGGTTTTATTAAGACCTTGCAGCGCGGGGATCGACTTTAGACGTCATAATATGATGTCTGTAGACGTCAGATTCTGACGTCTAAAGTAGATCCTCATAGACCCATATAAACATTGGTATTAAAATAAAATGGCAAGAGCTAATTAAGATATTTATGATGACTTCAAATTGAAAAACCTTTTGGTCTGCATGGTTTACTCAAAAAATTTCAGCGCTTTAACCCTTTCAGACCTGAATTTATCATAGTAGACTAGTGGAAATCCGAGATATCGTTCAGAAAAAGTGACCCACGGTAGGAACTCTGCCCATTTTGTTTTCTCAACATTTTTAACCATTTTCGGGTATGGCGAATCGAATGCGAAGTCGTGTCAAGCGAAAAAAATCCGCGAAATTCGTTTATTTTGAAGAATAAAATATGACGTCATAATGTATATTTTGTGTACTTTTGAAAATATCATGAATTGATGTGAGGAAAGGGGTGAAATTTATATTTGAACCGATGGCCAGCACTTCCAATAAGTCGGTCCGTGCCCAACCCATGTACACATGGTGGCATGTGCTGGTGATCAGCTTCACGGGGGAGCTACCCCAAGGTCATGGTAAGGTCATCTCAAGGTCACAGCAAGGTCAAATCAGCTCAAAACAATTGAAAATACTTTTGTTTTTATTTTTTGCTAAAATTATGTTCACATGAGATGTCTATGATGGCTCGAAGCATTTTTGGACCCAAACACGGACATATACCAAAACACCCCAAGAGGTTACAGGGATAATATAAGGGTTGGAGGGTTTTTTACTCCCCGTGAAATCACCCTCGCGTCACCTCTGTCTGATAGGGCAGAAATGGACCAAATAACACAATGATGTTATCATTGGTTATGTTTCGATCAATGGCCAGTATACATTAACTGCATCTGATGGAGTTCAACCCAAGTACACATGTTAAAATGAGTTGGGGTTGGATTTCACAGGGGTGCTACCTCAAGGTCATGGTAAGGTCATCTCAAGGTCACACCAAGGTCAAATCAGCTCAAAGCGGTTAAAATACCTTTGTTTTTATTTTTTGCTAAAATTATGTTCACTTGAGATGTCTTGATTGGCTCGAAGTATTCTTGGACCTAAACACGGACATATGCCAAAACACCCCAAGAGGTTACAGGGATAACATAAGGGTTGAAGGGTTTTTTACTCCCCGTGAAATCTCCCTCGTGTCACTCGTGTCTGATATGGCAGAAATGGACCAAATAACACAATGATGTTATGTTTCAACCAATGGCCAGTATACATTTACTAAAATGAGTTGGTGTTGGATTTCACAGGGGTGCTACCCCAATGTCATGGTAAGGTCATCTCAAGGTCACAGCAAGGTCAAATCAGCTCAAAACGAGTGAAAATAGCTTGTTTTTGTTGATTTGGCTACAAGTATGTTCCCTTGGGATGTCTATGATGGATTGAAGCATACCTAGACCCCCAACACGGACCAATGTCAAGAAACGCCCCAAACGGTAACAGGTAATTACAGGGTTGGGAGGGTTATACCCCATCAAATCACCCTTGTTTCAGCCCTGTCTGATATGGCAGAAAGGAACGAAATATAACACACTGACTTTATGTTTGACCGATATCTAAATAAATCTAATGAAGTCCATCCAAATTACACATGGTGACATGGGTGGGGGTCGGGCTTCATATGGGAGAGACCACAAGGTCATGGCCAGTGCATCTGAAGGTCACAGCAAGGTCAAATCAGCTCAACAGTGAAAAAAGCTTGTTTTCGTTGGTCTAGCTACACTTATGTTCATTTCAAATGTCGGTGATGATGAAACCCGCCCAGACACGGTGTCTATACCATAGACACCCCAAAAAATTACATGTGTAATATAAGATTTCGAGGGGTTTTAGCCTTATCAACTCATCCTTAGGCCTATATCACCCCTTTCTGATATAGAAAAATTGACAAAGTGATCTTTATGTTTTGACCAATGGCCAGAAGGCCTACTTTTAATACATTACACTTGTGTCACCAGTGTCTCTACTTCAAACACTGGTATTCCCCCCCCCCCCCTCCGACTACCTAATAATCACCACCATGGGTCAGAGCTTTTACAGCCATTGTCTGTACTGCCGTGAAAATGAGATACAAAATACCTAGACAGAGACCCCTGGTGTTGAGTAAGAGCAGTTGCGACGAAAAAATCAGTGTGTGACGTAGGCCTACTGTGGCACTCACTGATAAGGCAGTGAATAAATACATTTGATTAAACCCAGCTCAAGTATACATGTTGACATGAGTTGGCCTTAGGCTTCATAGGGGTGTTACCATGGTCGCTCTAAGGTCATTTCAAGGTCACAGTAAGGTCAAAGAAGCTCATAATAAGTAAAAATAGATGATTTTTTTATGTTTTTGCTCCAATTCTATTCACTTGATATGTCTATGTCAAGTCAGTCATTTTTAATTTTATCAAGTTGACATTTTTCAGGGGATATCCTTCTTTGAGACTGCACGTATGTTCTATAGTAATAGTTTAGCTATCTGGCACAGTTTTACAGATATTATGCATATTAAAAAATAAATACCGATAATCGGGAATTTTGCCCGCCGTGACCTTGTTCTTACATTATTAGCAACCATTTTCAAACTATTCCGAGCTATTGGGGAAGTAAATATATGATATTATTTTTTTAGCGATACATAAAAATAATTGAATGAATCGTTGAAACCCGCCGCATACACACTGAGAGATTATATGGGTAATATAAGGTTGAATTTGGCGAGGTTTTACCCTTATCAACTCACACTTAGTCCTGTATCACCCCTGCCTGATAAATGAACATAGACAAATTGACAATGTGATTGTTATGTTTTGACCGATGGCCAGAAGGCCTGTTCCCATCAACCAAAGTTGATAGCATGTAGAACAAAATTACTCAATGCCTAATAATGATATTTTACAATTTTTTTGTTTTAAACTGGAAAGTCAAATAAATAAACGAATAAATAAAATAAATACATTTTCGTCTTTGACATGTCATTGTTCATGATTGTTCATGATTATTTGAATTCGACGGACATATAGTGGTGATTGTATTGATAAAGAGTATACCAAAAAGTAGCAGGGCCTATATTGTCCCTTGGTAAAGTGAATTTATGCTCAAGTCGCCACAAAATTAGTTACATTCGAATTCGCTAGTTTGTATCTGCAAAAAAATCTAAATGAATATGCGGTCTAGCGTAAAAATTATGTAATACTAAGATTAATACGTTACATGGATCGGCAGGCATAATCACTGGGTGAAAGACAGCATATACAGCAAGCTTTATTTAATAATATAATAAAAAACATGATTCGACTAGGTCTTCGTAGGCATAGTGGACAGATTTTGATAACGTACTTTGGAAACTTGTTTTGGTTTTTAATATAAAAAAAACGTCTTTATAATGTAGCCGTTTTGTCCTCTACGATTCCGTGGAGTGATGTATTTGTTTTACCCAAAAAATCCAAAATGACCCCAAGGTCCGCAAAATGTCCATACTTTTTAATGACTGTGCGACCTTTGAGTTCAAATGTTACTGGTTCTAAAATAATCTATTTTCGACCTGATTATCCCACCGGAAGTCTTATTTATGACCGTCCAAAGAAATGTCCCACGATTTTGTACGCGGTCAATCTGTGGCTGAAACCTGTTTCAGCCACTGGGGCTAGTTATAATGCACACTGTTTCGTAATAAATAAATGCGGACCACTCACAATATGGATAATGCAGATATATTGCTATAAATGCTATACATATCACATATTATTGAAAAAAATAAGTGGAGAACCACTCATGTCTAGGTATCTTAGTAAACATAAATGGTGGAATTCCTTTAGAGAGAAGATATCCCGGAATGTTGAGATCCCTTTCACAGGGATTAATCAATAATACAACGAGGTAGTAGTAGTAAATCATTGTTTTACGTCACTTTTCGGCACAAAAGGTCTTTCAGTTGACATTGTAATACGATAAAAACGTTGTAGTCAATTGATGAGATGAATCATGTACAGATGATGATGTAAGGGTGGGGATTATAAGGCATGGTAGGTTATTGAAAGCTTTTTCCTTCGCTTGCCCGATAAGGGGTTCTGGGCATGTCTAGGGGATCTACTCCCAAACATGCCCGGACGGCCGGAGACTTGGGTTTTGCTGTGAAATTTAATTCTGAAACTCTGTTGCATTTCGCGCAGCTCCGCTATCCTCGGGTCGGATAATCATTCATTCCTCGTGTGAGAGACCTAATGTCATCAAACACGCTATTGCCGGTTATTTAAGGCTTCCACGGCCTACACCAGCGCCAGCACTGATACGTGTGCTGCATTGGCTCCGCCGTTAAGCGGAGGAGCCAGGGTACACCACTAGCAATACGCCCGAAGATTATGGTCAGATACGAGGAGGCTGCAGCTGCTCTTGGATGATTGCTGTATACTTGCGCTTCTGTGCAATGCTGTACACAGCATTCAACAGACGGAAC
Organism: Flabesymbios commensalis; assembly: GCA_964017125.1. Lineage (NCBI taxonomy): Eukaryota > Metazoa > Annelida > Polychaeta > Terebellida > Flabelligeridae > Flabesymbios > Flabesymbios commensalis. The sequence goes on along the minus strand of OZ024909.1, from coordinate 26,272,048 downwards.
AGATCCCTAATGACCCTCCCCAGATGGGGGCTACTACTACTAGCAATCATCCCAGTACCTCAATACAACGAGGAGTAAAGTATGGCTCAAAATATTAAGAGGATATGTGTGGTGTTTCAATAAGCGATCTTTGAGCCCCAGAATGGTCTTTATCGGGGGAAACTATTTGATTAAAGATTTCTTCTTAACTAAAGAGCTGACCGTGCATGATGTAATATATAGCATTAGTTATAGTATAACTAAAGTTTTGACCATTTAATTACACCAAGAGTAGGCTGGTGATCCTATGTTCAAAAAGTTGCAACTGAGACAAAATTGCAACATCATTTATTTAATGGCATGTACTTTTGATAAAAGAACAGAAACACATATCAAAAGTCTAGAATAATTGGAGAGGTTTAAATATCGTAAAATCACTGATTAGTACCGCCATTACCGAAATATACATTTTTAGCAATATCTCAATAATCAATCATAATATCATCACAAAAAAGGTATCTACACCCAGCTTTTAAATTTCAAGAAGACTGTGTCATTAAAAAATTTATAAAATTCATAGCGATATTAATGGCGTAATATGTAATTGAGAGATTATCATGCCTACGTAACTAACGTTTTTCAACTATGATGTTCACGCAAATAACACAAGTTCATAATACATCAATATATAAAACATGTATCATATTTATAATAATATAAATCAAATGCCTTGGGTAAATTGGTGTGTGAGTTGTCATAATTTTTTCCAAAATTTGTCCAAAATTTGGACAATCCGCGACAAGAGGTAGAGATGAAGCCCTACTCTTATCGGATGATTTAATTGGTTATTTACAGAATTTATTGAATAAAGAGAAGATCATACTCCAAACCCATAAAACATTTTAGAGGAAAGTTTATGCACAAACATAATCCACATCCGGCCCAGATTCGACTCGAACTGGCATTTGTTATGAATATATCAAAGTATTTTATAGTCTCAGTAGATTTAAAGTGGGTAAAATGAAATGAATCGGGCTTTAGGCCACCTTTGTGCACATATAGGCTAAACTGGGCCAGGAGAACCTCCTGAGGATAGTGAGATGATTGAGATGACGCTGTCCTCCAGACACAGGATTCGAAACTCGAGCCCTGGCGGTCTAAGGCCGAGCACACTACCTATCGGTCACGGAGGCTCCCCACAATACTGACTTTCACACGTGGATGGGGAAGAAACATTTTTTGTTTCTTTCAAACCGCCGAGACCGAACCCCGAACTCTGGCGTGAAAGGCAGCGGTGCTAACCACTACCCTAGGGCCCCCGCCCAGATTTAAAGTGGGTATTTTTATAATCACTTTATCAAACAGTTTGCTAAACAACCAAATGTCAATCACTATACAGTCATATCAATCTAAAAACATGTCCTCATGGGTGGTACCAGAGTTGACACCTGTATTAACCTTTGTCCGTTGGTTTAATAATGTCAATATGTTTCATTCATTTCAAGATATGCACTTGTCACTTGCCATCATATAATATAAGGTGAAGTTACCGTGCCTTTCTAGCAGATGGATTTGTGTCTTGACCTAGAATTAAGCAAGGGGTATTATTTAAGAATTTGTCTCGATGTCCCAATGAGAAATTCAGTCTTACTAGCATTAAGCTTCAGCTTAGACCCTTTTATCCAGGCCGACACGGCCATTACACGTACAATGTTGCAACTTCTCAAGAGATTCCTTAGCTTTGAAAACGGAGCGCTGAGTGGTGTAGTGTATAGGGTAAAAAGCACTGGTCCAAGCACAGAGCCCTACGGAACTCCATATGAGATTGTGACTTTATCTGACATAGTGTCTTTAATCTTTACGAATTGGCGCCTATTTTGCAAATAAGAAACAAACCTAATTTGAGCCTGCCCAGATATTCCATAACAATCTTAAAGTATATTTGTTAATGTAGCATGGGTAATGGTGTCGAAAACGGCCGACAAGTCAAGCAAAGTCAGAGCTGTAACCTCACCATTGTCCATACTAATGATGATATCGTTATGTACTTTCAGTAGAGCTGATTCTGTAGAATAATGTTTCCTGTAAGGGGATTGTAATGGATTTTGTTTTTAAATAGTGGTCTCACATAAGCTTCTTTGAAAGTTTCCTTAAAATCAAGACAAATTTTCAGCACGCTTGTAGAAGCGGGGTCCAGATCACATGATTTTGACGATGAGCTCAAAATAAGCTTTTTAATTTCATCTTCTGTCACCCGTTCAAAAACGGTTATTATGGATCTAATTTCTGTTTTTTTTACACTGATGGGATATTCTGTACTTTATATGGAAATTTGGTACGGATGGTTTCAATTTTATTCACAAAATATTTAAAGAAATGGTCACAAAGTGATTTTACTGATGTGAATTCTGGCAGAACCGGCGCGTGGAATTCTATACAGAATGTTATTTATTGGGTTCCATAGACGACGAGGATTGTCCGAATTTTCTGAAATAAGATCAGCTAAATATTTCGATTTTGCTTTGTCATCATTCTGTTATACAGGTGGCACTGATGTTACGAGAACGATCTAGATGTGTGCGAGATCTGCTCTATGTTCGTTTAAGATTGCGGAGAAAGGTTTTAGCCTTCATTATTTCTTGAGTCATCCATGGATATGGTGGTTTTTTGACTTATCTTACAAGAGCGTATTATTGTCTAAAGTAGAGCTGAGGACAGAATCATACTGTCGACAGAGTCGTGAGAGATCTTGGTTTCTTTATTGGATCCCAATTGAGAATATCTGAATGAAACGATTCATGACCAATTTCGTATATTTTTCGAAACGATGTTTTTTCTTTTTTTCCATTTCGTCTATCAACCGTCAATTTCTTATATAACAGTGAGATGGTGTGAAATACCTGCTGCCGAAAAAACTGATTTGATAGAATTAGAAATGCGTTCGGTGATCAAAAGATTTAGCCAATGACCATAAACGTGAGTTGGAAAATTAACATGCTGCTTGGGATCGAAACATGTGAGGATTTCATTGAATTTATTTGCTTGTCCATTTGAGTTATCTAGATGTAAATTGAAATCTCCAATATATACAAATTGTCATGGAGTGGAATTAGTTCTCTATAGTAAATCTTGAAATTCATCAAAAATTTACATACATGTACCGTTTTTAAGCCTATACAGGCAGACAACGAAACCATTGAACGAATTGTTTCCAATACGTCCAGAGATCGCCTCGAACGTTTTAAATGATGGCAGAGGATGAATATCAGTTTTTAATTGGTCAGACACTAGTATGCCTACACCTCGTCCTGTCCGCTGATCCGCACGAGGTTCATGAAAAAACGAACAGGGGTGAGATGTCAGCTATCGATGATTGCGCTTTATCATGTTTTAACCCTGTTTCTGTCACTGCCACAATGTCCATATTTTTCGATGTTACATATTCAAAGAAGGGGATTGTTTTCGGTTTGATAGATCTCGTATTGATTGTTGCCATTTAATTCTGTCATTTAAGCCGGAGAGACCCGGATTTAAGCTGACATCTCCTGCCAGTAGGCCTAGATGTTGCAATTGAAAGATACAGTAGAACCTCAGGATCAGGACACCTCGAAATTAGGGACACCTCGCCAATTGGGATATTTGTTCTCGGTCCCGATTTTGCCCCATTGACTTAATGCTTAATTAATCCCACCAATCGGGACCCCTCGCTATTCGGTATACGGGACACTTTTTCTGGTCCCAAGAGCCATTTCACCTCCTAATCGGGACAATGAAATATATTTAACAAACAAAAGCTAGTACACAGCCTACCCAGCAAACACAAGACATCAACCCTATGTTGTTTTAATGTTGGTCCATTGTCTACAATGCTGGCTCAACCTTAATCCAACATTGGATCAACGTCTCGCTGGGTATCTACTCAAAAATATTTCCCCAAGGCTGGTAAAATTCTGGGCCGGCATCGGGGACATAGGAACAGCACTGAGCCAATGTTCGTCTAGTTTTAACGTTCTGGTAGTTACACCTATTGTCCCCCTGCCATAGTCAAGACAAGATAACAACAATGACATAATTAACCCTTCCGTCACGTCAGTCCAGCTCAACCTCTCAATTGCAACAATAGAGATAAACTAATAAAGGCATAGTTATGATATTTAACCATAGATACGCTTTAATGTATAGTTTAATTTACTTTCTTTGCAAATGTTAACTATTTATACAAGAAGTACTAAAGTTAGATGAAATTTAGTGATATATTGCAATTGAAAGATACATGTACATTTAAAAAAGGTAATTTTGCTGTGACGAAATTTGAAAACATGGTGTTTGTTATTGATGACGGTTGACAATCTGTTACAAATATGATTGGGCCACAAGAGGACAATTCGTCATCCCTGTGTATAATAGAAACGGCTGTTAGGAGTGTGAAAATAGTATTTATTTTTTTAGATGGATATGTTGATTATCGGCGGCCGTAATACAGCACGCATACGATGCCTAATATGCCTGCAGAAAATATGATAATGCCTACAAAAAGCCTATAGTTTGATCTTCAGCAGCTTTTAGGCCGCCTACGATATCTACAATTCATATGGGTAATGTTGGGCCACTATTGGTGAATATAACTAGGCTTATTATTGTTTTTAAATTATTCTGACCACCTACGTTTCTACGTATTATGACACTGATGCTAATTCATTTTTATTATTAAGAAAAATATGCTATAATTTGTATAGAAATGGTGACATATCCATTATAACCTTGCGGGGGTGTTTTGGTATAGGTCTGTTTTGGGATCTACTATTCTAGGTATGTTTCAAGCCATCTTATACATTTCAAGTGAACATAACATTACGAGAAACAACAAAAATAAGCTTTTTTCAACCATTTTGAGCTAATTTGACCTTACTGTGACCTTGAGATGGCCTTATTATGACCTTGGGATAACTCTTCAATGAAACCCAACACCAACCCAGCTCACCTTGCGTCCTTGGGTTGTGTTCCGACCTATTTATTTGAATTTTAATTGTTGGTCCAATAATCTATTTTCACCCATTTTGAACTGATTTGACCTTGCTGTAACCTTGAGATGACTTTGTCATGACCTTGGGGTAAGAACTCTGTGAAATACAACTCCAACCTATTTCACCATGTAAACTTTGGTTGGGCCTTACGAAATGTAATAAATGTATTGGTCATTGGTCAAAATATAACATCAGTGTGTTATTTTGTGCCATGTGAGACAATGTTGACACAAAGGTGATTGGGGGGGGGGGGGGTAAAAACCCCTCCAACCCTAAATGTCATCTCTGTAACCTCTCGAGGTGTTTTTGTGTCCGTGTTGGGATCTAGGTATGTTTCAAGACATCATGTACATTTCAAGTGAACGTAATGGTGGCAAAAACAACAAAAATCAGCTATTTTCAACCGTTTTGAGCAGATTTAATCTTGTTGTGACCTTGAAATGACCTCACCATGACCTTTGGATAACTCCCCTATGAAACCCAACACCAACCCATGTCACCATGTGTACTTGGGTTGAGTTCCGATCGATTTATTGGAAGTGCTGGTCCAATAATCTATTAAAAAAAAATATTTTTGAACAAAACGCCTTTCCACTGACAGTGTGTATATGCCACGTTCTCATACCACCCTAGGTGTCAAGGATACTATACTTCGATGACCCCTGGTGGCCTTGTCCATGTATGTATATTCTGCAGTGCTGTTTCAATAACTTTTTTGTTCTTAATCTTTATGCCGTTGTGTACTATGAGATTCTACTATTTTGAATTTAATTATGTTATCATTAAAATTAAATTTCAAATGACACCATAAATACTTGTAACAAAGCTGCGGGGACATACTTTCTCGCATGGAGGGTCCCATATGCTAAAATATATTTGACCCTGAAATTGACCTTCTGACCTTGAGGATGACGTCAAATCACCAAAAAAATTCCAGAAATGTATTTTGCAGTCAAAATCACGCGAAAATGAGGTATTACACTCTTTTCTAGCTTTTTTTGGTAAAAATCATATTTTTGCTTACTTGACCTTAAAATTGACCTTTTGACCTTGAAATTGACCTTTTGTCTTTAAGGATGACCGCAAATCACAAAATTGGTACCAGAAATAAATTTTGCAGTCAAAATTACACAAAAATGAGGTATTACAGTTGTTTCTACCTTTATTTGTTGAAAAATCATATTTGACCTTGAAATTGAACTTTGACCTTGAATTTACCCCATAGTGCAAAGTGGTCAAGAATGACAAGATGTCTCCCGGCAAATTCTGAATTTACATATATCCTCACCATCAATAATCAACAATACAAAAACGTTACACCCGAAAAAGGGCCCAGTGCTAGTTCTGCCACACTAAAAGTGATATGACGAGATTTAATCTATTAATTAAATGATTTAGACGTCATAATTTAAATCGCGAAATAGAACGTTTTAGAGAAAAAAATCAGCTTGACACGACTTCGCATTCGATTCCCCATATTCGAAAATGGTTAAAAGTGGTGAAAAAACTAAATGGGCAGACTTCCTACTCTGGGTCAATATTTTGCTCCGACTTCCACCAGTCTATAGTCATCTTCGTCCACTACAAGCCGCGAATTGCTGTCGCAATTCTCGACTTGTAGTGGATGAAGATGATTTGATGTGGTTTAAAAATTAAAGAAAATTACCACGTATTGGTAAACCAGTTTCATGGAAATTTTGGTTCTAAAATCCTTTGTTGTAGGGAAATTAAGTCTGTTTTCAGGGATGTAAAATGATGCTTTAATGCATCTTGAGGGCTTAAAGGGTTAAGGGTTAAACGCAGAACACACGCAAAGATCGTGACAGTGCGTGCATTGGTGAAAAAGACAATTTGCGTGATCGAAAATTGTAGACTTTTGATATAGAATTACAATCCTCAACTAACCCCAGTTTGCACTCGCTGACTTTTCCAAGCTATACGTGCATGTTGCATTTCTTCTAAAACGTTTTGCAGATAATAAAGGGGACAATATGGATAAAAGTAAAAAATATCCTGCCGTGAATATGAAAAAATGGTCTGCGGTTAGCAGAACATTTTATTATTTTCATGGCAAGACGATATGTTTTCCTAACAGAAACTCCCACATAGCCGTCTAGACATGACTTGCTTCCATTGTTTCACGCAAATATACATTTACCGCATATAATATGACTGTCGGATTGGAAAACAATACCAGGCGATTAGTGTAGATATTTTATATGACCGATTGTGTTGAAGATCCTCTACCACGACTAATATTCATTACAGTGCGAGTATCATATGTAGTCCAGTATCGACATACTGTAACCAAACAACCCGTTCTTGTTATGAAAAGTCATTGTTAGTTCTAAGCAAACAGATCATAAATACAACAGATATGTTCAGAAATGGTCAGTAACTGGTAGATTGAAAAAATAATTATATTATCTATCAAAGATGTGCTCGATATGCAGTTAGAAACCCAAAATATGTTAACCCTTAGAACACTGATGTCGACTACAGTAGACATTCTCTGTTTTTTTGTAGTACCTGTATAACCCCTGATAACCAGTTATTCAAAATAAATATGCCTTCAATCTTGAAACACTGATATATACTGGGACTAAAAATTTCACAACAAACACAAATTTTCAGTCACTTGAAGGTGTGTATCGCGGTAGCGAGACACAACTTCAAGTGACTGAAAATTTAAATTGAATATCTCAGTGCTTTAAGGGTTAAGACCCACAGGCTGCGCCCCAAACTATGAACAAGTCAGGCTGTTATTTAAGTATTAAAGGGTGGTATCTGCCGCTTTTACAA